>JAAVUD010000172.1:0-175658 GCA_014898915.1 Fusarium chlamydosporum
CCCCCATTCATTCGTTTCGCTTCTTCTATCACATCGTCAAAGTTTCGTGGTGGCGGAGTTTCGGCCTATTGCTTTGGTTGGCGCCGTTGCGGTGCCGTTTTATCCAGGACTCGTCCCCTGGTTCATGGTTCTGCTTCAAAGAGGGGGCGCTACATCCGAATACCCATCAAATGATTACTCCGTAAATTGCATGGGCTGTTAGAGGGATTTTAGAGTAATTGTTGGATATGTCGATACGGTATGGAAGTTGCCGTCGAGTTCCGTTGGCAAAACTATTATTATCTTGGTGTTGCTGAACTTGGTCATCTTCTCCCTTCTTACTCGATATTTAGGGTAGGCAAGATGTGACCACTACTTAGAAGCATCACTATCATCAGATAACTCACGTGTTGTTCATGCATTTACGTATCTAGCTATATAGTAATACCTTCAATCCCTAATTCACCTCCATCTATTAGATATCTGTGTTGCTTCTGGCCTATGCTCAACAGCACGGCGAGTACTGACTTGAGATAGAACGGTGCGGACAGGGGAATGCTTCAAGAGCTGTTGCTCCTAGGTTTCGGGGGAACATAGGCTACCCATAAAACACCACGATCCCTCCTCTCGTACCAAAAACTACACTGAGGAACAACACCCAGTTAGGTATTCTTGCCCGTTACTGAGTGTCGCATCCTCTCCCACTGTACCAAGCCCACGATCATAGTCCCCATACCTCCAACACGAGGTTTCAACAAGGGCATAAGGCTGTTTCGACGAAACTATAGTGGTGTAAAATACAAATACCACCACCGCACTATGTTGATCTTGCCTTCTATAAAGATGCCTCCTTTGAGAACTGTGAGGGCTCGTCTTGTCGTATTAAACACCCTTCCTATACTACCCCTTGAGTTTTGTACGCTCGAGAAAGGAAAACGTATCCGTACAAATCGCAGAGTTGTTTCCAAAACCAGTGCTCTGGAAACTTAGACTTATGTTGGTTGCAGTACTGAGCTATGTGTGTACAGTATTCCATCCCTTGATCCTGGGCCAGGGAAGACTAGCACAAAAAGCACATTGAAACGCGTCAACGAACGTACAAACAGTAAGCATACCTGCAATCGGCGACTGTAAGACGTTATGATATGTTTCTATATACGCATTCGGATATATGTTCGTTCTATTTACGGTCCTACGGCCCCAAGGAATACAACAAACCAGTATATCAGATGCAAGGTCCTAGGCCCTCCTCCGAATAGCTCACCGGGTCATCTGGCATGGAAGTATCAGATTCGAGGCCTTTATGACACTCTTTGTCTAAACTCTCGTCTATCATATATCACAGAATAACTAGTACAGTGTTGATCTATAGTACAAAGAGGAACATAGTCCCAAGGAAACAAGGATATAGGGATGAATCAAAGATTCGGAAAACCCTAGCCTGTCGACCAGATCTCAGTCACGTCTCACAGTTGCTCTCCCTAGCCATCGGAAGATCCAGTACTCTTCCTGGTGGTAACCTGCTGCTGGACAGATCGTGCAAACACTGTATGCACTCATCCGAGTCAAATCAGGAGTTTCTCTTCACCGCATCCAGCTCGCACGGCTGGAAACACGCTGGGAGTCCATCATCTTGCCACAATGTACTCCTCGACTTTGGCCACTTAGATGGGAAGAAGGAGATACTCGATATCCCTTGTGGCCGTTTGCACTGATACGATACACAAGTGTCGCTTGCCTGGATATGTGTCACGTACCACAACAAAAAGACACGGGTATCATATCGCTCGCGGAACTAGATCGCATCACCCAGGACCGGCTGAATCCAAGGTAGGCAGGCATTAACGAGCGTGTTCTGCTAGACATGGAAAGACGGTGAGTATCAATCTTGAGCTCGCGAGGCAACAAGAGCGAGCGGAGAGGAGAAAAATACACCGATTCGATCAGCAGTCGCATCGATGGTAGTGGCGTGGGAAAGGGACGACATCACGGACGTTGGGCACGCCAGAAAGGTAGCTTAGAAGTCGATCGAAGCCGAGGCCAAAGCCACCATGAGGGGGGCAGCCCCAACGACGCAAGTCAAGATACCATGCCAACTCCCTGCCCCCAGTGGAGCGCTTACTAGGTACCTCAAGTCCTAGTGCTCTCATGTTCTCCTCAAGCTGAGGCAGTCGGTGCTCACGCATAGAGCCACCAGCCAGCTCACCCATGTTGGGAACCAGGAGGTCGAAGCAGTCGACGGTCAAGCCAGAGGATGGTGATGAAGACGACTGTCGCATGTAGAAAGCTTTTATGTCGCGTGGATACTGCGTAATAAAGATTGGAACATAGGCATCTGCGGCCTTGTCGTAACCAATCTTCTCAGCAAGATATTTCTCATGCTCGGACTGTAGACCAGCACCCCAAGTAGGCTTGTGCTCGAATTGATCAGCAATAGGCTCCAAGATCTCAATAGCTTCGCTGTAGGTAATGCGAGGCCATGTTTTGGTGGCGAGCATGCCTCGCCATCGGCGGTCCAACTGTTCTTGTTCAACAAGGTCGTTGAATGCAAGGCGCTCGGATGGCTCTCTGGAGTCAGCTCGATTTTGTTCGAGTTCCTTGGCAGCATTGAGCTCCTTTATACCACTGGCCAACGAGTTCAGCATGCGCTGCGCCAAGTTCATAACTTCGTTCATATCATCGACAAAGCTCATCTCGGCCTCGAGCATGTAGAACTCGCTGAGATGCCTTGATGTATCACTCTGCTCAGCTCGGAAAGTCGGAGACAAGGTCCAGACGTTACCGAGAGCTTGGGCGAGAGCTTCAAGATGGAGTTGAGAGGAAACTGTTAGATACTTGGGCTCACGGAAGAACTCATCCAGTGATGACGCCTTGACAGCGAATGCCTCGCCCGCTCCCTCGCAATCTGATGAGGTGATGATCGGAGGATGGGTCTGTTGGAACCGCTCACGGAAGAAGAACTGTGTGAGCATAGCAGTGGCATCTGATCGTAGACGTAGCATGGTGGAGTTGAGAGGAGTTCGCATTCGAAGATGCGAGATCGTGCGAAGGCTTTCTGGAGTCTGGTATTTGTTCTGAATCGGATATGTCTAGGCTATGTGAGAAAAAGGTTCTCGGATGTTGAAATAGCCTTGATACACGTACCATAGGGTCAGAACCTCCAAGGATTTCTACCTCTGAGACTTTCAATTCGGACTGTTCTGGGCTCATTGAGAGTTCACTCTCACCACTGGTACCAGGAATATGAGCTGAGCCATCAATGGCGGACTTCTTCCTACTCTCATCTACCCATGTTCCTCTTAGACGGACAGCTGCACCTGGGCGCATGCTGCGAACATGTCAGCTAAATATTGATCCATATGTGTAAGGTTCAGGCTACAAACTCTGCAGCTAAGCTCTTATCCACGACTACTTGAACAGGTCGCATGGACGAGCCATCGGTGATATCGATGAACCGTACCCCTGAGCTCTTCCGTACTGATCTCACCCATCCAGAAACCTCAACATCAGCGACATGAGATGTTGGGCCCCAAGCCTTGAGCTCAGCCACAGTCTTGATATCCTCCTGGCACTCGCTAGGAACCTTAACCGCATATGGTCTTCTTTGAGGCCATTGTCTCGCTATTTTTGGAAACCTGGAAGCACGGAATGATCTCATTGTGAAAGACAATGAGTCCGAAATCCGGTCGGGTATGATGGGACAAAAGCTAGGACTTTGGGAACTGCTTATTTTCGACACCCAATTTTGGGACCGCCTGGGTGGAAATAAGATGTGTCTCAGATCAGGGTCGTATAGGTAACAATAGTAAAATGATTACGCCTCGTCGATGAGCGAAATGTGATGTGATGTTATGTCAATGTTAGTGCTGTGTCAAGCAAGGGATGCCAGGTTTCCATCGAAAAATGGTTGGATGTGGAGAAATTCTGGCACCCACGGGCTTGGTCTAGGGTAACTTAATTGCCGCTCATCAGGTACTATCGATTAGAATACGAATAGAAAAGCCAGTGAACCGGGGATCCTCGAGCTATAGCTCCCTTTGTGGTTAAGCGGCGGGCCCTTAATAAAATGTACCGCATCGGATCTTCATTGTGAGATCCAGATATAGCAACCTAAGCTTCAGCTGAGATCGGGGGAGGTACCATCCGGCTGGTCAAAGTGTCATGCTTCACTAGAGTGGCTGCAATAGTTTTCACTAGAGTGGCTGCAATAGTTTGGAGGTAGCTCGGACATGACATGTCATGCTATGCCACGACTGGTTCGCATATCGGACGTCTTGGAGGTGGTCTCTGTGCGCGTGGCATCCATGATTATGGATTGTTAGGTAGTTTTGGGCAGGTACTGTAGTGCAGGTAAAGCTGATAAGGCAAGGCAGGTTCATGACCCGAGCCACGGTACCGGGTCGCACATCCCTTGCCAACTTTTACTAAGACACATACCAAGCTAGGCAGGAACCTACCCATGCCGGGTCTTACTCTCTCATTTACAATCAACAAAGCAAGCAAGTGGTGACCAGGGAACGAGCAATCTGTAATAACAGAAGGAACGAGACAAGGGATAACATCCATACCTACCTTACCTAGGTAGTTTCCTAATATAGGTACCTAGGTAGGTAACAGTGGCTCTCTCTATCCACATAGGTACGTTTCAGGAGGTTCCTGCTATAGTTTCATATCACGCCAAAGACATTTTCCTGTCTTGACCTGAACTTACTTATCTCATCCTCAACAACGACTAAATCTCAGGCTGAGCTTCAGCCTCAGTCAGGATCATACTTATCACATCTCATCACATCCATCAGCGTGGAACTGCATTGCAATTCCATCTCGAACAAAATCGTTGATTATGGGACTACAGTCACATTTACACCTGTCTGCCCACTCACACTCGACGTCTGTTCTTCTCACGAGACAAGACACCAGCCCACACAATCGAAATAAGCGTGCTTCTCTCTTGGCTAGCTTAAAGCCAAAATGCGAACTCACCAATCTTCCTACTCCAACAAGAGACAGATCCCGACATGATTCGGGGGGCCTGGAAAAAAGCAAGCCTACACCGCAACCTTCCGCACAGCATCGCTCCCCCCAGCTCTCACCCTGTCTCAGCCTGAATATCGTGACTAGGTTTTATGCGGTTTTCCATGTCTCACATCTTGAACCGATCGATTGCGCACTCTGAACAGTTTCCGCCCAGCATGTGGAATTCTGTACAGAACTGTACTTGATGAGGTTAGCCGGGTACTACTGATAGCGAACAGACAAGGTCAATGCCGTCAGATTTACCAATGCGCATGCGATTTCTTTAGTCTTCCATGCCCTCGGTCCCAGCAGCTGAGCCTCCTCGTCACAGACCCCCCACAATCACAACCACACCTCATCTCATCTCGTCTCATCTCATCTCGTCTCACACATCTATCTTGTCTCCTCCACAAGCTGGTGTCGGTGTCGCTCTTGGTGTTAGTCTACCGCTGGGTATCCGCTTGGACACAAGCTTCTACCAGGCGAGATGAAAGGGTACCACAGATCTTGATTCGCAACAATGTCCCGGCCAGTTATGTCTCACGTCCGCCGATAAAGATCGTCTTTCTCTATGGCCCTGGTCGTCAAACAGTCCAACCAGCGTGATTTTTTGCTCCGTCTAGAGATGGCGACCCCGTCTGTGTCCCCGTGAGATCTTGCAGTTGCTCCACGGTTCCCGACAGTCGAGCTTCAGTGTAGCCCACCCTCGTTCCGTCAACTTGGATGCCGGTGCCCCTACTGCACTGTACGTCTGCGATGGTACCTAAGATCTGGAGCGGCACAGATCCCCGGTCGACTACGATACGTGCTCCGCAGTCCTATGGCCCTAAATCGATTGGTCTTTCCCTCGTACCTGCCTACGACTTTCTTGATTCGTTCCGTCCTGCATTTGCTTTGTCTCCATGCCCTGTGCTATTTACAACCTTTACATCCTTAAACCCGTCTGTAGCAGAGCTACATGCCTGCTAGGGTATGTCGTCAAGCGGCGCGACCCTGCTTTAGCACCCAGGTCTTGCCGTACCCATAAAGTCATGCTGGTCTCTTTTTTCTTCTGCCCTTTGTTTGGCTTGTTGCCTCGCCTCAGGCCGAGTCTGTTTCTAAACAAGTGGTTCAGATCTTGAACATATTGGGTCACACAACCCAGTGTCCATACCTCCCCTCTCTCGCTTGCCCCGGGGTAGTCAGTCAATCAAACTGTTAGATCCGAGTCTTGTCTGGTGACAGTCTCCTCCACCATGTTGCTTTTTCAGACTCAAGGCCAAGTGTGCATATAAGACCCTGCCGCCCTTCCTCATAATCTCTATTTGCTATCCTTCTATCCTCACCTAACCATTGCCACTCACTCGCACTGCTCTTTGTTACCAAACCAAGCATATACAACTAGACAATCATCCTTTCACTTCGTTGGCTTCGTCTTCTTGATAGCTTCTTGCCTCAAACTCGTTTTTAACGGTATAAACTCATACACTTGGTTTACACTCACCAACTTCATCATGGCGCCTCCAAGATCCAGCCGAGTGCGGCCTTCAGAAGTTGCAGCTGATACCAAGAAGAACTTCATACCGCTCGTGAAGAAGAACTATGGCGAAATGTTCCCACCATACTCCTACCTCTATCGGCAACCCATTGCACAACTCACTATTCAGCGTCAGAAGCCTACAACAAGACCACCCTCGTTCCGGATTGAAGTTGGAGATCCGGTCATGCAAGCACTGGCCTACGCAAATATGGACACACAACAAAGTGAGGCCATGGGTGGTCCCCGTGTGCGTGTTCCTTTCATCTGCGCTGCAAACGAACGCAGGCCTGGAGGGGACTGGGAAACTGGCTGTGTCGGGTATGAGGAGAAGCTCTGCAGGCGAAGTAACCTCTCAGCCACACTGAATACGCCATGGCCAAACTCTCCGGAGCCCAACAACTACCCTATTCCTTCACAAGGTGGTATCTTTTCAGATGCCGTAGTGGTATGCCGTGGTCCCCATGATCGCTACGACAGGCTAGAAAGTTGGTATGACCTTCCCGTTGTGTCGGTACCACCAACCCGGTGGCCAAAACTCAAGGACAATGGTCTCAAATACTCTTTCGCGGAGGAACGTGAGATGACTCGCGATAAGCTTCGCGGCGCTCTCCGCATCTGTCTTTACAACGGATATGACCGTGTAGTCATTGGCGACTTTGGTCTGGGCAATGGATACCGCAACCCTCCTCAGGAGCTTGCGGAGCTTTGGCGAGATGTCTTTCTCTTCGATCCTGACCTCCGAGGGCAGTTTGCCTACGTGGTCTTTGTCTTTGAAGACCCCCAGCAAAGTACAATGCGCAATATTCTAGATGAGATTGCTAAGAAGGAGAACGGCTCGAAGGGCAAATCCAGGACTGGGTCTTCAACCTCATCTACGACGAGCAAAAGCCATAGCAACGCTCCTACTGATCGACAAATTTTTGAACATGTCTTTGACCCTGCAGAAGTAGGTCGAGTCCTTCGGCAGCCTGATCCACGATACGGACTTGGTATGATCACGACATAAGCTGGTCTACATCAGTTCGAGACAGGTCCAAATCTGTCATAAGAAACAGAGTCAACCGAGTGAACGTCTTGAGTGGGGTGAGAGACAGACTTTTTTTTTTTTTGGTCTCAGATGACCCTATGACAGATCTAGCAGTGCTCTTTTTTTTCTGAGACCAAATGAGACCAACCAGCTTGGTGGGACCCCTGCGAAACGTTTCTTTTTCGACTCAACTGTACTTGGCCGTATCCTGTCGGTCTGCTAAAGAACAAGGGGAAAACAAAATGTTGGGCGTTAAGAAGGATCCATGACGGAAGTTTTGTCTTGCAACTGGATTTCCGGAATGAAGGACCGAGCCAAGCCAAGATGAATGATGTGTCACAGGCTCCTGTCGGTTTCATTAACGTCAGTTTAATGGCGAATTTCTTTTTCTTGGTGTTTGGGGTTTGTCTTCGGTGTTCTGTTGGTTCCCGATTTACAAATGGCCTGTAAGGCTTCTGTATCACGACGAATGAAAGACGGTATTGGCGTTGGGGCTATTACAGATATATTTAGCTTGAAATTTGAACGAGTATTATTTAACTTCTATGTTACACATCGAATCACTATGTATCCTTTCAATGCCGAGGTTTTAATGCAACTTGGGGATTGGTTTCAACGTGCCAGGTTCAACCCCGGTCGAGATGACAGCAGTGGCATCGTGACTTCTCAGTAGTACTGGGGTGACATTTCGGAAACGAGGGCAACTCAAGACAACACCCAACTATGACAACCCATTGGTGGCCCCTATTGCTCTGTTTATTTCAGATAGAGGAACGAGCGAATGATTCCTGGCAGCATGAGCCACCTATCAGTTTTCTTTGAGCATAGTTGAACCCTGATATGCTGTCATAGCGTGTACATGCGGGTGTCCTCTGACGGTGGCAGGGATTCCTCATTGTATACGTACTCTTTTAAGAAACAAAGTCGGCATGCATGATGTATTATGCCGTTACCAGGTAGCCCAGAACCATCATATCGAATAGAGTTCACTTTGCCATGGTGTTGCTTGTTTCTGATAGAGTAGCCTAATCCGATGCAGGGTTGAGTGCCGGATACTTCCTGACAGCTCAAGTATAGTCCGAAGCTATCATATTCTCTCACTGAATGATGATCACAAATCGCGATGTTGTCTTCCCGGTCGTTATTGCCCACCCATGTGAGATTAAGCATCCCTCATGGTCAACACAGTACGGTTCTATATCGATGTATGTCATATATACAGCGCTTGTACAAGCTCCTATCCTCGCGTGTAACAACGATAGGCGGGTCTTTAGCCGCGGCCCCTCGCATGGGGAAAAGAAGACTACACTTCTCTTGGACAGCTGCAGAAACCGGATGCACGTCGAAGATCATGGCTACAGCACTAGCGGTAGATCATCTCATGTATGTCTAATGAGTAAGATGAGGCTACGCACGCAAGGGCTCATGTAAAGCATCCTTGGGCCAACATGACACTGTCTAGTTCACCCATGCACAGCACAAGCCTCAATATCTTTGTGTTGCCCTTCTCCACCGCCTCTTCTTATCGTGTGTCCCATAGCCATTCTCAAATAAACGTTGTTTACTTTGTCCCCTGTGTCGTTGCACATATCTCGATTGTAACACCATAGCACAGCATGCACCTCTTACGTTGCATCGCAGAGGCTTCTGCCATGGGGAGGTGCTACAATGGCGTAAAGACGGTGAGAGAGAAATAGTGGGAAACGGAAGCGAACAAGGACGGCGACAATAAAGGGCAAACTGCAAAGTAGGGAGTTCTGTTTCAGAGCGCTCATGCAGAGAGGCGAGATGCAGTAACACCAAATCTGACTGACCGCCAGAACGGAATCGGCAACGAGAAAACAAGATAGAAAGAACAAACAAAGATCTGCTGCAAGGGAAGTACATCTTCATTCCTTATTACGAATAATGAAACAACCATGGCACTCGCGGTATTGCGGTGTATATCGGTGGGCCTCCAAGTTACCATTGACTTGCAGATGTTCACGGATATTATGAAAAACCAGAAGAAAAGAAATATATGTTGTTGAGGGGAGAACAGAAATAAGGCAGACTTGACAATGACATGCCGGTGTGTTTCGCGCTACCTGCTATTCAACATCTTGCCTCTCGCTTTCTCTTGTCTCTTTCACCAAATTTTGATTCTGCATTACTCCGTATAAAAGACCGCTAGTCAACACCTTATTCTATTAACAATGCCACCAATTCCTCCTACCAATAGGATGGCCTTAAGCCCGCGAAGTTGGACAAGGCTGCTGCGGAGGTCTCGTCACTTTCCTTCTTACGCTGTCCGCTCAACTTTAAGAATTGTTAGATTTAGATTCCAAGGGTCATTGGTTATTCAAAACTCACCTCCAGTTGAACACCCTTGTGAATGTGCACCAGCCAGTCCACATAGCTCTGTGCCTCATTGTTTCTGTCCTCAACAAGCATGCGGGCAAAGTCAAATTCAGCACCGTCAATACCTTGTCTGGCAAGCTGGATCGTAAGACCCTTTGAACCTCGCATGGTTCGAAGGAACTCAATAATGTTGCGGACTTGGGCGTTCAAGTGCGTCTCAAGCTGTGGCAGAGCCGATGTGTAAGGGTCCAAACTCTTGAGAGAGTCCTTGTCCTCACCAAAGAGATCAGATATAAGATTAGGGGATGTTTGTGAATGGAACCAAAGGAGGCATTGTTGGCCGTTGTCAACAAGGTACACACCGCCAGGTTCAACACGAGAGAATGAAGTGCGAATTGCAGGTGGCATCTTCAGATGGCCCGTCTCGGCGTCAGCAAAGCCTTCCTCGGGTGCCAGGTTATGAATAGGGACCATGCGGGGATAAAGATACAAGCTCAGCTCAAGAGCACCCATGGAACGAAGCATGCGCATTTCGTGAACTCTACGGTCAGAGTTCTCAATACCGCCCTTGAGAGCTCGGCATTTGACTAGACCGAGAAGGTACATGCAGTACTCCTTGAGTCGCTCAGGCATAACAAGCTGTCCTGGAGGGTGTTGCTGAGCAGCATGCTTTCTATAGCAAGCAAGAACATCAATGGCCTTCTCACTCAGCCAATGGCGAATATCTTTGAGGTTGCTTGACGTTGTCGCCAACTTCGTGCTAGCCTCCTTGGCCAGCATACCGATGACGGCGTCTTGGTCAACAAACTTGAGGCACTCACGAATGCCCTGCTCACGCACACCCGATTCTTTAGATGTCTCGGTGACGCTGGCAATGACATTAGAGCATCGTACACGGCGTTGTCCAGATGCTGTGGTATAGAGGAGGGCGGACTGGAAGTGGGCATCCAGCTTCGAATCCAACTTGCCGTCGTAACTGAACGTAACGCCCATAGCCTTATCCGCATCGATAACACCGATCTCCAAGTCAGCACCGAACGTGTGCTGAATGAAATTGCCATGGTAGCCAGCCACTTGAAGTCCGTTAGAGCATCGAACCTTCATGAGAGCTTGGAAACCAGTTTCACGAGTCACGGCGTGAGAGATCTCAAGTGACAGCTTCCGGCTATCCCTTGCGGCAATGAAGTTGGGGTAATAAAATGTTTCGCCACCAGTGGTAGAAGAAACATGGCCTGTGAGTAGCATGATTAGCACAAATTCTGCCATGCTATCGAGAATCCAACTTACCAATGGTAGCAATATCGAGGTAGCCGCCCGAAGGGGCAGCGAGGAAGAAATCAACACCAACTCCCGATGCTGCCATCTTCTCAGCAACCTTCTTCCAAGCTGGGTGCTCAGTTGTGTAGAGCTTCTTGTCGATTTCACCACCAGGCTGGTTGCCATTATCACGCATGAACAGGCGGCCAGGGCCCCAAGTTGGTAGAGCAGAGCAAGATGCCACGACCTTGCCTCCTGTCGCTTCAAGCGCAGAAAGTGCCGAGTTCAAAGCAGCCAGAAGAGCGGGCTCAGGGTTCTTGATGGTAGAAAACATGTCCGGCAATCTGGTTAACAGAGATGTAATCACATCCTTGGACTCATATGGGTCAACAAAAAGTCCCTCGCTCAGGGGTACGAAGGGATCCTCAAGATCAGGCATGATCATCATTTGGGCTTGATCCAGGGCGGGCTGTAAAACGTTAGTGGGGGTGGCCGGGCAGTGATAAGATCAAACTCACGTTAACATTGTAAAAGTGAATATCCTTGTCATAAGTGACGAAGCCAACCTTGGCGCCTTCAGGTATCGTACGTTTCGGTTCTCCGTTCTCGTCCATCTCTTGATCCTCGCCGCCATACAGAGCAACACGGATACCCTCGCAAAACGCCTCGACGTAACCCTTGTTATAAGATTCTTGGGTAACATCAATAAGGAATAGCCATCGCAGTCCAACAGGCTCCCTGGTCCAGTACTCCTTAGGAACAACAAACTCCACAGTACCACGGCATAGCTCAGGACGACTGTCACGGTCAACACGAACGCCTTGTGGGTTGGTTGCAGCGAAATATTCGGTAGGAGTCTCGTTTGGATACGAGCAAAGGTTACAAACAAACTTGTTTCCACCTGAACGGAACATCATGAAGGGGTTCATGTAAGCTCGGCATCGTCTGCAGCGTGGGGGGCCGGGTTCGCCAAAGTCAAGAACTGGAACCTCGGGTTCTCCAGCCTGCAGAGGAGCCAGCGGCTGCAGGAGAAGTCCAAGCGATAGTCCTGTGGCTTGTAGTGCGTCCTGGGTGGCGGGGATATTGTTGAGGGTGAGTCGAGTGTACTTTGGGGATGAGTTGCCCTGGTCGTGAGCAACAAACGAAACCGTAGATGGCGGTGGGACATGTCGTTCGAAGGTCGGGTAGACGTTCCTGAGGTAGTACTGTTGCAGGGCGTCTCGCGAAGCCGGTACGCTGGGCATGTCGTCGGGTGATACCCCTTTGGGCCCACCAGTAGGGACGGATGCCGTATCGAAACCCTCCCCTACAGGAGGTTGAGTCGCCATAGGACCAGGGCTGAAGGCTGGGTTAACAGGTGCACCAAACTGGCTCTGGCTCTGCATTTGAGGGGTTCCCTGGGGGCTTCCAAATTGACCTCCAAATCCGGGACCGCCTGGAACACTGTCGAGAAATTGTGTAGCAGAGGTTCCCGGTGCGGGCATACCGTTGAAGGCTTGCGAGGAACCGGTAGCTTCAACGGTGTGGTATGCATGTCGGTCCTTCTTCTTTCTCCTCGCTGTGCCGTGTCCGTCTCCCAGGCTCATTCCACCCATCTGGGCAGCCAAAGCATCTTGTGGTGGCGCCGCTTGACCTGGAGCTTGGGGAGGCGCATAGCCATAACCTGCAACTGGGGCAGGGGAGCCAGTCATGGGAGGAGGAGCTTGTTGGCCTCCAAGATATTGGGGCGCACCATATGGTGATGCTTGTTGCTGGTAAGGTGAAGGAGCGATAGGCGGTTGGAATTGTTGAGCATTAGGCTGCGAGGTTCGATTGGGGTCGTTCGGATCAATGACCTCACCCTGACCGAGGGCGTGGTACTGAGCGTAGTCAGCCATGGCGACGTTTGAGGTTCCGGATGCAAAAAGGTCGAGGAGATCGAAGGTGAGTAGCTGTCTATCGGACGAGCATGTGCCTAGTTAAGGAGACGTGGGGCAATAGAGATGGATGTAGAATGAGTAGCAAAGCTCCAAGAACAAGGCGAAGAGAAATCAACAAGAATTATATGCTGGGAATTGCAAACATGATCTCTCGGAACCGCTCCTAAGCTTGGAACAATGTCTTCACCATCAACGTCAGGAGTAACTAGAAACGAATTGCTATCTTTGAAGATAGGTGTCCTGCCTCGCTGGCCTTTTCTGGCTGTTCCTTCCGAGTGGACATTCTGGGCGATCGTGTTCCGTATCCCGCCTTGCCTTGATTGGTAAAGCGTTTCGTGTCAGTGTGAAGTTGTACTGTATGTTGGCACTGTGGTCTATCAATCGAGTCATGTGATAGATCTTGGAACCCCACTCTGAGCAGTGTAAGTGAAGCCGTAGGGTATATGAGTACTTTTTGCAGCTTGAGATATATGATGGAGACGTGCAAATGGGATAACATATATTCTTCACGATCTGTTTCCGGTATAGTATCAAGATAAGGTATCGATTTTTCCTCTCGCAAGTTTTTTAACTTCATGTCGTGTCATCTGCTTTCACTGATCGTTAAGTTCAATGTAAGATAATGGGTAATCTATCAGTTCGTCCACATGCCCAGTAGATTAGTAGCCGGGACTAGATTCTACCTTCAAACTCATATTGTCCTATAACCAACCTACCGTTAGCTATACAACCTCCCTTTAAGGGGCTGAAAAGAATACTGTTCATTGGGGTCGCCTTTTCTAACAGTTGGAGAGCACAATTGCGCACTACATTGAATAAGCGGAAACAGAAACAGGAAGCCCATTCGCCTGATACATGGTTTGCCACTCAAGTTACTTCCCCAGGGAAAATGTTTCAAAGTCCCAAAGTTGATTTCCTGGTAGTTCGAATGGTGTATTTAATTGTAGCCCGCCGCTCCCACATAGTAAAGCTTGCGAATGCAGCATCCTGACCTTAGGTGATACACCTGTCACAAGCAGCAGATTTTGATGAGAAGTGATAGATAAAGGATAGAAACACGCTTCTCAGACGAACGGTTATCCTCAATACTCCACTTAACTATATACTGCTCGTCAGTGCGTAAGGCTTTTCGATGGATGCGTGCCATCACGACACTATGCCGTGCCCCTCACCTGTCGTAACGCGTTTGCTGTCACCAAGAAAGATCTTAAAGCGAAGCTCAAGTCTATTCAATACATATCATCAGGAGGAAGTCAACTTAAAAATTCGCATGTCTCCCCTTCTCTGAGTTCAGGACCACTGTTTTATTTGGTGGATAGATAATGACAATGGTTGGTTCAGGCGAACTCTACACATATGCCAACCGTGAAGATGGAAACAATATAACAGCTTGTAGGCTGTTCTCAATTGAGATTCTCGGTGTAGTAAACACATGATACTTGAGGATTCGATGTGATCGCTAGGCACTCAATCTCAATGTTTGATGTGTAGGTGTGGCGCGCTACAGATACCTTCACCCAGCATGAATCGTTGGACGCCTCCGACCGTGTAAGTCGTGATGCAACATCTTTGCTCAGTCAAGGGCCGATGGTGGGCTTTTGATCAACCAAAAAAAGTATAAAAGGTATTCGAGTAGAAAACGTATACATTTTGGCCTTCAAATCAGTAGAATTACGATCGGGTTGTGGTGTGTAGACGTTTGACGATCAGATAGTGGTGGGATGCGGATAGCTTCAGATGCGACGCGTGAGGTTGTGATTTGGACATGAAAGTGACTTTGCGCGATACGAAGCATAGGTCAATCAAATGGACTCGGAACAACGTCGAAACTACACTATCGGGGTCGCTCTTTCTTATGAAGACATTGAAGAACTCTACAGAAGCAAAAAAATCAGTGTATCCGTCGTAAATCGGAATGCGATAACGAGCATGGCTCATTCAATCGTCTCTCAACGGTCCTCCGGGGTGAGGGATGCTTCAATTGTCACGCGAAATAATTCGACGAAATCTCCACCTTAATCCAAGCGAAAAAGATTTCCCTAAGCTCGCAAGAAGATGAAGAGATCGACTGATTCATCTCGTTAAAGACGTCGAGTGAAGAAGCGAGAGAATCCAAGGAAATGGATGTTCGGGGGCATGAGTTGCACTCACATTTCGCCAGACTCTAGATCACACAGAGGTACACCTCACCCGAGGTGATGTCTGAACTGACCAATCAAAAAATCGGTCACTGCCCAGGTATGATTTTGGCATTTTGGGTGCCCCATTTTCTTAAGTGCCATATCTTGGAGGGTCCAGGCTTGGCATCTCCCCAAACCTGACCAGCTGTATGTGGCTGGACCAAATTATGCACAGAGCTCCAACCAATCCACGACCGCGATAACGAGGCTCACTCGGTTTGTGACGATCTTTTTGGCCTTGTGCACTCTTTTTATGCAATCGCATGCCAACGGATATTTGGCTTGCATGAGCATTTTTGGTGTGGCGCCCAAAGATGCCCCTCTTCCCATCTGAAGCAAGTGGGCCTTGTCCAGCCCAGCCTAGCCAGCCCAGGTGGGAAGCACGCACCGCACAGTCGTAGTGCAGGCGGGAGAGTCGCGAAGCTGTAAGAGCGCGGGACACAGACTAGTGTACCTACAGCAAGAGCTACCTACCCGTCCGTCCCTTTACTGATTGCGCTCTGCCCCCGCCGAATATATAAACATGCCCCGTCCCCTCCACGCGCCCGACGATGTGATTCTGTCCGTTCCCTGTTCCTCTGTTCCTTAAACGTATTCCAGTTCCTTCAATCGTCCTAAACGTCTTTATCGCGTCTTTTCGCCCATCTCAAAATCATATACCATTCGCCTTTATCCAAAGCACATAAACTCACACAAACCTTCACAATGCCTCCCAAAGCCGCCGCCGCTCCCAAGAAGGCCTCTGGCCACGCCAGCTACCAGGTGAGCTCATGCACCCGTAGCAATATTTTGGGATGAGTTGCTAACATTTTTACTTTAGGACATGATCACTGATGCCATTGTCAACGTATGTGAATTCTGAAAGCTTCTTGTTCCTCGGCGCGTCCACTATCGCGCACTCACCTCCAGGTCGCGGATGAGGCTATCGCCACGCGCCCGCCCTTCCACTCTGCCCTTCCACACTGTTATTTTTCACTCACTAACGCGTTTTGCTTGCAACAAACAGCTCAAGGACCGAAAGGGCTCTAGGTAAGATTTCAATTTTTCTTTTTTCTCTTCACGCAACGTATCTGCATTGTCGCCATCGCTCGTCTCATTCCCAATTCAATTGCTAACTCGCCACGCAGCCGTCAGTCTTTGAAGAAGTATGTTAAGGCCAACAACACCCTCAATGTCACCGACAACATGTTCGACTCCCTCTTCAACAAGGCCTTGAAGGCTGGTGTCGACAAGGGTGTCTTCGAGCAGCCCAAGGGTCCTTCCGGTGGTACCAAGCTTGCCAAGAAGCAGCCTGAGGCTAAGAAGCCTGCTGCTGCCAAGAAGGCCGTTGAGAAAAAGGACGGCGCTGAGAAGCCCGCCACTAAGAAGCCTGCTGCCAAGAAGGCTGCCGCTCCCAAGAAGCCAGCAACCGAGAAGAAGGCTACTGCCCCCAAGAAGGCCGCTGCTGAAAAGAAGACAACCGAGAAGAAGACTGCCGACAAGGCCGACAAGGTCGAGAAGGCTGAGAAGCCAGCTACCGCCAAGGCTCCTGCCAAGAAGGCTGCCGCTCCTAAGAAGGCTGCCACAACCAAGAAGGTATGTGCTGACGTGTTACATATTATCAACACAACACTGACATCCTTCACAGACCGCCGACAAGGCCGAGAAGCCCGAGACTGCTCTCACAAAGACCAAGACTGGTCGTGTCGCGAAGACCACCAAGGCAGCTCCTGCGAAGAAGGCCGCTGCCCCTAAGAAGGCGGCGCCTAAGAAGGCCGCTGCTGCCAAGGCGTAATCTGACGCTTAGCAGTATTGAACTTTAATTAATGACGACCACGGCGTTAAAGGATTTGTTCACGGCTTGGGCACGGGAAGTACGGCTACTGGAATTTCGATGGTTTGGTTTGGAGCGGGATTATCTGGCTGTTTTGCGCACGTACGCGAAGACTCGCGTCTGTATGATTTCTACCCTCAGCCATCTCATGTTTTGGAGATGGTAGACTCGAATTGAGGGTCACTTCTACACGATCATGCCTCTTTGTATTATATCCATATGACATGGCAATTTTTCATTAGGCGTGTCAGGTTTGAGACAATGCGAGCGGTAGAAGGTCGGCGTGTTTTTACGGTGAGGGCTAAAAGTCTGTGGGCGAGGAAGGAAATGGAGGATGCGGTTATACCACTGTCGTTGTTTTGAGTTATCAGTTTAGAGTACGCAATGAATATTACCGACATGACTAAATTCTTGCAAACATTGATTCAATCTGGTCATTTGATGAAACTACGTGCGCGCATGGAAGACGCGCTGGCTTAGGGCTTGTTGACGTGGGTAGTGATGAAGCGTGTCTCAACTCATTCTTGCCAGGGGGTCGCATGGGTCACAAGCGTGTTATGGCAGCAGAACTAGACAATACATGAGAAGAAAAAGGCGGTATTGAGAAACTAAGCAAATGAACGCATTTTCAGCCCAGTACATAGCCTAAGTATGCTGGTTGGCCTGTACCTAGTGCAGAGGCTTCATTACGCGTCAACCGGATATGCGTGTAAGTCCCGTTGTTGACAGACTTACAATCATGGATTGCAACACTGCATTTGCTACAAACACAAATTTAGACTATGGAAATTCTATAGCACCAAAAGAGAGAGCTTCATTCCTAGTTACAGAGTATAGGTGTCATCTGTCCTGAGCCGTGTTGGCTCCGGCCGCCATCTGGTGGTTAAATGTGTTGCTGACCAGCTGGTATGAGTTGTAGTCGAGAAAAGTGGGACCACGAAACTTTTGAGTTGACACCCGCGGCGTCTATTTATAGGAAGACAAGTCATCGTCAAGTTTCAACCACTTACTGTACTATAGCATAATAGGATGACAGAAGCGGTTCAGTCATAACAGAGGGAACTAGAGTGCTCAAGAATATGCGGAAGACTTCATAATCCTGGGAGATTATTCGACGAATGGGTATTCTTCCGTAAGATTTACTATACAGTAGCCTTCGCACATTGTCAGCACATACATTTCAAGCGTCTATTCAGAACCTCAGATCAAACTTAGTCTAGTGCCTAGTACCTAGCACGAGGGGTGTGAATCGAGACATTTCAGCGTTATCGTCGTCACGGCTCACGTGCCTCAGGTCCAAACTAGCGGAACGTGAAGCTTAAACGCTCGTACCTGTACTTGCTTCTGACGCAGATTGCCGAGGCCAGAGCTATGGAGATACGTACCTCATCATAAGGACCTGTCCGCTGTGGACGCAATGGGAAAGAGAAAGCCCAACGTCAGTGGGAGCTTGCTGCCCCTCGTTTAAGGTATCTACCTAGGTATGGTACTTTAAGCTCTGGGTTCGAAGGCCCGTGCTTCGTCATGCTCGTAATGCAGGATCATCGCTCTTCTCTTTCCTCTTTGAATTTTGTCAAGTCTTCTTGTCCAGACTCCAGGCCTCCCTGTTGTTCCTGTCCCTTTTAGTTCCGAGCCGCCGCCCAGACATCTGTTTCTTCTATTGCAGAAGGCATCCCCTGAAAGTGACCTCACCCAGCTCTCCGTCGTGTTTCGCTGTGCTGGCCCGGACCTCACCCAGGCACCGTTAGCCATCAAATCCAATACATACGCAACAGCCCTGAAGGCGCTGACGACTTCAGCCCACTTTAAAACGCATCTTCAGTGGCATCGCCAGATTTCCCGTGACTGATAAACCTTGGTTCTGCTTGGTACTGTATACCTACAGGCAGGCAACAGGCCAGCGTTGCATTGTGTACCTTCTTGCTGCTGCCCACCAGCTCTTGACCGACCGATCGTTCCGGGGCCAAGGCTACCCTTACGCTGTGCTTTGCTGTGCTACATCTCGCTACATCTCAACCCAACGCCATTTCTTCACGAGGCTGCCTGCAAGTTGCATTCATCCACTAATTACCTGACCTCAACACCTTTTCTGTCTGCATCGTCTTGAGTTGCGTTCTGTCTTGACTTCTATTGCCGCCTAACCTCCACTCAATTTCAACTCGTGGCCGCCTAATAAAGTACTTGGCCGGCTGTGCCGAAGATGGCGGGCAGTCTCTGTTCGCATGCGCCTTGACCTATTATCGCATCATATTATTTTCTCATTCCCCGCGTGACGCAACGATAAGCTCGAATTATTGCAAACAGAGACGAGACACGCCAATAGGATCCCCAAGCCTCGTGCAAAGAGTTCACCATGGCATCGTCCAATCCGTTCCGCAAGAGTGTCGCTATTACGGTAGACACAGCTACCTTTCCATACTCGACATCTTCCGCCGCCGCTCGTTTCCCAGCTCTCGACTCATTCGAGACGGCATCTACTCCACCGCCTCCGACTAGCTTCCAACAAGCCGACAACCCAGCGACTGACCATAAGTCTAAGGTCACCAAAAAGGTTCGGGTTCTTTCACCCCCGCCGCTCTCCCCCGACTCTCCCGAGTGGACATTCACAACGCCTTCATTCGCGCAACATGCTGCGAATCAGCAAAACGAAAACGATCCTTTCGATGCGACATCCACGGATGATAGCGATCGCGAGATGGTAGCGGTTGCTGCCCGTGGCCAAGCTTCGACTGGCGGTCAAGGTGCGGGAAATTTATTCAGCCAGACGTTACGAGAGCTCGATTCGCCCGTTGCCGAACAGAAACTAGAACAAGAGCGCAAGGAAGAGGGTCATGCGCTCAAGGCTGCCAATACAGCCAAACGATCCTTGGATGTCAACTCTTTCAAGCGATTACTTATGACAGGCAATTCAGACTCGGACAAAGCTTCGGCACAATCAGATCCGGGCATAAAAAACCGGCCTTCTGTTTTTCGCAAACTATCGCAAGAAGCTCCCAAGGGTACATCAAATCTGAGCAACAAAACCCAAGAGATATCTCTCATATCCCGAGACGCTTCTGACACTCCAGAAGACGATCTCGCCCAAGAGAGTGTTTCCGATTCGAGCGCCTCAGCTCAAGTCAGTTCGAAAAGCAGCAAGAAGCCACCACCTCCACCTAGCTCACGGCACGGAAAGTCGATTAAGTTGGATTTGAGTGGAAACCAGCCGCCCCCAGAAGCTCTTGCAACTTTGTTACCATCAGATATGAATAAACCCCTTCCGCCTGCACCTGTCCGAAAGAGTCTAGAAGTGGAAGGCGAGTCGCCGTTTGACCGTGAGGCAGCTGGCAAGGTTCCAGAGGCTGATGCTGATGTCGGTGTTGCATCGCCAGAACCGTCAGGAACCGGCCGAAAAGCAGTTCCGGCACCACCCCCACCCCCACGAAGAGGGCATGCGAGGGCAGAGAGCAAGGCGAATGCTTCGCAGCAATTCCCACAGAATGACGAAAATTTGTCGCGATCATCGTCTATGAGATCTCGGCCGGAACATAAACGCCAAGATTCACAGGTCGGAGCCCCTCCACCACCACCACGGAGATCTCATAGCTCAAAACATTCTATTCAATTATCGGCAGGCGTGACCTCCAGCTTTACTGATCTGAGTCAATCGTCATCCTCCCCGGCCCCGTCTTTAGACGTTGACATGAGTATGACTTCGACTCCATCACAGCTGCGTCAAACCTCGACGCTTGACCTCACGCCGCCTCGAGACGGACACCACCAATCCTCAACACCAAAGCCTTGGGCTCCTCCTCCCCCGCCTGCAAGAAACACGTCTGTCAGGCGACCTGCCAGCATCCGAAGTGTTGAAAGCAGCAGCCGGCGAGTTTCATTTGAAGCCAAACCTCATAACCAGATGGCTCCGCCCCCACCTCCCCGAAGGCAAAGGGGTAGTAGCAGAGGTAGTGTGGATGGGCCTCGAAGGACAAGTTTCGATAGTATAGGCATGGCTGGATCTAGTCAAGTTACCGAAGAGGAACCTGATGCGGTAGCAGCGACAATTGTTTCAGGTCCTACGTCACCGTTGCCGACAAAGGAACCAGGAAAGAGCATTGACATTTTGGCTGATCTTGATGCCCTCCAAAGAGAAGTAGATGCACTGAGGGGGAAACTAGGATGATGAGGAAGACGCACGACGAGTACGCATGGAATGGAAGGATGGTGGAATGTGCTATGGTTGTACAAGAAGAGCGTGGCGACCTGCAGTTGAAGCTCCAGTCTCACTGCAAGCCAAAGATGAGCAGAATTTTATACGGATGTGACATTATGCGGGCGTTTTCATGGACAGGACACTGGCACGATAGAGTCGTGTGATTGGTCTCGACCTTTATGTCTGTAGGGGAAAGGTGTTGTAGAAGTAGCCTATGATGTAAGGAATGACCTGCAGCTGAGTTGTCAGCGGCAGGCATGCATTCGAAGCTTTAGTACACAACGTATGGATGGATGTTTGACGATCATGATGAGCCCGAGTTTGTAATACGTAGTAAGTGTCTTTAAGGTATACCTCGGCTTTGGTGACGATGATGATGATGGTGGTGGTGGTGGTTGTGTTGTGTTGTATTGTGTTACTCAGCCACAGCCACACTTTCTACTGGACGTAGATATGAGTCGTCAGGGGCCCATGTTGAGTGCTAAGTTGGTTGTGGGTTTGGCGTCTTGAACCCCGAAGGATCCGTGACGACTGAGGCAGATGACCTTGGTGCGATGCCAATACTTGTTAGCTAAGTACATATGCGCCATTATGCGCTAGAGGAAGCAGAATAAAGCACATCAATAAAATCGAGGCTAAGAATTGGATGATTTATTGGATTGGGTTTTGATGGATCAGTTCATTGTTTGTCTCAACAGAGTCGCAGGGGGTTGTCAATCGTGTGCTTGTGTCATGTCGCATTGGGCAACATGATCAACCTGGTGAGAGGTCGAGAGAGGGAGACGAAGAGGGGGAGGGGTAATTCTGCTGTCTTTCTCTCGTTCTGATTGGGGAAGGGATCCAATGATCACCGCTGCGACTAGGGGAATTTTGGCAGAAGGGCGCACGGAGATGGAGGGTTCTTTTATTCGAGAAGCTCGGTAGACTAACCGTCAGGGATCATCAAACTGCCACCGCCGCCTTGTTTGCAGGGCGAAGGAGGGAGTCGGTGAGGGGGGACCAAAGGAGATGGTCAAAGCACAACATAGGTATCATTCTATTATTCGTTCATTGATTAAATGAATGAATGAATGTGAGTCTTCGTAGAGATTGTTTGATCACCATATTGCGATCATTACAGTGACTCAAAAGTAAGGCGGAACTATACCGCTGGTGCATACAAGACATGAACATCGTGATGTTTCAAATAAGTGACCGAACCAAACCAGATCAGACTAATACATAACTTCGGCACATGCATCGCGACCAGCCCAAAAACAGACCGGATAGGTGATCCACGCTTTACTCTACTTTACTTATGCCTTGGTATACCCAAGAAATGGGACCCTCATGGGGCATCCATGAAAGCAACAGCCGACAGTCCCCTCTTTTCAACGGCTCCGTCGTAATGGTTGGCAGCTAGAGTTGAAGCTAAAGCAGAGGTGTAGAGAGCACGGAGCTTTCTACCTATGGATGAATGGATGGGTGAATGGGTGCCTTAATCCAAGAGATGCCCATCTCATCCTTACCTTATTACGACACGACAGTTCCCTCCGTGTCACGCTTGATAGGTAGCAGGCATGTAACTGTAGTATAGGTATATCCTCCATCAAGGTATATCTAACCTACTAAACTTAGCGATCTACTTAACCTGGCAAGGTAGCACTCGCTCGCCTTATCTCACCTCCATCAACCTCCCTTCTCCTCTTTCGAACTTCCTTCCCTCTCCATCTTCTTATTCCCCTCGTTTTTATAACTACGCCTTCTTCCCTTCTTCTTCTTTTCTCTACCCGTAAACACACAGCTCCCCCTCTTGAAACCTTGGCCCTTCCCTTCTCGAACAGTCCTTTCTCGTTCAATGCTTCTCTTGTTCTTGGCTCTTGTTAATCCCCATTTCTGTATCTAAGACTTGTTTATCTCGGCTTCTCTCTACACTCTACACTTACATGCTTCTCCGCTTCTCGTTCCGCTTCTTCCGTGCTATATCATCACACTGATTTCCTTGCTGAACCATACAATCATCCCAGCTTCTCGTCACTCTCTACAGTAGACAGCCCCAAATGTGCTACTCCGACCTCGGTACTCTGGTCTGCCAAGCCTGCGGTCGCCGTGTGGGTGAACAGCCCGTGGGAACTTCACCTTGCCTCGCTATCTGCGGCAAATACGTCTCGCGCGTCACTGGTACCGTAGTCAGCGGTGAATGCGGCGTCTGCAGCGAAGCAAAAGAGCACAGAACCCAGCTCACAACGAGGCTCAACCGCGCCTTTAGCAAATGACGCACTGCGGCATTATTTCAACCCATTAAACTACACATCCAAGTCAAGTCATCTGCAAGGTACCTCACCTTGCTGTAACATAGAATGGTAAGCCCTGCTTACACTCTTTGGTAAAAGAGGGACCCCCGGACTGACATATCAAACAAGGGTGGTATTATTCAGGCTCTATGTAACAGATTTGAAGAAGATGGTCTTGCTTAGAACTCCGCTTTCACGACACTGATATGACTATCCGAAAGTCGGTGCTCATGTAATGAGGCCATTCAGCCCACTTGTTTTTCTCTTGTCCGATTACTTTTCACGCTTTACGACTCATGCTCTTACGATTTGCACGGCGGCGTTGACGGCATATGTTCACTTTCGTTTTTTTTTTTTTTTTTTTTTTTCTTTGGCATGCGATTTAGAAGGAGCATGGAGGAGAGATCTTTGCAGTTGAGCGGTGGAACAACCATGTATCGCTGGCTCGCTCTTTGTCATTTTCGTTACTATACCCAAGATGATTATTATTCAACATTTCCGATAATCATGTTCTTGTTCAGCATGTGCCACACGACACGACATCGTGTGGAGTGTTTGTCATGGGACCTCATGTAAAACGACCGTGTACAACCGACTAACGTGATAAGTAGCGCGCACTATACAGTAGTTGGTTCATTGACCAAAGCTATCCATACTATAGTCGTGCCAAGAAGATAATTCGCTGATCTTGGTGTCGTATATTGTTTCCCTTTTTAGGCATTTAAAATAGTAGCCTCCTCTAATAAGCCCAGAAAGATCTATGCATTTCTAGCTATCAAGGCTGAAAGATCTGCAACCAAAACCCCCTTTCCTATGTTTTCTATATAAAAGACAAACCATCGTGTTGAGCCCATTGCGAGATGAAATACCCAAGCTGAGATGTTGATACATGCCCAGGCCCATGCTTCCTTCGAGCATGGAGTGGAGAACCGAGATTTACAAAACCACTCATAGACCTACAAGTCCTCGTACAAACATCGCGGCTGGTGGTATCGAAGTAAACAAGACAGTGATTGTTCCAAACAGACTCATAGACAAACTCGACAGGGCCGCAGCTCGAGGGTCTGTTCGTAACAAAACGGACGTTGCGATGGCGCTCGAGTTAACGCCCAGTGTCACGCCGCGAGTCACGTAATCATCCTCAGGCACTCGCATCCAACGTAATATCCGGGCTCCAAGCACAGCACCCAAAATTCCACTGATGATGGCCAATGCAGCCGCTGTGTTGACATCGCCACCGAGATTCACAGTTGCAGGAACGGCGAGAGCGAGCGTCAGGCTGCGTGATGCAAATGCAAGACTGCGGGCTGCCGAGATGCCGCATGCGTAGCACAAGGGCGGGTATGCGAGAAGTGAACCTACGCTGATGGCAACATTCGGGACCACGATGGAGATGAAATGAGTGCGAAGCTCACGACGGTACTGAAACATGGGCAAGGCGAGGGCCACGATGCTGGCGTCGAGAAGAGTGCCGAAGATGTCTCCTGCACCAGGGAGAGCATCTTGCTTCTTTGTTGCGTTGCGCCATAGCTTTATGTACTTTGCGCCAGTGCGATATGCGTGTAGGGATGTTGTTAAACTATCGCCACGAACTGCAGCGAGTGCCCATATGACAAGCACTGTTGCAAGAGACGATACAAGAACTGGATGTAGGTATTGTTTCCACTTGGATGGAATTGCCATCGCACCAAACCAGGCAAGGACGTTAACAGCCAGATGAGTAGGCATAGAATAGCCGGTTGAGTAGTATAGAGGAATGCCAGTAAAGAAGAACAGTCCCACGAACGTCGCCACATCAAGGTTTGCAGATATTCGCGCTGCCCACAACTCGGCCTTGGGCGGCGGTAAAGGGATCTGTGTAAGAACAGTAGGTGGGTTGAGGGCTTCAACTGCATTCTCTGGAGCATTGCCATTTGCATAGTGATGCTCTTGAAGACGTAACTGCGGTGGCGTTTGGGGGCGGGATGGCGCCGCCGAGGCTGGCTCCGAACTCGGCGCAGATACAGAGACAAGAGGTATTTGCGAACCAGTACGAGAAACACTCGAACGACGTGAGATACCAGGAGCCTGTGTCTCACCTATAGGAAGGTCCGGAGTTTGACGACCAAGTTCTTCGGCTCGCTGAGATTTAGAGCGTCTTGAAGCACCGAGAGCGAGCTGAAGAGTGCGGGTGATCCAGGCTGCTAGAGCCATCATGATAAAGAAGCCGACAACTGTAAAGGTCAGGTATAGCCCAAGGGTTTGTCGCAGCTTCCAGACTTACTGAATATTGCAATGATAACCATAACCTCGATAATTCCAATCGGTGGACTTAGAGGCAAAAGGACGAAGGATGGTGTAAAGAAGACGCCCATCCACCGGAGCGACCAGCCAGCCTAGAGATATGAGAACCAGTTGTATTGTAAATAGATCACCATTGACTTACAGGTACATCAATGACATTGATCAACTTTCTTGTCTTATGAGTCCCCAATAATGACTCACTGACGATAAGGGCACAGAAGAGCAACATCATGCAAGTAACAGAAGCAGGAAATGAAACATTGAACTTGTGAAATAACGAATCAATTCCAAAACAGGCAGCGAATATTACTGTGAGTCCCAATGGTACATAAAACCAGGTACGCAGCAGCTTGGAGCTGTTGTTCCTGGCAGCCTACATCAACAATTAGCGAATGTCTTGCATTTCAAAAGTGATGCTCTCACCAGTTTTATGGCTTGAGCCAATTGGATCATATCACTGGACTCAATTGCCATTTTGCATTGCGTACAAGTATGAGAGTCGTCATATTTGATCGAGGGAGCGTATACAGTTAGCTGACCAAGTATCGAACGCCCGAAGACCCTGGTCATGTGCGTTAGTCCCGGCGATCCATCATCCATCATCAGCTAACAAGATAAGGAGCTTTAAAGTTAGCGATGTATTATAGACAGATAAAACATGTATAGTTAAGAGGTGAAGTTTTCCCTTTTGTGACAAATTTCTACTCGTGGCCCTATTTATGGTTTGATCACTACGTCCAAAGCTCAAGCAATTCCCTTGCTTCGCTTTTTAAGAAGCAATCATGAAATACCTAATTGACGGACTTCAACTCCCGCCATCGTGGGAAGGGACAATTGACGGCACGTTCGCTCGGGCCATACGGCAGGAACGGCTTCCGGATCACTCGAGGCACGATATCCCGCCTCTCAATCACGGAAATGTCTTCACCCATTGCAATCCAATCTTTCGCTTCCCTGATATCACCCAATTCCGACCTTGATTATCACCTGACTTTTCCATCGTATCTCCCTTTGGCGATCTTTTTATGAAGTATGTGCCGTTGAAGTCGGTCCGACGTTGATGAAATGAATTCTTCTTCTTCTTCTACCCCTGCAGAGAACCTAGGGTTGACCAAAGGAAACTTGAATACGACCAATACCTATCTTACACCCGGGTATGGGATACGTCGAACACACCGTCGTACGTCGAGGCATCGATATGCTACAAATATACTTCGACGACCGATTGAATGCGGCTCTGAAGAGATAGATGTCGCATTGCACGGGCCGTCTTTAAATATGATGAACCCGGAGCACGCAATGCAGTCTTGTCCAGAGCTAGGCTGTCGGCATGGTCATCCATGGGTAAGCATGCTTGGCTGTTGTTGGTACAGAATCTCTTGTTGAAACAGTGTTACAGCACTCAGCGCCGGCTTCAAGAGATCCTCGCAACAGTCCTTTATCTCAACCCACAACCCCGGCGAGTCTGCTGCACGGGCTTGATGGCCGCCTCCGACAAGCATACTTTAAATCTCCATTCGGATCAAGCCGGTCTTTATCCTTTTCTTCACTGGACGACTCAGCAGACGAATCCAGATCTCAAGCTGGCAGAGACCGCAGACAGAGAGCACGCGACTCGGAAGCCAATCGAAACTGGGGTAGTTCATCAGCCGACGATGTGGCATCGGTGCCGATCTTGTCGGCTCCGGTAGCCTACCAAGGGACTCGCCAGTTGGCTGTAGCAGGGGTGGTCCTGGGGGCATTAGAGCTTGACCGGTTGAGCCTCATGGCAAGACTAGACGAGGAAAAACACAAGTCCAAGTCTAGGTCCAAATCCAAGCAGAAACAAAAATTAGGGACAGTAGAGGCGTAACGTCGAGGCATCAGGAGAGGTTTCCTATCCGAGCCAGCTTGGCCTGCAACTCTTGTCGATCATTGGATGAGACATGGATTCCTCAATTCATTGGGTACGTAGCATAGCTCAGCTTTATCGGTATTCAATCGACATATCCCGAATTGATTATCGGCAAGTTTGTCTATGGACCCGAAACAATCCAGATTAGGATAATGTTTCTCATACAATACGCATGCACTTACTCCAATCGGTGATAGCTGAAGTGTCGCTGGCTACCTCGGTTCCCGGGGTCAAAAGCTGGGGTTTTAGTAACTGGAGGGGTCCTAAACGGCTCCGGTTCGCGTCGGATGACTTCATCTAGTGGACTTCAATCGCCGGCGCCCTTTAACCCGTCAACTTGAGCCCGAATTGCTTCATCTTTAATAACTGCTCCTTCGCCTCGAACCCTCGTTTTGTTGCAATCAACAATCCCTTCCACCCAGAACTTCTACCACACAATGTTTCGCCCTATCCTTAGACAATGCGCTCGAAGAGCCGCCACTCCTCTGCGACCATGCGCTACACGAACATTTGCCTCGGCATCAGGACCGAGCTTTAACTGGGAGGATCCTTTGGCCTCGAACAACCTTTTGACGGAGGAGGAACGGGCAATTGGAGAGACGGCAGAGAGGTATTGCCAGGAGCAACTGTTGCCCCGCGTGCTTCGTGAGTTGTCTCCGACTCGATTTCCACAAGGACTGCGCTAATCTTCATGCCTTGTAGAGGCCTACCGTGACGAATCCTACGATCCCAAGATTCTCGAGGAAATGGGCGAGCTTGGTCTGTTGGGTGCTACAATCGAGGGTTATGATTGTGCAGGCGTTTCTTCTGTTGCTGGCGGCCTAATCACCAGAGCAGTGGAGAGAGTAGACAGCGGTTACCGATCTGGCATGTCCGTTCAATCTTCGTTGGTAATGGGTGGTATTTTTGAGCACGGATCTGCTGAGCAGAAGGAGAAGTTTCTCCCCCAAATGGCAAAGGGCAAGCTACTTGGCGCTTTTGGTTTGACGGAGCCCAACCACGGCAGTGATCCTGGAAGCATGGAGACAGTGGCGAAGCCGCACCCGACCAAGAAGGGATACTACTCTCTAAGTGGTGCCAAGACATGGATCACCAACAGTCCCATCGCAGATGTGTTGATGGTTTGGGCAAAGCTCCAAGAGACTGGCAAGATTCGAGGTTTCCTAGTAGAGCGCAAGGACTGCCCACCAGGCACTCTTGAGACACCGGCCATCAAGGACAAGAACGGTCTTCGTGCTTCCATCACGGGTATGATCCAGCTCGACAACTGTCCCGTACCAGAAACCAACATGTTTCCTGAGGTTGAGGGTCTTAGGGGTCCCTTCAGCTGCTTGAATAACGCTCGATATGGCATTGCAATGGGTGTCATGGGTGCTCTTGAGGACTGTATCGCCCGCGCCCGAGCATACGCTCTTGAGCGTAAGCAATTTAAGGGCAACCCCCTTGCCAAATATCAGCTTGTTCAGAAGAAACTTGCCGATGCATCAACAGACGCTGCCTATGGTACACTTGCAGCCATCCAGGTTGGGCGTCTCAAAGACGAGGGCAAGGCCACGCCTGAGATGATCAGCATGGTGAAGCGTCAGAACTGCGACGTTGCTCTACGGAACGCACGCCTCCTTCAGGAGATATTTGGAGGTAATGCGGCCAGCGATGAGTACATGATTGGTCGTCATGTGGCGAACCTGTTCGTGACTCAGACATATGAGGGCCAGAGCGACATTCACAGTACGTTTAACTGCCCATTCGACATTTTGACAATTGCTTACAAATATCTCACAGGTCTCATTCTCGGCCGGGCTATCACTGGTATTCAAGCGTTTGTTTAAGACAAGAAAATGATTGGTAAGGAGGCGAACATAGAAAGCTATTGAAGTGCATAGTATAGATGCTTGGAAATCAAAACCTAATTCGTTGCAAACATGTACTATGCAACCATGTATTTCGTTCTTGATAATGCTCAAACAAGGCCAATGAGGAGTTCAACCATTGCATGAAAGATAGTATTGTCTAACTGTATTACTGGCCGGTATGGATGTCTGGTCTTCCTCCTTTAATCTGACCCTCCATGCCTGTTGTTGAATACCCACTTGGTTCGTTTTTAAAAAGAAACCTTCGGCCCTCACCGCAGCTCAAAGAAGTGACGTCGTCGGGGACATGTCATACCCTTTGATGTTGATTTTACTACAAGCTGGCCAATGCGACACTTGTAGGCGACGAACCGGCGATGCCGTTCGGGCGTCTGTATCCGCATCCGGGTCCAGGCACGGAAGGCTTTAGTTATGTTTCCTACCGTCATTCCCATAGCAAACGGGACAGTGCAGTATTAGAGTGTCTGACTAGCAGTACAAATCATGAGTCAAAAATAGCGGAATCATATGGAATCTCCATGGCAAAGAATATGGTTCTCTTTGCCGACTTCGGCCGCCACCAAAACAGGCGCTGTTCATTCACTTTGGTATCATCTAACGCCGCTGAACTTGTACTTGGCCACTCTAGTTCTGGAAATGCTTGTCAAATCTTCTACTAATTGCAAATAAGCATTTGACCATCGAAGCTGGGCGAAAGATGTAGTGACTGGATGGAAAGCCTCAGGTCGGACAAGCCAAGCCAAGCCCACTACGTGCTGCTACTGCTGGCTGCTACGGTGCCCTCCACTGTTATCAAGGCCCAACGTAAAAATCTGTAGCCAGCTGTTAGTGCTCGGGTACCGCTAAACACTGATTCGCTCACAACCTAAAAGTCAGTGGCGGTGTCCCCCATCTCAGCGGGCTGAGACCCAGACGTGGCCCAGTCACGGGCATTTGAGCGCCTGGAAAAACCTGACTTTTCGGGCTGCCAGAAACCAGCCAGGCTACTGGGGCAGGTGCCAGCGCAGCCACTCACTCCTTCCGCTTGTTCTTTGTTGACCCTCCTGCCCTGCTCCTGCTTCTGCCCCCCTCCACTCCTGCCTGCTCCTCCCACTTCTCAGGTTTCCTACCTGCCCCCCATCTGAACGAACCATCTTCTTCCAAATCCCGCCTCTTCTACTCTTTCAGCCTCGACTGAATTTCTTTACGCTTACATAGTCGACAATCCGGCAAACCTCCTTCCATCAACAAATAAATCCACCTTCGTCTCCTGTTTTATTACATTTCAGGACGATCTCTCCCATCTTTATCGTGCGTCCTTCCGAATCCTACCTATCCTTTTTCCCTCCCGACCGCTCGTCTTGACAACACCTCGACTAACGTCTTGTTTCAACCTAGAACGACCGCGATACCTCGCAACACATACCTTAGATACCCCCTCTACACATCACAAAATGGCTCTTAAGCGTATTAACAAGGAGTTGACTGATCTCGGCCGGTAAGTTCACTCTCGTACAAAGTCTGAGGGGTCAAACTGGACGCCCAAGGACGTCAGGTGGGGGCAATTTGGTAAGCGGGGTCCTAAGTGACGACCTGCGATACCATCTCAAAACCCCTCGATGGCGTTGAAGCCCTCATGACTACTTCGACTTGAAGATGAGCTTTTGCTAACACGATTTTGCAGAGATCCTCCCTCATCCTGCTCTGCTGGCCCCGTTGGCGAGGATTTGGTAGGCATCACCCCTCCCCCACACCGATAAGCCTGCGGCTGTCGAAGTCGTCATGGCTGCGGGAAGTCTTGGTTCTGCAAGGAGCAGGACAACATATTGGATCACGCGACTAACAAACATGAACAGTTTCACTGGCAAGCTACTATTATGGGACCTGTAAGTTTTTCACCTGATTTTGTATGAGGATGTGATGTCCAGCAATATGGCTGGCTTACAGGCGTGGCGAAGCCTTCAGCCGCATGCCGGTGCATCCGCATCCGCATCCTCAGCAACCAAACGAAAATTAGAACATTTTGGCTGACCAGGCATCTCAGTCTGACTCTCCATACTCCGGCGGTGTCTTCTTCCTTGCGATTCACTTCCCTACCGACTACCCCTTCAAGCCTCCCAAGGTCAACTTTACCACACGCATCTACCACCCCAACATCAACTCCAACGGCAGCATCTGTTTGGACATTCTTCGAGACCAGTGGAGCCCTGCTCTGACCATCTCTAAAGGTATGTCTGATGCCGAGAACCTCTTTGGTTAGTTTTTGCGTGCTAACATGTTATTTAGTTCTTCTGTCCATCTGCTCTATGCTAACGGATCCCAACCCTGACGATCCTCTGGTGCCCGAGATCGCCCATGTCTACAAGACTGACCGACCCCGATACGAGGCCACAGCCCGAGAGTGGACTCGAAAGTACGCCATCTAGATGACGATATCGAATGAAGGCGGTTGGACCTGGGGTCGATTTGTTTACCCATCATGAGCGACGTGAAACGATCGAGTGGAAGCTTCGCATGGTGTTGCGATATGGATTTAGTCCGCGTGACCTAGAAGGGTGTTTTGCCTGTATCGAGGCTCTAACTGCGGTTGAAGAGACAGCAAGCGACGCTGAAGGGAGGAAAGACACCAGACAAACAGACTAGTTATTGAGGGATATCATGCAGCTGGATTTTAGGTTTGCATTGACGATGTGTTTTTGGCATCCAGAAACAGGCAGCGTATACAATTTGTCTCTTTAACCAAACATGACTTGCCTGTGAACGTTTCGTGATGACGCAAATATTACTGAAAATCCGGATACTTGACGTCCAGGCGCGAACAATAACCCAATGGAGGGCGTTTTTGAAGCGCCAGCAAGTAGTCCCTCAAGCACAAATGCGACGTCATGTGAAAGGCTGGCGCTTGTGATGAATGGGAATAAGTGTTGACTGGGTCGAGATTGATAATAAGGATGATAATGTGAAGCACGCTACTGGCCAGGAACTCGGAATTGGATGTTTGACATGTCTCGAGATCCAGTGTGGAGATGATGATGATGGCAATGCTTGTGTAGTTGACTTGTCTGACGCGGCGTGAAAAGGAAACACTGTAGTATACAAGCCACGTGTAGATGATGAAGGATCGCAGAAGCGAGTCGAGAATGGTCTCGGCAAGTAACTAGTCAAATTGACGATTCGTAAGAGAAAGCGCTTCGAGGTTATCCACATAGACAACGACGGTGTTGAGATGGTACATGTCTCGGATGAGTGACTGAAACGCAATGAGACAAAGCTGCAACGGGCTGCTACTCTGCTATGGGTCACATATTTGTTCATGATGTTTCTAAAACTTTGGAGAGGCATGTTTGAGGTTACGAAGGCTTGTTGTGTCTTTGGAAACAATTAGGGATCGGAGATTTTTGGAAATTTGTTTAGATGTGAGACGGGAGGTCATCTTGACTTTTGAATCGTTATCGTAGATTGGTGACAGATTTGCTTATAGGGTATCGAGGAACTTGACTATAGTCCAGGAAATGGAAATGTGTAACCCCGCCTATACCACTATAGGTAAATCAGTTCTCAAGTTGTGTTTCTTTCGCGGCTGAGAATCCAGAAGTCAAGTTTCTGATGTTCGACATGTGCTGTCTGTTTGGAGGCGAAAACTCTACATAGCTGTCTCCAGACTTATCTCTCTCCTGGCATGCACTAGCAAGGATATTGAACATCAACGCTTGCTGATGAAGATGATTAAGTTAAGCCCTTGCCTCCGGATCCCGCGTAAGTTATTAAGCTGTTGAGAAATAGATAGATTAATTAATTAATCGCTGCCCTACAGACATGCTAAGCATGTATCCTCCGATATGAACAGCTGGGAATAGTTACGTGCCTCGCTGGTCGCGCCACTCATGGGCCGAGATTTCAAAGCATGACCCCGCTCTCGGTGCGACGTGCCAGGGAGAACCAGGTCTTGTCAAACCTGTAACACCGGGGTTTCAGACCGCACCAGACCAGACCAGACGTGGCCAGGCGCTGGAGAGGACCAATCATTGCTGGTTATGGATGATTTGCGAAGGAACGACTCATGCCATCTTTTGCTGGTGATGGGGCGATTGGTTTTAATTGATGAAGAGACGTTCGATTTCTGGCCGAGTAATTGGAGACATTTCAGCCTCTGATGTAGGCAAACATCATGTTCTCAGAGGCAAAGATCTATCTGTTATTGTGCTTTGTGACAGCTCCCCCTGATCTGATGCAGTCGTGACCTCTGACCCCTTGGTTGAACCATGCCTGACACAGAACAACTCCTTAAATGGCGTGTTTTTCTTGTCAAATTCGAGCCTCACAAGAGAAAAGAGTTCTTACTGCCTCTCGCTAGAAGTTTTTAGGTGCATGCCAAGCGCTAACCCCGGACACTGGTTGTCTGTGCCTGGTATCAAGTCCGTCCGCTATACTCCGTTTTTTTCTGTGCCTGGTACCCTCTCACCTAGAGGGATATTCCGCAGAAAGGGAAAGGGTACACAGTAATAAGATCGTACTATTGCTGCTAAGACCCCTTTGAAAGGCGAAAACGAGTTTCATGGTTTTGGTCTTCACTTAGTCCTAAGAACCCTTGCCTCTGCATTTGTCTCTTTTCTCCTCCTCTACTCTCTCATACATTCTTTTTTTTTGCATGTGCTGTGATGGTGAGATAGAGCATATTCATCTATGTTTCTTTAATCTTCAGGCTCTAGACAGCAACTATTTTCTTCTTCTTTTTTCGCTTCTTGTTTATACTCTTGGGGGAACAAAATTACTACATCGCCAGATCGGAACTATTTTATCTAACTTACCTGTTCAGCTGGTTCTGAATATCGCCACGATCGCTTGGGAATTTATTGTTGTTGGACGAGATTTGGGAACCGAGGACAAAAACATTGCGACTGGATTGAACGATCACTATTCGACACATCACAACAAAATTCTACGAGAGACTTTGATTAGATTCGACTTGTTGGTTGATTCAACCATCTCGCCTCGCTCAGTATGAGCTACCAAATGCAGGACTGGTCCGAGAAACCGTCGGAACGAGCGCGATGGTCTCCTCTAACGCGCATGCTTCTGTCGGGTGAGATGACCCAGGAGAAGCAACAGGAACTGTCGTCGAGAGAAAAGTTTGATCGCTGGATGATCAACGAGGGTTATCGAAGATTGTAAGTCAATAGTATCACATGTTTGTCGAATGTGCAGACTGTTTTGTGGTTCAGACGGTGCTGACTTATTCCCCAGCTTCGTATTTGTCTTTATGCTTCTACACGCCCTCATCTTCTCTTTTGCCTGCGTTCACTACGCTCAGAAGGAAAGTCTCGAATCTTCACGCCAGACTTTCGGTTTCACTTTCGTCATTGCTCGTTCAGCCGCGCTGGTTCTCCATGTTGATGTCGGCATTATCCTCTTCCCCGTGTGCCGAACACTCATCTCTCTTCTGCGTCAAACGCCGCTCAACGGAATTTTGCAGTTCGACAAGAACATCACCTTCCACATCGTCACCGCCTGGTCCATTGTCTTCTGGTCCTGGGTGCACACCATCGCTCATTGGAACAACTTCGCACAGGTCGCTATCAAGTACAAGCTTGGCATCTATGGCTGGCTGGTCGCCAACTTTGTATCGGGTCCAGGATGGACGGGTTATATCATGCTGATTGCTTTGATGGGTATGGTTCTGACCTCGATGGAGAAGCCCCGACGAGCAAACTTTGAGCGATTCTGGTATACTCACCACATGTTCATCGTCTTCTTCTTCTTCTGGTCCATCCACGGAGCTTTCTGCATGATTCAGCCTGACGTTGCCCCATTCTGCACCAGCATTGGAGCGTCAGCTATTGGAGTGTTTTGGCAGTACTGGATGTACAGCGGTTTCTGTTACCTGGCCGAGCGCATTGCGCGTGAGGTGCGAGGCCGTCACAGGACATACATTACCAAGGTTGTCCAACACCCCAGCAACGTCTGCGAGATCCAGATGAAGAAGGAGCACACAAAGACACGGGCTGGTCAGTACATCTTTCTCTGCTGCCCTGCTGTGTCACTCTGGCAGTACCATCCCTTTACTTTGACCAGTGCCCCCGAGGAGGACTACATTTCCGTCCACATGCGTTGTGTGGGTGATTTCACCAAGGAGTTTGCCAAGTCTCTGGGTTGCGATTGGAGCAAGAAGAAGGATGTTGGCGATGCTAGCAAGGTTGTTGGTCTTACAGGCCGCGATTCCGGAATCGACCCAGCTATTCGCCGTGTTTTGCCCAGAGTCTACGTTGACGGTCCCTTTGGTTCCGCCTCCGAGGATGTCTTCAAATATGAAGTCTCTGTCCTTGTCGGTGCCGGTATCGGTGTGACACCGTTCGCCTCCATCCTCAAGTCCATCTGGTACCGAATGAACTACCCTCAGAAGAAGACACGTCTGTCCAAGGTCTATTTTTTCTGGATCTGCCGTGACTTTGACTCCTTCGAGTGGTTCCGCTCCCTGCTTCTCGCCGTCGAAGCTCAGGATTTGGATCACCGCATTGAGATTCACACATACCTCACAGCCAAGATCAAGGCCGATGATGCGACAAACATTATGATCAACGACGCCAACGCCGACAAGGATACCATCACCGGTCTGCGCAGCCCGACCAACTTTGGTCGACCCAACTGGGACATGATCTTTAGGGGTATCAGGAAGCTGCACAGTCCTGCTGAGGCGGGTGTGTTCTTCTGTGGACCCAAGGGATTGGGAAGTTCGCTGCACACATATTGTAACAAGTACACTGAGCCTGGGTAAGTTTTACGACACTCGGTTGTGTTTGAGTCATTAGCTAACGTGGATACAGATTCTCTTTTGTTTGGGGCAAGGAGAACTTCTAAGCCTTGTGTATTTACGACTATTGTTTAAACTTGGGGGAGACGAATAGTTGAGTTTGTAATAGCAACAGCGAAGCAACCATTTCAGTAGACTTTTTGATGGACCAGTTATAATATATGGTCTTGTTCGAGTTATCATTTTAATACGGTAGAAACAGATGTTATACCTCAGCAACCAATACGATACAAGCATTTTCTGTCATGTTCAGCCACGCTGCTGATCGCAGCTATTCCAATGCCATCCGTGAAGTTTCTTAGTTAGTATGTGCCGAGCCGAGGAATGTTGCCAACCTCGTTCAAGACTGTAAGCAGCCAGCCATACCAAGGCGCAGGTAGAGAGTACCGACGGCTCGGAGTGCTGACGTTGGATAGCAACTGTCTCTTGCTTATTGCGTAGAGTGCATCTGAAACGTCTCACATGTGGAAAGCAACTTATAGCCACGTCTTATGACCATGGATAGAAGGATCCTACAGGTTACGGTGAGGATGACGCTGATCAATTGTTACGGATACCTATACAGTAACGGTGGAGGGAGGGAGAGATATCATGCTGGATGGTTCACGATGTCATGTTGGATATGCAGGTATGGATGCTTACTGATTTGAAAGCCACTCGCGGCAAAGGCAAGAAAGCCCGGAAATTCTACATGTAGGCGCCACGATCATGCAAGCAGGGAGGGTCTGGAGTCGAAAGTGCTGGCTTTGAGCCTAACGGCTGATATGTGCATGTCTCACCACTTGGCAACGTATTGAAGTGCAACAAGTGGCTGATGAGTGAGAAGCCAAGAGAGGGAGTTACCGATATAGCGCGGGAAGGGCTTTAAGAGGCATGGGTGGATGTTGGTGTAGGTTTCATTGATAATGCATCCATAGCATCTATATCCGTAGGGTTGGATGCATTGGTGCTTGCGGGGAGGCCGATGCAACCATCCAAATCAGTTGACAGATAGATATACAGACAGACATATGCGAAACCGAAATGCTTCTGGTTTTTAATTGTGGTGATGGGAAGGGACCTGCTGGATAGAGATTAATCTCGCTAGTTCGTATAGTTGATTTAAATTGTTTTATGAATGTCGCGAATTCTCGTGTACTAGGTGCATGTCTTTTTCTTGGCTGTCGCTTGGGTATTAAGTGCGTGCCTAGAGAAGACCCTGCAGATCGGGGGGGGTTCGATAACAGTGAGGCGGGTTATTGCGATAATAGAACAATATGTACTGAATAAATTATTGTCTCTTGAGGGCATCTCATCTTGAAAACTGCACTGCACGTCTTTACCCTATCAGCAAGTGTCATCTATTCAGCCCAACGGAAATGGAAACACAAATTAATCACAAAAGGTGCCATTTCGGGGTCCGACCCTGAGCTAAACCGCCCTGGAGTCGATGCCCCCGAACTGCCCCGCTAATATCGAGGGTTTAGGCCCAGTCGGCCAGACAGCTAGAGCCAGCATGACCTCGTCTAGCTAACATATACGAGCATCATTTAATCATTTGACCATGGGGCAGATTGATGTCATTAATGGGACAATTGAAGAATTTCAATACCGCACATAGTGGACAATTCCATACATATTATGGATGCTTTACTACTATGTATTACAGTACTATCCATAGCACAGCTCTCCAAAGAGGTGAAGGTTCCAACTGATGAGTACAGCCCTCAGCAACGTTTCAACGCTTCTCTTTAGTCTTTGACGCCACTCCCCTAATGGATGGTAGCCATAAAGAATACCGGTAGGTAGTCTGCATCAGGGAGGCCACCCCCCCAAAAAAGAGGACAGAAAAAAAGCCCACGCCTTGAAGGTATTCGTAAAAGTTTAAGAGAAAAAAATCCTGATGTGTCCTGATAACTGGAGAGCCACAGTCCAGTTATTATTTCTGGGCATCTGTCACGGGTTTGCCTCGCTCTGCCAAAGATCAACCACGATCAGCAGGAGAGGAGGAGACGAGATTTCAACAGCATCGCATCACCATTCTGCAAGAGTCCAAGATACTTACATCTCGCGTACATCTCGTAAATAGAACACTAGCAATCTCAAAAGAGTCGAGGCGCAGCGCCATGACAAAAGCGCTAAACCGCACCAAGAAGACTGGCCAGGGGTCTGGTCCTCGGTTCGTCAGCTTGTACAAAGTACAGTCCACACAATCTTTCCTTTCCCGTCCCGGTCCCAGTCCCAGTCCCGGCCAGCAAGCAGAAGCAGTGACACTTGGATAACAGTCAAGACATGGTCATGGAAGTACAGAGATGAGGCTGCACTTGTTGTACACGGAACTTGTACCTTTGCTTGACCACTTAATCACTGCATAAAACTCGAATTGCTTGTTCTACTCTAAATCTATGTCAGTCACAGCTTATCCATCAATTCAACTGTCACAATGCTTGGCCACCCTCTCTCGTCTCGTGTTCTATCGCATCTCCTCCAATAAGCAGCCCCCAATGCATTGAGTTTCTGCCAAACGTGCAGGGATTAGCACTACTTTGCCACAAAGTATCGTCTACCTCATCACTGTAAAAGCCCGTTCCCCGTAGAGGCACGCACTTGCAGCAATTTTTTTTCTTTAGTGCAGAGTGTAGTTACAGTAGTGCGCTGGCTTGGGAATGGATGGGTGGTCGCTACTGTACACTTTACTGGAGGTCACTCACTGTTCGTTCGCTGGTCGCTCAAACCCGCTCCCATTGTCCCGCGCCTTTCCTTCCAGGGATGGCATGGCCCCAACTGCTCATAATTCATAGGTACCTTACTCTACTTTCTCAATGCTACGCCTCCATCCCGTCCATCCGTTTTCTTTCGTACATCCCGCCCTCGTCCTTCGTTCCATTCCCTCTTTCCCATCTCACCTAACACACGACGAACAAGGAGTTATTCACCAGAAGACTTCTTGTATTTCCTACTAACCCCTACCTACTGATTCTCACACTCGTTCACATCCGTCTTCTTAGTCTTTTTTTCTTTACTTCGATTTCCTGTCACAGCATTGTTCTTTTCCTTTTTGTCATCGCTTCACGCGCATTCGTTCCTGACTGCCGCGTACTCCTTATCCACATCGCACAAGACCGAGACAAGCAGCGACAAACTGACTTGTTCCGTTCGACTGACTCCCTATCAGAGACCATTTTAATCTGAGACGGTCGCTGTTTTCTCCTTCATTGGATTTGTCTTCTCTCGCGCCGAACCCTTCTGGGTACACCTCGTCCCTTTCCACGGCCCGCTACCTAGACCATATCCTCAATATCACCCATCTGCTTAATTGAATCGACAATTACTCAACATGCAACTTCGAAAGCTTTTGGTCCTGGGCATGCTCCTCGGAGCCGAAGCCACCAAGATCGTTGTTCGTCAAGACTCTGGCTCCGACAGTGCTGCCGCGCCCTCTACCGATGCCGCCGCTCCCGCCTCTACTGCCGATTCCAACTCGTCACCAACGGACGATGCCGCCGCAACTACTGATGCTGCTCAACCTACTACCGCTGCCGAGCCCACCGACGATGCCACCACTGCCGTTGAGCCTACAACCGACAACAGCTCCGATGGCACCACATCGGCCGAGGACGTTACCATCACAAAGACGGTTACTGTCACCGATTCTAATGCCAAGACCGTGAGCCGCTCGACCACTGTGATGAAAACTATCACTTCCACTGTTGTCGTTACGTCTACCGCTTTCGAGACCAAGACTGTTACTAGCAGCGACGCTGAGACTGCGACCGAGACGGAATTTGTTACTTCTACTAAGTGGGCCAACGAGAAGCGTGCTCTTGATTTGGCTCCTCGAACCATCGGCGGTGCTGAACAACTTGCTCCCGCCGCGCCTACCGTTACCTCCGTTCCCTATGACTTCCACATTGAAATCAAACGCGACCAGTATGGTCTCCGTGCCTTCCGACGAGGCCTTCAAAAGCGTGCCACCAGCACCGAGACTGTTACTGTTACCGAGGGTGACGATACCGACACCACCGTCTTCAACACTATTTCTCGAACCGTTATTTCTACCGTCAGCAGCCAGACCAAGGTCACCAAGACTCTTACCAAGACCGCCCAGGAGGGTGCTAGCACCACTATCACTACTACGAGCACCGTTGTTATCACCTCTACCAGAGTGACTACTGGAGTTGTTCGCACAGCGACTGTTGCCCCTTCCGGAGAGTATGGCCCTGCTGGTACCGGTGGTGCTAGCTCCGATGACAACAACAGCAGCAGCAGCAGCAACGAAGATACTGGCCTTTCTACCGGTGCCAAGGCTGGTATTGGTGCTGGTGTTGGTGTTGCTGGTCTGATTGTTATTGGTGGTCTCATCTACTTCTTCCTCCGCAAGCGCCGCAATGCTAAGAACAAGGCCGAGTACGATGATGTCTTTGGTGCATCTGAGGTTCCTGTCGGTGGTCGTGGTGGTGGCGGCGCTGCTGGTGGTATGGGTACCAGCCCCCACATGTCCCAGGCTTCCCCTGCTGCTGCTTCTACTCTGGCCCCTAGCCGCAACACTACCCTTTCTGAGGGATACCGCGGTACTGCTCTCGGTGATGGACGCGCTGGCTTTGCCAAGCCTAAGCAGCAGTTTGGACGTGGTTACATGCCCGTTAGCCCCGAGACCAACTACTCCCACACTGCTGGCAGCGATCAAGGCTACTCAGCTGTTACCCCTGAGAACAACTATGCTCACCCTGCCGGACACTCGCCTCACAACAACGCTGCCGAGATGTACAGCCCCGCTAACACAGCCGAGCTGGCCAACGACAGCGCTGCTACCAAGTGGCATCAGAACGATGCTGCTGAGATTGACGGCAACCAAGTCTCAAGTGCTCGCGGTACAGCACCTCCTGAGCACGTATATGAAATGCCCGCGCAACCCTACCGATAAATCAACATGGCGTCAGATGACCAACACAGGGGTCACTGGCAAGGTATTGGATGAATGGAAGAAAACTTGAAGGTGGTTGACGAGACTCCCCATGACAGTTAGAGGGGATTAATTAATGTCAGATACTGTACATATTTTAAACTCATTTACTTTTTCCTTGCGTTATGACCCTGGCTTCAGCAGACGAGAACTGGAGATGATATCTTCTATTGATTGCATGACGTTGCATACCTTCTATTTCTACCATTATGGTTGTGATAGTTTTGCGGATGATTTGAGGTGTTTTATAGATATGGATTACAATAAAACGTTATTAAAGTCAATTTGGGAATGAGTTGTTGCTAGAGGTGTAGTCTACGTTCCATTATTGCAGAATCTTTGATTAACTGCTACTACGCGACACAATGGCATCGTCCATGGCGGCGGGATTAGATGATGACATCGTGCTCTGATTAAGTCTGTGCCGTTCAACGATACTCAGCAGATAACTTATACTTTGTCAACGTTGAACATGTCACGCGTTAATCGGTGCTGGATAATCTGGTCCGGATTCTTCCTTACTTAGATACTCGGGTTCAACCAAATCTGTATTGACTGTTACATTCAACGTCCGTTATCGGTGGCGCCACTTGATGTCGTGCATCGACAGAAGAAGATGTGTGAGACATCCATCCATCGTTAGTCGAGTGTCTAAGCAACGAGATCGACGAAGAATACCATCATCGGAATTCTCCAAGTAGCGATCATATAACACAATTTACTCTTTTTTATCTGCTCATCACGACCTCATATTGACCAAAAAGTTTCGCCACACCTAGATCGTCAATTATATCTAGGTAGTTAACTATTAACCTCAAGGTCTAGAATAATTCCATCGGGTATGATCGCCGTCCCACTTCAACCTTTTCAGTCAGCCTATTATCGCAACACTCAAAGTTACACTCCTCGTCTCTTCCCTTCTTTCATAGGGAAATAAAATCTTTTTCTCTCTCGTGCAACCGGACGAGTTTCGGATGAGCTGATTTTTAGCGGAGACATTTATTACAAAGTGAAAATCTGCCATCCCTGGACAGCTCGAAACCTTCTGTTGGTTTTGTTTCTCTTTCTCAACCTCGCTTTTTTTTCTGTCTCATGCGCCAAGCTCGTTAGTCTAGCATTTTCCCTTCCAAATCGAGTGGCGCGGCCTTTTCCCGTTCGTCGCGCTCGTCCGAGACCTTTTTGGTTTGTCGCCTTCTGTTTCTTTTAAACGGAAGCTGGGTTCTCTTTTCTTCAACCATTCAAAGAGAGTAAAAAGGTTCAAATTCGATTGTGAGTTTTGCGCAAAATGTCTTGTTGAAGAAAATACTTTGCTCACAACCCCGCTAGGAAAAAAACTTCCCACTTATCAATCAGTATGGCCTCCAAGGACGGCGGCGAGGATACTACGCCGAGGCGTCACAGTCTCAATGATGAGTGCAATCCCAACTTGGCAGCTGATGAGAAGAGACTTGTTGCCAAGTTGGACTTTTACATCATTCCTCTTGTTATGGTCCTCTATCTTTTCAGTTTCTTAGACAGGTTCGTGCGAAAAGCTGTTGAAGAAAAAGTCTCAATGACTAATTTGAAATCAACAGAGTCAATATCGGCAATGCTCGACTTTATGGCCTTGAGGAGGACCTAGGCCTATCATCGAACCAGTTCCAAGTTGTTGTGTCTATCCTCTTCGTCACATACTTGCTCTTCGAAGTTCCTTCCAATCTGGTTCTCAAACTGTTCACTCCGCGCCGATGGATCGCTTTCATCGCTACTGCGTGGGGCATCATCGCCACGCTTTCGGGCCTCGTGAACTCATATGGCTCGCTGATTGCCTGTCGTCTTCTTCTTGGCGCTGTGGAAGCTGGTCTCTTTCCCGGGTTGACTGTGTATCTCACATTCTTCTACACCAAACGAGAACTCGCCCTTCGCGTGGGCTATCTTTTTGTCAGCGCTGCAGTCGCTGGTGCCCTGGGCGGTTTGCTTGCGTACGGAATTGGTCACATGGATGGTGTGCGTGGTATGAGCGGCTGGCGGTGGATCATGATTATCGAAGGAATTCCCAGCTTCTTGATCGGCGTTGTCACATATTTCGCGCTGCCTAACGACGCCGAGACGGCGTACTTTTTGGATGATGATGAGAAGGCCCTTATGCGTCTGAGACATGCGCGTGAGTACGGGAACACAGCGTCCAGTCGGGAGTTTAGCAAGAAGGATATGATGTGCGCCTTCAAGGACTGGAAGGTGTGGGCGTTCTGTGTTGCGCAGTTTGGAGTCGACACTATGTTATACGGTAAGTCGGAATACCTGGCCCAGTTTTTGAGTCTCGTTCTAATGGAAGCAGGCTTCTCTACCTTCCTGCCGACTATAATCAAGGATCTTGGCGATTGGTCAGTCGCAGAGACACAGCTTCTCACAGTACCTTGTTACTTCCTCGGTGCTGCGGCATACATGTCTACGGCGTTCCTCTCGGATAAGCTGCAGCGTCGCGGACTTTTCTGTGTGATCTTTGGACTCATTAGCTGCGTTGGTTATGCTGTTCTTCTAGCAGATGTGTCTTCTGGTGTGCATTACTTTGGCTGCTTCCTCGTGGCTGGAGGACTGTACGTGGTTGTTGGTTTGCCGCTGGCTTGGGTAAGTCGAGAGAATGAGTTCGTGATGATAATATCTGACTGATTTGTATAGTTGCCCACGAACTCGCCTCGCTATGGAAAGCGTACTACGGGTACCGGTATGCAGTTGACATGGGGCAATGCGGCAGGCATCATGTCTGCATTCATTTAGTAAGTTTCTTTAGAGAAATCAAACGAGCTCTACTAACCGTGACAATAGTCCTGTTGCGGACAGACCACGATATATCAAGGGCCACGCTGTGACGCTCAGTATGGTCGCGCTGGGCACTGTTATCTACGGATTTATGTGGTGGTGGTACCGACGTGAGAATGAGCGACGACAAGCAGGTCACATTGACGAGAAGCATCGAGGATTGGGAGAGGATGAGTTGGCTGAGCTTGGAGACGAGAGTCCCCGTTATAGATTTACTATTTAGAGATGGGTTGGGATCATCAAGATAAGGATGAATACAGAGTTTACGAGGGACGAAATAAGATATAGACGGAAAGAAGTAGGAAAGGTCACCTGAAAAGCGAGCATTTGGGTTCGTAACATACATATTTACACTGAATCGAGTTTGTCTTTCAGCACGATATGGGATTGAGGTTGGGTTACACAGCAGAGCCTCAAAAGCATACGTATTCATGGATCAGTAACCAATCACACTCTAAGTGACTACCTAGTGGCTTCAGATGTAGTTTTACAATACTATGTATGTATGGAGGTACAGTACGTAGAGAGCGTCGTTGCTGGGGTGTCTCACTCACGATAAATAAGGGGTAACGCATGAATGCATGTGATTAATTGCCAGAGGACACCAATGATGCTGTATTTAGCCACCAACAGATGATTTACCTCTCCCTTGCTTATCGGCATACAGTATCAATAAGAACAAGGGGGAGACACGGAAGTGTGACTTTGTTAGCGGTTGGGGCTGCGTACGTCAGCTGTCTGGATTTAGTGAAGTGGTGTTGTGTGTCTGTGTAATGGGGCCAGCCAGTGCATGCAGAAGAAATACGAGGTTTTTGGCGGTGATGAAGAAGGTGGTCCAGATTGAGTACAATAATGATAAAAAATCGCCCAAATAACACTCAATATATATCCAGTAATTGATCTGGCCGCTTACAAGAGTAATGATTTACTTACCTTATTGAAGAGCTGTATCTCCCACGGGACTCAAGTGATGAGAGGCTGCATACCTAACTAACAAGGAGCCTACATGACAGCCCAGCTTAGAACGACAACGTTCTCTATTGTAAAAAGAAACGATACAAGTTGATAACAACATACCAACCTTCTTGCCACTATCATCTCATAGCGTCCTCGGGAGACACGTCCACTGTCGCTTCGGACAGAACGACAGCCTCTGTACTCTGTACAGTAGGTAGGTACCCCAGGATCGGTTGTGGACCATCATTAGCGGACCCTTTCGTTTCCAAATTTAGGTGCATGATCCTTAGCGTAGGTAGGGGGGGAAAAAAGGCTTAACTAACAGACCAGAGACAGGCTACCAGGTAGGCACGGTACGGTACAGTACATGCTAGCAACCGACGGGATCCATTGTTGTTCCATCCACTAGGTTGGCCCCCTGGTTTCTTCAGCTCTTACAGGTCTTCATTCTCTTTCTACATCCTTAACTAATTTCTTCTTGGCTGCCTTTCCACTCTCGTTTTTCAGGTCTGTCAGTTTTATCAACTTCTTCTACAGTCTCTCGCTTTTCTTTTCCGACAGTTGAAATCTAGGTACCTCTTCTATTTTCACTCAGGTCGTTGTCTTGGCAATCTCCCCTATTCCGCAGATCGACTCGACTCATCCGTCGGTTTCCATCCATCTTCAACGACTTTTGACACTCCGATTTACATAACTTCGTCCAACTTTCCACCGTCATCATGCGTTTCTCAAAGCACGTCCTTCCTCTCGCCATGCTCCTGACCGGCGTCATCGCTGCCAAGGATGAGGAGTCTACCACCGCCGCCGCGAAGGCCAAGGCTACCGACGACAAGCCCTCTGAGACAACTGCCGACGAGTCCAACACCGCGGACGCGACAGAGGAGGCTACTGCCACTGCTACTGGAAAGGACGACAAGAGCAAGGACTCAAAGAGCGACAAGTCCGACACCGAGACCAACACCAAAGAAAAGGAGGCCGCTTCCAAGACGGCGACTGAGAAGGGTAACGGACCTACGATCACCTGGAACCCCCCTGCTCCCAAGACCACTGTTCCCGACATCAACTCTGGTGCTCCATCGCCAATGACTCCTGGTGTTGCTGTTCTATCGCTGGTTCTCGGCATCACATCCATCGGCATGGCACTCCTGTAGAGAACATCCGTGCTCAGGGAGTCATTGCAGAGTTGCTCCTCTTGTAACGGCAACGCCCCCATCCTATGCAAGCGTTTCTTTTGGTTATCGAACCGTTTTATTCATTTTATTTCACATGATCGTGGCGCTACATGGAATGGCAATGGTGATTAAATGATTTTTTTTGGGGGGGGAGCCGTAATCAGTTGGGCGCGCGTTCTGGCTGCGGCGCTCAGACAAGCCTTTCTGTTTCGGAAAAAAAGAGAAAATGGCAGGGAGATTGACAAGAGATGAGGTTTATGTGGGAATACAATCTACCTAGACCTAGGTTTGGGGGAGCATTGCATTGGAGTAATATTGTTGATACTATATAATTGGGCTCATTATCAAAATCTAAGAATTTCTTGTATAAGTGGTTAGTAATAGCCAGACATTTGTTGCCCGGGCATGATCTTTTTTAGCAATGATCTGATTAGACTAAACCATGACTCAACTCAAACTTGCACAATTCCATCCACATTTAAGACAGGACAACAACAAGTCAAACATCAAGCTTTGATCGTCTTCTAAACCACGTGTAAATTCCTATATGGATATCGCACGTATATATATAGTATGTAAAATAAGGGCACAATCTACTAGTTAGCGTAGTAGACATTGTTTGTTTACTGTTACGCAGGCATGCCCGATTCGAAGATATCGACAATACCTGACCAATCACGGCATATACGATCGACGTCATAACCCATCTATGCCCACCCAATCACTTGACCCCTCCCCCTCATTCCTCTCAGCCCATCCCCCCAACTTATAGCACATCTCAGCGTCTGTTGCCACTACTCTGTAGGGGACTTGTAGTGGGTGTAGTTGCCCGCCCATTCATGCTTAATCGCCTCACATTCCTCTCCTCCCGGATTAATACAGTTGGTACCCTGGCCTGGGCTGAGCTTGCGATAATACACTTACTTTCTCCCATTCTTCTTCCTTGCCAGTAATTTATTTCTTTTTCCCGCATACACAAACCATCGATACCCGGCAATCCGAACCAACGCATATAACCTGTTGTTACGCGACTGTTCATCGCTCACTTTGTGCCTTGGCAACAATCTTCATTGACAGGCTTCCAAACTTCCTGAGCAGCCCTCCTCGACTGCAAGACCCTGGATACCTGACGTCGCTTCGTTTTACCACCCACCCTTACACAACTACTTTTGCGACCATCCCGGTTCTACGCTTTTGCGCCGACATTATTTCCATCGTTGACTCTCTAGATACTTGTTCAATAGAACCAGTCTACCATCGCTATGGCGCAAACACAAACCCCGACCTTCATCAACCTCCCTCCCCCGGGCTCTAGACCAGAGACTCCATCCGAGATGCCGTGTGTTATTCCTTTTTCTACCCAACTTGCCTTGCGATGAATTGAATGGCGCTGCTTCATATGAACTCTAAACACTGACGCCGTTGTCCTTTTCAGCGGCACCCCTACAAGCACCACGACCTCTCTTTCCGCGCTATCGACTACTGCGATCAAGGATGGTCATCGTGGCCACTTCCCCCAGGGTCCTCTTAGTCGCGGCCATCAGCACAACCCTTCCACTCAAAGCCTCGAGGCTGAACGCGCCGACCGTATCTCCCGCCTTGCTGGTCTTGAGCGGGTTTCGACTCTCCGAGCGCCTCCTCAAGCCAGCGCCCCTGGGGCATCGTCCGCCTCACCACAGACCACTCCGACATCCACAACTGGTTTCCCACCAAACTATCCTTCCACACAGCACTTGACTCCTGCCTACTTCGATAGCAATGGTCAGCCTGTAGCTGTGACCAAGATGAGTACCGTGGGAACAGCAAGCGCAACTGAGAGCCATGTGGGTGATGGTGATGATGTGCGCACCACTGGTGGCGAGCGAGATGAGGATATGTTCAGCACCGACACCAACTACCGTGAAGCCGAGTCGGTTACAAGTATGGGTGGTTATCCCGATGCAATGGATGAGGATCTTGACGGTGCTACTGCTCGCTCTGTCGGTGGTTATGATGATCGTATGAGCGATGATGGATCTGCCTCTCTCGTTGGTTTTGGTGAGGGTGCAGGGAGCACCGTATCAGGACCTATTTATCATCGCCGAACGGCTCCCCAAGCTTGGGGTCTGGAGAGGACCAATTCGGGACTCAGTGATGTTCGGCGTGAACGCGACACCCATATGGGTGGTGACACCCCTGTCAGTGTATCTGCTCTACAGGAGCGCCGTGATGCCCGTATGATGGACGGTGTCGCAATGGACCCAAATCCGGGCCAAGCGATCGAAAACGACTCTTTTGTCGACACAACCTCCCGTGGCCCCGTCTCTGCCGCCCAGTCTCAAACACATGTTGGTGCTGCTCAAGAGGCAGCAGAGCGAATTGTGCAGAGGTTGGACAGAGGTGAGACAAAGGCCCCTGCCTCTGGCCTCGTAGGGCCCGGACGAGGCGATGAGCCGTTGGGCAAATTCTATTTTGAGGGCGAAAAGCGCGAGGATTAAGAAATGATTGATATCAAAGGGGTACTACAAAGGGCAGCGCCCGTCGTTCAGTGTGGTCTTATGTTTGGAATGGGAAAGCTATTAGTATCTTGATCGAAGGCAGAACCATGCCTCTCTTTCGCAACATGGATGTTCTTCCTGCGTTGTCGAGATTTATACGCATGTACGTCGTTATTATATCGGTTTATATTGAACTTCGAACGCTGAAGTGTTGTCAGTAGTCTTCGTACTTAACGCGTTGACATACCCGTCCAAGTTTAAAGAGGTCTAGGGAACTCAAATCCAATTCATATCCTACCAATGTCGATGTGATCTGGGTCATTCATTGCCAGATCCTCTCATGGGACGCGCTGAGTACAAAGAATAATGCAGGATTGATCGGGTCTGAAGTTCAAACATTGGGTGTTATAAACGTGCAAGAGTCGGCATTGAACCTTGCGCACTGCTTTGCATGCTGCTGTATTATAATGCGAAAGGAGCCACCACCTCAGCGTACTTGTTTGTAGCTGGCTTCTATATATGCTGTTTCTATCTATTGAGTGCGTATAAATGCCTCTTGTACTTCGTTTGGCAATGAGCATAAAACAAAACAGTAGAAAAATGTTCTCTTCCTGTAAATCCTCCCTAGTCCCGACCGTGATAGCGATTCAATTTGCGAAAACGAGCGCTGCCAGCCCAAAAGAATAAACGCCACATTCCCATCAAATCATCTGACCTAACTCCTGTGGTTTGATGTCGACGGTATGTTTGTTGTAGTAAATGACATTAAGGCCTACTCGTGAAGTAGGCGTGGTAGAGGTTGTAAACACCATTGGGTAAGGAGCAAGCTGGGTCGGATGATACCAGAGTACTGCTATATCGAAATTCGACAACAGACTGCTATACCTTTCCAGGTTTTAATCCTTGTGAATATTATTTTATAAGATGGAATCGTGCAAGCACTCGTATCCTAGACAAATGCCAGTGATATGGGCGTGAAACGGAAGCAAGCATTTCGATAAGCCGGGAAGCTGTGAACAGCTCATGCGCAGGTAAAGTCCAGATGCATTCGACGAGCGATGCCTTGCCAGTCCCATACAGAGACCCAGTCTCCTTGCTCCATGAAGGCCCACACCTTTTCGAGAAGTTCCATAACGCGCTCGCAATTACGGAGACCCGTGTATCCGCGAACGGCTCTGACAGCTGTACGAACACGCTCCTGTTGAGCTTGTTCGAAGCAGGCAGTACCAATAACGAGACAAGGTATCAAGAGTAAAGTTTGGGAAGGGTCGGAAGGTTTGAAAGACTCTAAAATGGAGAGGGATTCTTCAACGGCGAGAGTAATGCGGCGATCATGGTAAGCAGGCCTTCGGCTTGGTGGCGGTGAAGATGCTCTCTCTTGGCATGATGAGTCCTGTTCGTGCATGGAATTGGTCCTTGAAGGATTGCGTGATGTTGGGCAGCTGCTAGCCGCATGGGCATCCGAGCTTCCTGTGGTTCCATTGCCCCTTGATACTGTGGCCATCATGGAAGCTCGTCTGGTTGGTACCGGAGTTGCAACAGTTGCTGAAGCCGACATGGGCAATGTGCTGAATGTTGAACGGCGCATCGAGGACACTGAAGGTGGGTATATAGTTCGGAAAAGGTATACCCACATCATTTGCTTATAAAGGAGCCCAACTCGATCCCGGCTATCACCCCATGGCCAGTTCGGCGTCCATTCGCGGATAGCTGCGTCAATTTCGGCAGCCTGGTATAAACTGGTGTAGTCCACCACTGGGTCAACGGCAGCTGCTATATTGGCTCGGATGGTATTCCGGATGGTTGTGATCTGAGAAAGGTACTGGAATAGGCCATCACCAACACCCAGTAGCCGAGGAGGCTGGATTGGGGCAGCAGGCTCCCAGTCTTCGGATGATAATCGTGCTGTCATGTTCTCGGGATGCCAGAAGAGATCATCGGCGAATATATGGTACTGGAAGAACTCCGTAATAAATGTATAGAATGCTGGGTCCTCGGGAGGCGAATGTTGAATCAGGGTCTGATAAGCCTGAAGGTGAACTCGATGTTCACCTCGGGGGTTTCCATCCGCCCTGGTCTGAAGAAGCAAACAGAGCATCTGTCCATATCTTGCAGATAGAATGGTTTTATACTCAGGATCATCCTTGTCCAGTGGTCGGCCCATGTCCTCGTAGAGTCGTTTCATAGATTCGTCGTGGTGGTAGTCTGCTCTCTGTTGCAATGCCTCTCTGCTTGATTGTGGATGGTCTGCCAAAAGTTTGGCACCATAAGGAGTATCCCAATCAATATGCTTACTGCTGACTGCTAAAATGGAGTGCATCAAGCCTTGATGTTGGTTGGCAAGATGAAGGATGATGTCTTTGAAAGCATTCTTGGCTTCGCCTTCCACTGTCAAGACATTGCTTAGATGAGTGATGTAGTGTTTCCAAAAGACCTTGTCTTCCATTGTCTCAACGCCGTGAAATATGGGCTGCATAGTGACCATTGGCAAGGCTTTCTGGCGTAAACGCTCTAAGGCAATGATCAGTAAAGTGAATTCGTGCTTCCATCCAGATAATCAATCACCTTCTTCGGCCTTTTCTTTGCCACTCTTCCATATCTGCTTCTCATGGTAACCCTCACAGACCACAGCGTTCTTCTCACAATTCATGCCTATAAGCAATACGTTAGATTCCATACGCAAGTCGAATTGATTCATTCATGTCATACATCGTGGTTTCTACTTCGTGTTAGCCACATAGTCAAGTTTCAAGTGGTATGCTGGCACGCTGGTACACGAGACGATATATAAATTTACATGTTCGTCCTTGACCCGTTGTACCAACCACCCAGAAGGGAGAAATCACTTACAGCTTCATCACACTTCTTCTTGCGCTTGCGGCAAGTAATGCAGCCAGTCTTTGATCGCCCTTTCGTAACCTTGCTTGCGCTTACAGCAGCTGTTAGGGGATGCTTCCTCGGTCTTCCTCGTGGTCGTTTCGGCTTCGGATCGGTGCTTCCGGATTCGATGGAAGCTGGTGCAAGCGGGGCAGCTTTGAGATCGTCCATATTAATGTCATCTTCGGTGGGTTCCAGCTTCGGGATTGTGAGAATGTCGTCCGAGCCTTGCTCCCAATTGTTGTCCATTTCAATATCATCTCGGTCGACGTACTCCGTGCTCCAGGAATCGGCGCAAGATGAGGAAGCTGAGTGAATCATTGTTGGCGCGGAAGAATTGTCCATTCCTACGCTCAAGGGTGATATCTGGCCAGGCTGTAGCTGACCCGCCATCGAAGATGACATCCATAACGACTCCATTGGTAAAGGCGATGGTGGCATCATGTTGTTTGATTCTTGGGGCGATATGTTATAATTATCGTAATAGGCCAGGTTTCTTTCAGATTGAGAAAAGTCAAATGAATGCTCGAGGGCCATTTAACGAATATGACCATGCCCCTCTGGGAATGAGAAAGTAAGAGTTGGAAGTGAAGTTGATTGCAAAGACTGTCCTAAGGCTGGCGGTAAAGGCTTAGATAGATAACAAAGTAGCTCGCCGATCGAGTGCGGTATGGTACAGCACAGTACAGTCTCTAGAAGCTGGACGTGACGACCTAGCATGAAGCTGTGGAGACTAGAGGGTGGTGGCGGTGGGCGTTAGGGTGGACTAGTCGTCGAGGCCAACACACCAACGGTTGATCGAAGCTCGTTTAGTCGCCCAGGACAAGCGACGGTTCCAAAATCGCAAGATGAAAGGGAGGGAAAGGTGAGGAGAATGGAGGGGCTATGTATGTGGGTGGAGAGGTCTTATTTGGAAATCAAGGTGTGGAGGAGTTTCGAGATCCAGCATTGAACCCTTCGCTTCTGCTTGTCTGTCCTGTCGACTCCATCTCCCCACAGCTACTATGGTCTAGCGATCAGGTTGGCCTCATGGTCTAATTGGCAAGTAAAGGTCATGGTGAGAGAGTTCGCAGGGGGTTTGGCAGCCCTCGACCAGCATGTGCCTCGATCCCGCCAAGGATCACTCAGGCCGCTCGACGATGCCAGCCAGAGATGGTCACCTTCAGACCTGTTATGCCCAGGGCCAACTAACTACTGGGGGCTAATTCGGCTAGTAGCTCTAGGACAGCGACCATGGTGAATGAGAGGGACGTGGAGGACACTGAATCTTGGCGCATGTCTCCATCAAGCCTTGATGGAGGACATGGGCAAGGACATGGCCCGTAAATCCACCCTCCGTAGATTTAGCGCCTCCAGGGCCCTGACAGGAATACTTCAGGGTACGCAACAGGCCCGCCTGAGTGGGACAATCCCTTGTCTAGACTCTGGAATACTGAGGTCCTGCAGACAGAATCGTACTATAGATGTCAGTTGAATAGACACGAGAGCTGGGCTTTGACTTAGGTGCAACCACAGCTGTGAATATTTAGGGAGAACCCACGGTTCAGGAATCTCGATCAACTGGATATCCTGTAATGGCCAATGGTAACGAATCGTGCTATTATGCAATAGGTGGAGTAGTAGTCTATGTATGGTTCGACAATGTTGATCCGTTTGTTTCTTTGGAGTCACACGACAATCGGATAAAATGTCAACTAACTTTGGAGTAAATAAAAACCCGAGTCTCTGACGAACGACGTTGCAGTGAACCTGTAAGATGATATCATTAGAAGTCCCTTGTATTTGTAAAAGTCGTGTTGGGTGACATTGATGAGTACTGAAGTAAACGCTTCAGGGTTCCTCTTTTCGACGAGCAAAATGTTCCCATAGCATTTGCCTGCAGATAGAAGTTTTGACCTACTCGGATCAGGCTCGTCCTAGCCAACCCAAAGTGTTGAGAACAAGGTTGGAGGGCCGATATGCATAGACTGTGCCGTAACATTAAAACTTTGGGCATCAAGTCAAGACATTGCCTAGCGGGGAGGCTCACGGGAGGGGGGGGATATTTTACAGTATTGGCAGAAAGATAGATTCGATGCGGTTGGTCTGGATAAAGACGATTGGTGTTGATGGCGGATCAATTGATCTGATATGCCGACGTATTCTCAAAGAAGTGAGTTGCGATGTAGATCAATGTATTACGAGGCTTCCCATGTACTCTGAGAACGCACCTCCCGTCCTTCTTCCTGGTGGATTGTAGGAAGGTGCCTGCCCCACACCAAGTCCCTCGTCCTTACCTACCTGCCTCAACATTCTATCCAGTGTGTTTGGGCAACTACAGCTACTTCCTCACCTCTCAGCTCATATTCAAACCTTCATTTCCCCGCCAAAATCACACTCTCATCGTCAGGTATCCCAGTCAGCATGATGCCTACAAAGGGCGGACCATAACTCTGGCTACCTGGCTTTGCTGATCCAGACCGCCAACCCGCCTGTGTCTTGCAGAATCTCTACAGCAGCATCCCTGGCTGCCACATCTGAGTCGTCCATTTATCGTTAGCATTAATTTGCATACATACAGTAGCGTATGCACTACTTCAAACGGCATGCCTGCGCCTGGCGAACCTCCAGTGCCCCCTTTTCATCGAGAACGAGCTGACTGGCATGGTATTTCCATGTTGCCATCACCCAGTATCCTATCCAGATGCATTGAACTACTGCAACGCGCTACTAGCGCATGCGCCATTCTGGAGTCTGGAAATCGACGGCCTAGGATCAGTTGACAGCTACTCTGAGCTCGGAGACGAAGAGAAAAGGTTGGGCAGCTATTCCAACTGCTCTGAGTCTAAAAGTCGAAGAAAACATTAGTGAGTTGGCCAGCTCCTTTACAAACAACATATACAAACTCAATGATTCTGTTAGGAACAAGATCTGGACCATAACGTATATCGGTGGCACGTTTAATCACATTTGCCATTGGTTTTGCTTTTTCGTGAAGGGACTCTACATTATGGTACGTGCTCTCCAGCCGAACCGGCAGGGATATGACCAGCCCAGCTCACATCCTCCGCAGCCAACCGCCTCCTCACGGGCCGTGTGGTGGTCAAAGCACGCTTTTCTCTGAGACAATGCTTGTCTAGGTTGGTCGATCATCACTAACAGATTTACCTATGCGGCCTGTTCGACATGTGTACCTCTTACTGTAAGACACTGCGATCATAGTCGGCCGCAGTCACTATCATAGGACCTGGGACTCTCGTATTAGGTTGGCATAGCTCTATCGACATTTCTCGATAATGTTGAAGACAAAAGCGGGCCGTCGACCTAACCTCCCGCGTCCTCACAGGGCTTAGCCTCGTCCTACCAAAACGAATTGCTTGGAATCAACCTGCCGAAATTGTAGGAGCTCCTCTGAAGAGTTTTTGAGAGTTCTTGAACTAATGGTAAAGTAGCAATATACTCCGTAGCGAGCAATAGATATCAAGTCGCCGATACCATTCCCTTGTTTTTGAACGAGCACGATGAGCCTTGGGAGCTGCCTGGCTCTAATGTGAACCGAGTCTCCGTCACTTAACCTACATGATCTTTCAACTTGTTCAAAGCCCTAGACTTCGGAATATGCTCTAATGGAGTCTTCCTCTGACCTTTGGTGCATTTTCTTTTCTTTGGTATTGTCTTGATCAGTCGAGAGCTTCCCCAATCCTTCTTCCGCTCAAACCTGAATAAAGCGTCTCGGCCACCCTTACTTGTGTGTGAGTGTATGCGAAGGCATATATGACTCGGCTTACCCGAATGAGTAAGCCTTTGCGTTGCTTACACTTCCTATTCTACGTATCGTTTGGCGAGCCGTTCAAAGCCACAACGGTTTCGTCGCTAATTTTAATAACACACGCAACATGTCTCAATTCCAACTACCAACTCGAGGATGAAATTGGTAGCCAACAGCTGTGTTATCCGCGTCAACCGGTATTGTTATTCTGATCAAACGCTTATACTAAAAATCAGGCGATATAATTGTGATTGAATACGGCGACCCGGAGGTCAAGGATGCAGTCGTCATTCCTTTTCTGGATTAGTTTGGCACAAGCTAAACATTTGTTGGAGTCCTACGTGGATTGATGACAGGCAGTAGTACTTTTTGAGTACCTACTTGGACTTGTTTCGTGCTATTCTAAGGTATCTACGCACTTATCGGTCTACTATCTTTGTTACACTTTTGTCAGGAGTCCACAGTTCATGGCGTTCGTCTGATTTACACTGCCCTGGTACGTGGAGCTCTATGCTATACAATATTGCCCGATAATTGAGTTCGACGGTGCGCCGGCTGAGACGCGGTCCGCTGACTGATTCCCGTCTTTTTCCTAGTCTGCGCAGCTGGACAGATGAATGGAGCCAACCAAATCGTTAGCACTTGTTAAAAACGTGCGCATCTGGCATAATAGACGTCATCGACAATGCCCAGCTCTTGGCTCTAAATAAAGGGACTCGACCTGACTTATGTATCACACTAGGCCAAAGGTTCCCACAAGTCTTAGCAGCAACATTCTTCTGGTGTCCGAATACCCCTAATGTCAGCCGCCTGGTTGGTTGTGCTGCTGTACTATGGTTGCGTTGAGAAACCACGAATCTACTCTTGATAACATCGAAGAGCAGAGACGAATTCTTCGCAGAGCCGCGACAGGCGAGGCTGCAGCATTGACATACATGAGGTTGTGTTGAACCTGGCTTAGTCTCGACTAGGTACCACTGTGCTGTCGTGCAGTATACACCGTACCTAGAAGAGTCTATCGTGAAGACCCTGGCGATCTCTCCTACCATTAATCGTCTGAATCTCGGTAGCTAGAGCAGCAGCAGCTCTACATACCCTGTTGGCCACCTGAAATGGGGGATCCTATTCTCTAGCTGTCAGCAAGCGCGCGGGTCGAGCGGGCTAGAACACCTGGAGGCGGGTCAAGCTGAGCGCAAGATTATGCTCGCTGTTTATTACATAGGGCCTAGTGCTCCAACAAATGCAGATATCATCAACTGACATATCTCGTTTGACGCTTCATGCCCACCAGACCGCACCAAATGGTCTGTGCCACACGCTGGTACGCGTTTTGTCACGGAATTAAGCCCACTTGAAGCTCTCCTGTCTTGAGCCCGTGCGCATAGAATCCCCCTAGAAGGAGGTTCAGGTCTAGCAGATCTCCCGTTATCGGGCCGGTAACGATCGTCATGAATCGAACCAGGCCCTAAAGTGAGATGTGCGGTGAACCGGCCTTCAACTAGACCAGGGACATGGCGTGTACCAGAATCACAAGCCTCGCACGATATGGTATTGGCTAGAGGTATGGATTCGGAGTGCCTCCGCTGCTGACCATATGAATGAAGTGCTAAGATTTGCTAGCAGGAAAGAAGAGCAAGATTCTCTCCAATTTAGACGGTTTTGGACATCACTGGCCAGACAACCAGGCGCACATGGTAATCAATCTCTGACGTTTGGCTCGCTATACCACACCATTTCTGCCAGTCAAACCCCGGAGTCAAGCTGATGACTCCAGACCGACGGGAATGAACAAGCATGGCAAAACGTTGTTCGGGATTAACGTCCCCGACATACATACAGCATCAGGGCCTGCATGGACTAGGATTTCCAATGCACCAACCACCACTTGCGTGCTGTAGATGTTGGAGACGAGCTAAGAATTGTGAGGCTTTTGTTGTGGAGAGGCCATTATACTCCACGACTAGTATTCAGGAGGCAATATCCTGGAACGTGTCGGACTCATGTTGGAACAGCCAAGATTTGGGAATTCGTCCGAGTGTAGTGGGCGGTTCATTGGATCACCCCGACTGACCACAACGGAAGCAAATGCTAATACTCTGTACTCGTTTGCAGTTTCCCCCGGCGTCAAGCAATACAATAACAATAACCGGAGCAAAACGTCCAATTCTCCCTTTTTGAGGGAATTCGAAAACGGTCTGAGAGGTTACTAGGACCCTTTTTCGAAGCAGCCCTGCGACAGCCGACCTGGCGCAGTTTCATTTGACTGGCTGGATTTGGACACAAGGCGCTTGATATCAGCGACGAGGCTGTATCGAGCATAGCTTGTGTTTTGTTAGTTTTCAGCACGCGAAAAACATCGTCAGCGCCAGCTCCCGACGGACCGAAGACACGAAGACTACAGGCTATTCAACCACATATGGGTGAAATAGAGATAAGGTAAGGTGCCTCGGGCGTTAGCCGAAATCCGAGGTGAGACGCTCCTGGCCTACCACCTCTACTCTGTCTGTTCAGGATCGAGAATACCCATTTCGTACCCCAGACGCACAGGCTGGGGATGATCGACAGGATAGGATGGGTACCCTTTCGAAGGCGGGGCTGGGACTGGGTTGTTCACAAAACAAAATCGAGTCGTGGTGTTGAGAAACAGAATAGTGACGGATGATAAAGTGGGGGCATCGTGGGGAGCGGTGTGTCGACACTTCGATATGTGTGGATGGCTTCATCACAAGACGACGCCATTATCAGGATGAGCGATGGGGACTGCAACGAGGAGTACCACCCTACGACCTGTAGCGCTACACTATCCCACTCATCTACATCACGACTACGTCGAATTTTTGCTATAATTTACGTTTTCATAACCCCATATGCTTGGCAAGATCGTCTTGCTCTTGGCCTCAATATCCCTCGTCAGGTTACCAGTTAATTAACCACATTTTATACTTGACACCCCTGCTACACCCCGGAGTTCGGCTTCTTGACTCGCTCGGCACTTGGTCACCAGCTTATTTACAGTAAGCAATATTACGTGTTCGGATATTAATTATATCGCTGTTAACCAACCCCATGTCAATTGACTTGAGTGGCCTAAGAAGCTTCCCAAACGGGGACCTGGTAGATTTGTTTCGGTGGTCTAACCGCGGTGCATTCTTCTCTAGAGGTAAGGCAAGTGATTCGACGTCGGTCCAGTGCAAGTCTCGTGCGTCGTCACGGGGTGATCATCAAAGCTAACGCCCCAACTACTGTACACTACCCCATGTCCCATATATTTGCAAGATACGGTATTCCGGACTCTGAATTGCCAACGCGATTGGATGATTTGTGGAAAGCACTGGTATGGGAAACCCCCCCATGTTGTGTTATGCCGAGATGAAGCGAGACTCGTCCCTGGTCTGGTGGCGTGGCTGCACAAAGTGCGTGCGTGTTGCGAGATTGCTTGTCATTGCGTCTTTGATTCGATTTCTGGGGCCCCTGACTTGAAGCTTTCGCTGCAGGACATGGATGTCATCCCTAGCGTGCGTTTACATTCTGCAGCACCACGGTGATTCATGCATAGTACGACTCGGTCATCAATTAAAAAAAAAAGTTACGTGGAATCCCATATGTAACTTGTGCTCATTAGAAGGGTGCTTCAGAGCCTATGATATGGAAGACCCTGTAAGTTACATATTGATCGTGTCATGGAGAGAAACGTGTCTCAAACCACGATAAATCTTGGCAGCTAAGCTGCGTGATGCTCCGAGACTCGTGCTATTGGGTATTTCGCTCGACGTCGTATTTGACTATCAAGAGTGTTCCACTACACCTGACGTGGATAGATAGCATTAGAGTTTGATTCAATTTCCATGACAGGAGTTTCATATTCTAGGATTCAGCATCCTTCATTATACTCTGGCCCTAAGTCAACGAATGATCGTGATTTTAGCTACATACATATGCAACCAAATGCGAGACGCATCTTCATAATGAAGTCCGGATGCCACCTGTATGGCTCACATATAGAGTAGCTGAATCCTGAGACATCTGTATTGGATCCTCCACGTGCGAATTCGTGAATTTACTTGCGTCTCGATGTGACCTCGTCATCTCGTTCCCCGACTTTGCGATCCTCCTCCGCTGCAGCTCGTCCAAAGCTCATCTGCCTAACATCCAAACGGAGCGCAGTTCTGAAGCTGCTTCCACTAACTGATGTCGCTCCTGTATTTCGGCTCGGTGTTCGTGCTCCATCTCGGGTTGCCTTGCGTGCCCAATCCGTGTCAACCCTGAGTCCCTGAGGTTTCCGGGCCCGATACGAAGTGCTAGGCAAAGCTTCGATACCAGGAGCAGTCTGGGATACTGTTCGCGCTTGTTGAAGACGATCGAGGGCAAGGTTCAACTGAGAACCACTAGGAAGCGGTGGTATGGGTGGCGGAGGGGATGAAAAGAGTGGCTCAGGGGCATCTCGGATGAAGCTTCTCCAGGCAACAAGACTTTCCTTGCTCATACGATTGTCTAGAACTAGGTTGCTTCGATTCGCTTGGTCTTCAATTGTAACACTCCCAAATGAGCTTTTACGTGCCGACCTCTTGGGAGATTGCTTTTTCTCAAGCTCACGCTCTGCCTTTTCACGGAAGAAAGCCCTGCGTTCTTCTCTCTCTCGCTTGATTCCACGATGGCTTGATAGCCAAGGCGAAGAGCAAGGTAACTCTGGCTGTTCATCATCGAACGGCCGCCAGGCCAATCGAGGTGATGCCGGCGTTCGTGGCGTTGCTGGAGTGCTGTGACCTGAACGAATGTGCCTACGGAGAACGCTACCAATACTCGAAGAAGGTGTCTTCGGAACGGCAGTGCTATGTTGTTCCGTGGGAGATGGTGTTCGGCGATGAGAAAAGCTTTTCTCTCCCGCAGGAGGCAAGGGGGATTGAGCACGGCTGTGTGTGTCAAATTGTTGTTTGGGAAACCGATAAGTACTGCTAGAAGTATCTTTTGGCTTCTGTCGCTGCTTTTGAATCTTGCCCGATTGAGAGAAATCTCGCGTCGAGGTAGTCAGAAAAGGCTGAGCATCTTGCTGCCTCCAAACACTATGAGAAGCTATCTGATCACCTGGTATAGAATGATTCCTGTCGTCTCCAGTTCCGTTGTGCGGCATGGCCTTGTGTCTTCGCGGTGTCATTGCTATAGATTTAACCCATTCTTTCACAGAATTTTGTTTATATCGGTCTATGTCTGGCCTATCGTGAAAGTGTCTGGCTTTTGGGGTCACATCATCAAGGCTTTTGCTGAGCTGAATTTCATCAGAATCCTGGAGAGGGTATCTGAGACGTGTTTGAGTATCCTGAAGATTGAGCATCACGCCTGATCTTGGAAATGTGCCATGAGTGACACTTTCATGGCGATGTTCAGGAGTAAATCCAGAGTGCTCCGTGTTCTCCATATTGTATGAAGCTTGGTGACGAAGCCTTCTAGTAGATTGTGTGGGAGTGATGATCGTCGAGGCAGATCGCTGAATGCCTCTGGCTGCTGGGGTCGTACTTGCAAAATTCTGTATCTTGGTCCCTAGAGCACGTGGAGTACGATCGCTTCCTGTTGCCGTACGGTCGTCGTTATCGTTATCGTCATCATTAGCAGAAACAAATCCATGGCTCATGGTCTTATCACGGCCGATTGAGGCACTGATTCCAATCATTCCAAGTGTAGAAGGAACATCAGCATTCAGTTCATCAAACATTCTTGACCATCTTCGATCATCATCTGTGTTCGCACGTGGCCTCTGCCGATTGATCTGCAGGGGCTTCGGTTGTAGCTCAGATACCATTGATTCTGCATCGATATCCCATAAGTCCGCATGGAGTCCATGATGGGGCTTGTGGCTGGGACTAGAAATCAGCAGGGCTTGCCGGGTATCCTCAGCAAGGAGCTGGCCACCAGAATCATCAACAACACGCTTTGTAAGAGTGCCTGGTGTCAATCGGTGGGTTGGCTGGACTGCTATAGGGAACCGAGCAAGCGGACTGAGCCCGTCGGTAGTGATCAACAGTTCAGGAGTGTGATCCATCACCTCACCTCTGGCTCTGGGTGTGGCAAAATCAAGCACTGATAGATCCTTTGTGCAAACCCGTGATAGTTGTCCCAAGAGCGTGAGACTTCCGGCATTGTCCTTAAGCTCTCTGTCAGTTTGGTCTGAATAACCTTCTCCTGTGGCTTTCTTTGATGAAACATTTGCATTCTTCTCGCTGCCACCAACCTTCGTGGCAGCGTCCGGTTCTTCATCATGCATGTTCGTTTCATCTTCGCTCATCGGTCGCCAATCTTCAACTCTGCCTCCAGTCGGCCCTGGGATTGTTAATATTGGACTGTAGAAGTTAAGAGTACGGGTTCAATAGGATTTACCTCGTTGTGGCATCACCAGGCCCTTACCCTCATGTATATCAACTGGATCACAACTTTCAGTTGCTTTGTTGGATCCTTCGTGGTATAAAATTCCTTTATTACCCCTGTTGGAACTTTTCTTGTCCGCAAAGAGAGGGAGGAGAACAGGATCTTTTCCGAGCTGGAGTGATAGACGCATGGGCCCTACATAATCCTTTTCTGGAAAGAGTGTCTTTGGCTCTTCATCGCACTCTTCTGCACCCGTCTCAGTAACAGATTTACCAGTAGAAGTAATCAAATCACATCGGATATTCTTGGGTATTCGAGGAATGATAAGAAATTTCTTGTAGTCACGGGTCCAATACTTCTCCATTTCAGGCTTTGGAAGTCCACACTGTCGGTTTTCATGTGCAGCTGAAGATTCCTCCAGCAGGTATATGCGAGCGTATTCCATGGGTGAGACACGGGGTCTCGCAAGTTGACACACAAGTCGATGAAGATTCTCCGTTTCTGGTCCTCCTTGTTGAATACGCAACCCTTCACTGGCTTGTGTGGTGGGCGACTCAGAACTCCGTAAAGGGTCTGGGGATGTAGAGAGGGCTTCAAGACTTGTGTCATTGAAGCTCAATCTACAGTGGTCGGTGCCTGCAAAAATTTCGGATCGCAGAATGTTGCCTGTGGATATCGGTGGACATTTTCTGTGGCTTGGTCTGATAGTGTTGGGATGGGTCATGCATTTGTTCAGGGATTGAGAGGGCGTGTCTTCCAATTCTATGTTGTCCGGCGGGTCAGGCTGATAACTCTTTTTCCATTTGATCTTGTTCAACACGCCAGGTGCAAGGCTCGCCTTAAGCTTATCAGGGATTTGAGGTTGAGGGAAACCCAGTGGGGGTTTCAATTTTGCCTCGTCCTCGCTGTCGACATCGTACTAGAAATTTCGACTATCGAGTTCCGCAGGCAAGAGAAGGCCAAGAGCTGCCTGTTCTTGAGCAGACATATCGAGCTCTCGGGCCAAGGGATGCTGGTAGAATAAAGTCTTGGAATGGTCGTCAGGATAGCAAAGAACAGGCGGTGCATTGAAGTCTTTAGCGAAGACTGCAACATCTATCTTTGCAGGACTCATTTCTCGTCCAGGCATCCCTCTTAGTAAGGGATGGAAACACAGAGGAAGTTGGGGGGTCGAGGTTTGATTGCCAAGTGATGCGTTTGGAGTAAGAATGACGCTCTCAGTCTGGAAATGCTTGGTCAATCGGTCAGCTTTGCATGATGTATCTGTACTAGATATCATAGAAGAGCTGGCAGTTACCGCATTATAAGATACAGTGCTCCCTGATCTGTATGCGATATTGTTCATAATCCCCAGGCAGAGCCCCTCTAGCTTCTTGAATTCTTCACAATAGCGTATCATGGCCTCTCTGGCCGGTGTGTACCCAGGGGTATCACGCCAACAACGCAACTTCATTTGGATGATCTCTTGCCGCTCTTGTGAGAAGCAATCCGTGGAAATGACATGCTCAAAAACCGAGAATCGAACACTATCTCGGACACCCGATGAATGCGGAGTCGGATCTACATCTTCTTCATTCTGCAGAAACACAGCCGAAGGCACGAGCGCGTTGAGCAGTGCCATGATCTCAGTGGCTTCTTTTCTGTGATCGATATCCTTGATCAGCTCTTCGGTAAGCATCTGGAATGGTTAGCTAACCAGGTGCTGTAACTAGCCATTGTACGTCTTACATATGTTCTCAGTCCAGCATGCAAGTGTTTAAAATTGGCAGAGGACGTTCGTTCGAGTTCTTCAAGCATAGGAGGTCGGCCTTCACGTGATGAAACAGCTCTGATGGCGGTATTTGTAGCTTCAAGGAGGCGAAGACGGCGAATTTCCATTGCATCAAGGTAGCCTAGGCCATTCATTGCGAGATCGAAATCGATGCCCCCATTCTGAGGCTTCCGAAAAATGGTGGAAGTGATGTATTTCGCATATTTGCGAGTGTTTCCATCGTAGTCGACGCCTCTAGCTGCGCGGATCGCTGGCCACTCCTTTTTTATTTGAGCTTGAATGTCCAGATTTTTGTCGAATAGCAGTAGTCGTGTTCTTAGCTGTTGCGCAAACCCGCACTGACGAGGGTTCAGATCATCGGCCACGCCATTCAACAAGTCCTTGATGGCGTCGTGGCCACTCCCTAGCCACCAGGTCTCGAGGTCGGCAGCGTACGGCGGCATCACTTCGTGAAGACTGATAGATCAAGAGCCTAAGTTTCGTACGGAGAGGGAAAGCATGATGCGAGAATCGAAGTGGTTATAGAACGCAAAGACCGGCAGAGGTTGACAAGGGGAGATGGGGAAGGTCTCTTGTTGACTTTGACGGTTGATAATCAAGGCGAATTTTTGTAGTTATAGGCAACAATGTAATCGGTTAGGTGAAATAAGGTGTAAGATATCTGGCTTCTCCATTGTAAACGACGTTTGCACTTGTGGGCGGTGCCATATCGTTGGTGTTTGCCCGTTTGCATTGTGGGTGACTGTAAAAGAGAGGTTTTTAAAGCAGGTATTCACCGTCTCTCCTTCCTCCTGTGAATCAAGATGACAGAACAGTATCATGCATCACGTGTCACTTTTTGTAATCACAACATTCTGCTTGTTGTGAAAACATATCATCCATAAAGAAAATACTCGATATTGGTGTAGTTCGACGGCAGCTCATGAGGTCATTTGGGAACTAAAGACTTTAGTGACATGCATCTCCAACCCCTGACCTGCTGAATCTCCATTCAATTGACGAGGCCTCCTGCATTCCCCGCTGAAAATTGAAGCAATTTTTGGACTAGTGCCAAGGATAGCGGACCCTCTCACTGAAATTACAGGGGAGCTTTCCACAGCTATCGCCGAGGATCTGGTCAAATTTGAGTGCCAAGGCCAATCGCAGCCAGTTTCAGGGCAGCTAACTGTCACTAGGTGGTTCTGACGCAGCTTGTTTCGAGGAACCGAAGCTAACTTTGTTTTTTAGTCGGGACCGAGCCAAGCTTGAATTGGCTCGGGCAGGCCATTTCTGTTTCTGTTTGGTGCCACGAAGCAACCAGTCGAGCCAAGCCAGTTCCAACTCCCTTCCTTTCATTTTCTCCTTTGTCTGTTGGCATCGTCGTAGCTCTTGATAGCTTCAATTGGCACGTCAATTGAGCTGTATACCTCCTGCTACTCCTCCAGTGAGCTTCATAAGCGCATAAACATGATCCTCCGGCATTCAGGGCGCCTGGTGCGTCGCCTCAACCAACCTGTCGGCTCCTGGAACTTGGCACGCTCAGCTGGTCCTCAGATTCGGCACTGGGATCCCAATCGAACCCCGACTATTGTCAGCAAGCTTCGATTCTCGACCCAGTCTAACAAAAAGAGAGGTATGTTGCCGACAATCGCATCCGTATTACAGCTCTACGAGTTGGCCACTTGTTGCGGTCGCCTTTGAGAACAAAAGGATCTCCTTACAAACCAAGTGTACAAGGATGACAAATTATCACACTGCAAGCCCAATGATGTTTGCGTGCAGATGTCGATAGAGAGAGCCTTTCTAGACTATGTGCAGTCTAACGTCAGCCGGAGCCACTGCTAATGTCCTTGAATAGATCAATCTCAGGGCTACGATGCTGAAAGCCAGCAAGGCCGCAGACCTTCTTCGGAGCCTTCGCTTCTAGCTAAGATGGGAGAATCCGCAGCCACAACCTTCGCTTCCATACTGGTTTTGGGCTTAGGATTTGCAGGTGCAGGTTACCTCTATCATAAGTTTTATAAATGGCTTGTTATACAAAAAATGACACATGCTTTTGAGCCTGGTGATCCTGTCCTCGATTTGGCTGCAATTGGAAAGGATGTTCCTCATCAGCCCGGTGGTACCAACGAACACTGGATATTCCGTCCCGAGCAGGAGCGAGTCGATGCTATCGTCATGGGAACTGTTGCAGGGCACTATCACCTTCTGATAGGCGAGAAGGGCTGTGGGAAAAGCAGTATGCTTATAGATGCCATGCGGAAAAACGAAGGCGATGGTGTTGCCATGTTTGAGGCGCATGCGGACCTCGAGATCTTTCGTATACGTCTTGGCAAAGCCCTTGACTACGAATATCATGAGGATTATATCGGTGGGTATTTCAGCGAGAGGGGACCCCGTGATACCACGGCCCTGCTAGATATTGAACGTGCCCTGAACAAGTTGGAAAAGGTCGCCATGACCAAGCGGAAAGAGAGAGGCAAGCCTCTAGTAGTCATCGTAAACCAGATGCATCTTCTCCGCCATGACGACGATGGACGAGACCTAATTGAACTCCTTCAACAAAAGGCTGAGCAGTGGGCTGCTGCCAATATTGTTACTATGGTTTTCAACTCGGACGATTACTGGGTATACGAACGCCTGAAACAGCTAGCTACCAGAATGGAGGTTCTTCCCGTTACCGATTTGCCTAAACGGCAAGCCATATCGGCTCTTCAGAGGTATCGACAGAAATACTGGAAAGAAAATATTGAGCATAGTATTCTTGAAGAAGTCTACGATAGGGTTGGAGGACGCCTCAGCTTTCTCAACAGAGTAGCAAAGAGCAGAGATATGCTTGGCACCTGTGAAAAAATCAAGGAGATCGAAAAGAAGTGGTTCCTTAACCAATGCTGGATCCTTGGTAAGGAGATGGATGACGACGTCATGGATCAGCAGAAATGGGCTGTAAGTTGAGGCAATTGTCGTGAAACTGTGAAGAAATTCGCTAACTGAACGAAAGGCCGCTGCCATGAGTCTGGCCAAGGCTTTGGTCGATAAAGAAGACGATATGGCGAATCACGAGACGTATGACCCCATTGAAGGCCATAAGCTTCCGACATATCCTTTCCATATCGCCCAGCAAATCATGACGAGATGCGATTTCATTCGAGAGCTCGATAGCCTGAACCTATTCAGCATCACAAGTCAGGCTGATGTACGAGCGAGCAGCGTACCCATGCATCGTGCGTTCAGGGAGATATGCTCCGAGCCTGGTTTCGACGAGCACCTGGAGCTCACGATTGAGAGAATTGCCGCCATTGAGAGTTTGGGTCGAACCCGAGAGCTTGTCACCAAAGATTTGGTCCTCGGTGGTCAGTACGAAATCGAGCAAAACCGAAAGGGTATTACGGTGAAGTTGAAGGAAGGGGAGGAACCAGAAACGGAACAGTGGTTTCCCGGAAACCAGGGACCGCCAAGCCGAGACTAACGACTGCACCAATTCTCTTACGTGAAGAGTACGATTACATTTACTCGAAGAGCATACGACGAGATGGTATGAGCGAGATGAGGTGGAGGGTCAGGCGCTGGTGGATATTTTGGGTCTTGATGAGTGACCTGTATAGCAACAAGTAACCGAACTTACATAGATTTCCTTGACACATGTCGAAACCACAAACATTGTACAAACCTGTACCACTAGCTATTATTTTCTTAGATTAATAAATAACATATTGAACTCGATACTCTATGCATGCAGTTTACGTAGGCACCTTTGTATCTTATCAGCCAGTGGCTTGCACTTGCCTACCTCCGGCACAAAAGGGGTGAATGTTGACGAGGAGCTGGTCACGTGGCTCTGCCTTTGTCACGACAACGCGAGCAAACATCTCTAGGTTAACCGCGCCGTCAGTTTTTTTCGTGACGCCCCACACCTTCTTACAATTTCACCTTACCCTACACGTCTTCATCTCGCGTTCCTTGAATGAGATAGAAGTCATCGTCGCAAAGCAGCTCATCGATGTCATCAAACGGCACCGGTAGCAGCAAGTGGCCTGATTTTCGGCTCGCGTCTACCCTTTGGTCTCTAATACCTGGATCTCAGTCCAACAGGCCAGATAAGCAAAACGATACCGACGACGCTGCTGATCACGACCACGGCAACGACGAGCAGCACGAGAACGAACACCAAAACGAGCTTCATGAAAACTTAGATCAGTCACACAACGTGGCCCACGAAGACATGGATACCGAAAACCAGCTAATTGATGGTATTGGGGGACTGGATAGCTACGAAGACGATGTCCATGCCGGTTCAGATGATGGCGGCCAGGATCAAGACTTTGGTGTTCTCGAAATGTTCGACAGCAACGCGACTCAAGCTCCCTACTCGTCGCAAGTCAACGGCGCGTCTATCAGTCAAAAGGCACCTGAGGCATTTATGACAGAAGAAGCAACTTCCTCCCAAATGCGAAAACACAAGCGTGAGAAGAAGGAGCGCAAACGCAAAAGCACAAATGATAGTGCATCTCCCCAGCTGCCCGCCGAAGAAGATGCTTCACGCAAGCACAGAAAGTCCAAGAAAAAGTCAACGCAGCTCGTCGAGATCCCTGACAGCCTCGCCGAAAACAATTCATCCAATACATATCAATCCCTACCCCAGCAAATTTCGGCCGTCGACCTCAATGATGGCGATGCTACTCCTGCTACACACACGAAACGCAAGCGCAAGTCCTCAGACTCTACAGATGGCAAGAAACGCAAGAAGCATAGATCTCGCGATGATGGAGTTGCCGCTGAATCTCAAGATATTGTTCCAGATACACAAGAAGGCGCCCAAGCTACATCCGAGGAATTGAACATTCGCGAGCCTGAAACTCCATCGTTCTTGCGCACCAGGAACGCGTCCCGTCCAGGTGCCATCTACGATGACGTTGCAGAGGACACCCCACAGTCACCAAGTGCCGCACGCCTTGAAACGCGTGATGGTCGATCACGAGAAGGGAGTGTAGCTCAGGATGGAATGGACTTGGATACACCAGCTGTACAGGAAAACAGAGGCGAAGACGCTGAACAAGCTGGTTCATTTACAAACAATGGGTCACAAACCCCGCAGAATGAAGATGTTGAGAGGATGGCTAGAGAAGCGTGGAATGAACATGTCATCAACGCGCAAAACAACACGGACATTCAGGAGCCAGCAGAGCAATATGATGAGATGGAAATTCCTACATCTGCGCAACGCCCTCAGACAACTCATGATGTGTATGATGTTCCCGGAAGCCCCGTTCAAACAACACCAAACCCACCCAGTACAAACACAAAGAAAGCTCGGTCAGCCAAGGCGAAGAAGGCGAAGCCAACATTCTTTGAGAAATCGCCTACTCCTGAGCAGGACGATTCCGTTCTGTTGCCATCACCGGCTGCCATGACGCCAGCACCCCGAAAGCGTGCTAAGAAAGCCTCAAGTCGTAGAAAGTCCGAGGGCGTTCGAGCTACCTTGTCTCAGTCAATGCAGGATGCAGAAGATGATGACAATCAAGAGGCCAAACCAAGACCGGGGCGCAGCAGCCGAATGGACAATTATACCAAGGGTCGTTTCAGCGAAGAAGAACTCGGCCGTATCGCTCAAGCAGTCGAGGGATATCGTTCTGCTCACAACATGGAGCAGCAACAGTTGAATGCAATGATTCATGCCCCTGGAGGTACAACCGCTGGCGATGAACATGCGGCTCTTTGGGAACGGATCTTTGCAACTTGCCCTGACCGCCACCGACAGAAGATTATCAACATTACTCGAAAGAAATTCCACAACTTTGTTGCTCGTGGTACCTGGACCAACGAACAAGACGCTGAGCTTCGTGATCTTATCGAGATTCATGGAACAAAGTGGTCCAAGATCGCAGGTCTCATCAACCGCCACCCTGAAGATCTCCGAGATCGTTACCGCAACTACATCATCTGCGGAGAAGCCCAGCGAAAGGATACCTGGGACGAAGGGGAAGAACGCAGACTGACACAGTACGTCATGGAATCGATGAGTCTTGTCGACGAGATGAGGCGTCTGGAGCCTAACCGCGAGCTGCTCCGCAAGCCTTATTTGGAGCTTATCGACTGGCAAAACATCAGTGAGCGTATGGACAGAACTCGTAGTCGACTTCAGTGCATCACCAAATGGAGGTCCATGAATATCACCACTCATGGCAAGGACAAATTGGTGTCCAATGAACCTGATGCCTCCATTTCTTTCAGTCTGGAGAAGGCTCGCCGCCAAATCGCCGCCATGCCCGATGAAGAACGCTACCGCATGCTTATGGCTATCCAAAGCTCGTCGGCGCAAAGCGAGTCCAAGATTCCTTGGCAGCGACTTGTTGATAAGAAATTCCGTGCTAGTTGGCATCGACCTACACAAATTCTTCTCTGGCGACGTTTGAAGCAAACAGTGCCTGGTTATCAAGAGAAGAGTGTACGCGATTGCGCATCGTATTTGATGGGCGTCTACAGCCAAACAGGCGAGCTTCCAAATGTCGAAGACGCCCTTTACGACGATGCTGAAGAAACGGAGTTCATGGGTACGATCCCAGTCGGCCACCTTCCCAGCAGCAGCGCACACCACAACGGCCAGAACATGAGTGCTGAATTTGTCAAAGACGATGAGGAGGAGGGAGATGAGCACGAGGCTGGCGAGTACGGCATTTCAGACGAAAACATTCAACCTGATCTGCCCATCGCCCCAATGGAACAAGTCGACCCTGCTCCGCTGGCATCGATGGACTCAGTCGCGCCGGTTGCCGACCTGACATCTATGGAGCCCGCTGAAATGGTTGATCCAGCTCTCTCTGCAGAGCCGCTTGAAGCTGCTGAGGCTACACCGCCTGAAGAGGAGCAAGCGCCCATCGCTAAGCCCGTCGGCACTCCCGCATTTGAAGAGCCTGCGCCTCCCAAGGCCACTCGAGTCGCTAAGAGGACAGGCATGGGTAAGGCAAAGCCACCCAAGACACCTCGAAAGGCAGCGGCTCGATCTACTCCAGCCAAATCCACTTCAACCAGACGATCTACGAGACGTGCTGCAACCCTTTCCCAAGATCCTATCGAGGACGATGGAGAAGCACAGCCTTCTGCCACCGCAGACAATAACTCTGAGGTTGACGAAGTCAAGACTCGTAGGCGAAAGACACCTAGCAGGTTCAGATCCACTACTACTGCTGAGCTACCTACTGTCGCTGATGACTCGGACAGTGTGATGGATGATATGGAAGACATGCCTGCTCGAATTATTTGATGATCAGTGAAAAGGATGAATGGGGAAACAGAGAAGAGAGTTAAGTAAGGTTAAGAAGTGGGCAGAACATGTGGAGTCTCACGCAATTGTACAAAGTACCTGCAATATGGCCTTGACACTAGAGCCGGCATGTAATACTAGTAGTGTCTTCTATTGCTAATATGGGGTGGATGGACTGGGGGCGAGGTGATATACGGCTGTCAGTGCACGCACATAGCACTACTTATATAGAAAGGGTCACAGGTCACAGGTCGCAGTTTCTCATCAAAGCGCTATTATTAATATCATCATTTCGCTTTTTGCCAGTGATATTCTGAAGGTTTAGAATTACATACAAATCCTGGTATCATCTCTCATCTATCTACTTTAGCCATCTGCTGGGGCTGTGCATAAAGCCATCATAATCCATAGTAGCAGTGCAACCAATTTTATGTTTTGGTCACAGATTGTGTCATAACAGCAACCATCTTCTCGACTCCAGACTCCCCTAACAGCGTTCTTTGTGCAAGTCCCTCGAACGTTTGACAACCAATGTTTCCTTATCGAATTTCGGGCTCGCGCATGAAACCGGGAATAGACAGGCCTCCCTCGCCAGGCTCAAAGTGAGCAGCACCAAAGTTGCTCAGTCGGGTGCGAGCGGTACCAGCACCCGCACGGCCAGTAGCGTTATCCAACAATCCAACGACATCGTCGACAGGGTTACCCTCGCGTCCCGGGCCATGGGCGGAGTCATTATCGAAAGAGTAGATCCTGATAGCACGGAGATGTGTATCCTTGCCGTTTTGATGGTTCTCGAGGATTTGCATCTGCACAACCCAGGCGACGAGGGTGTTGCCATCAGGATCACCACCAGCCCCAGCAATGGGGACTTGCTGCCAGCCGGAAGGGTTCTCCATGGCCATAGTGGCGAACTCAATAAGGTTGTTTTCGCTAGTACCGGCCTTGAAGACGACTTTGGTTGGGGTGTAGGACTCATCCTCGTTGTAGTCAACGTAGAACCGGATGTCACGAATGCCAACACGCTTGGTGAAGTACATAGTAAGCTTATGGGGTTGAGGCCCGTCGGATCTAGAATCTTCTTAGTCAAGTAAACAATCAAAAGGTTAGGAGTGCACTTACTGCCAGAAGTGCTTGAGATCGTCACTCTTAAGCTCTTCGACTCCATGGCCAGGTTTGTGGCTACTAACAGTAAAGCGAGCGAGGTTGGAGATTTCCTTAAGACCTGCAGTAGCAGGATCGAATGGAGGAGCTACATCTTGAGCCTGGTCTTCATCGGCACCGTCTTCATCACCTTCCTCGTCATCATCTTCCTCCTCGATGTTCAAGTTTTCATCTTCATACTCCTCAGGGGAGAGGCTTCGCTGGTCCAGCGCTTCGTCTTCTTCTTGAGCAGCTCGATCAGCGTTGAAAGAACTCTCAATTTGAGCAGCTACGGCCGCTGGTGTAGCATGTGCAGCTTGTGCAGCCATTGGACGAGCTCGGGCATGGAGGATACTGTCGTCGGGCTCAGGCTCAGAGCTAGAGCCGTCGTAATCAAGGGTAGGCATGCTGAGACGTGGGCCTTCTGGGACTTGTGTAGCTATGAGAGTATTAATGTCGTATCGTGCTCGTGCGGCCTCTAATTCGTCAAGAATTTCATTGTTCTCCTCTGCAGCCTGAAGAGCGGCATCGTCGTTCTCTTTGTCTTCCCATTCACAAGCTGGGATTGGTCTGAAAAGTCGCGCGCGCTCGCGAAGCAACTCGCCGTTCTTCTGTTTGAAAGGAAGCTCGCCAAGAGCAACACGAGCCATACGGCGATTGTGAGGAAAGGGCTGGATATGGGCAGAAAAGCGACGCCGAAAAGGAGGCATTTCGCGGAACGAATGAGGTTTCTGAACGTAAGGAAAGAATATGTACGTTTATGGAATAACACGCGGGCAAACGATAATAGTATCAGGATAGAAAGAAGAAGGGTTTCATGAAGGATAAAACCAATAGAACTGTGTTGGTTACGAAGGATGCAGATATGAAAAGGTTGTAAGCGTGTGACGGGTGAAGGAAGACTCGCATGGTGTTGAAGTATAAAAGCCGAGATGCTAAGATCGAGCAGGAAGTGGCATCTCATCAGGTGGACTCCTTTTCAACAAATTGAGCGACGGGCAAAGGTCAATTGTATATGCGCAGTGCCCACAACTGTTGTCACTTGATACCAGCTGTATACAATTGACAGCATCTGCCAACACCCTCAAAGCTGCCTTATTGCAACTGGCAAGGTGGCAGTACACCGGCAGAAAAGAAGAGAAAAAGAAGCAAAGTGTTCAACTTAAGAATTTAACTTACTTCTATAAAGGCGAAATGGGTTTGGGGGTGGTGCTCGGCGCCGTCGCTGGTCCCGGTCTGGTGGCTGATCTGGTGTTCGGTGAAGAGGAGGCCCGTCAGGAGTTATCATGGGAGCAGCAGCTGGTGATGCTCCTTGACTTGGCTGCAGTCTATTTCTAGCAGTAGGACCGCTTGGAGTGGCGGTAAATTGAGGAACCGGAGATGAAGCTATCTCGGATGTAGGAGGTCTTGGACTTGATGCATGCGGATGTGGATGAACATTTGCGTTCGCATTTGTGTTTGCATGAGTGGCAGCTACCTGACGTGCTCTTCTCGAGCCACGGGTGATGTCCATTTTTGCTTGCTACTACCCAGGTAAGCTATAGGTAGGTATAGTAGGTAGGTAGGTTGAATCTGAGTGGCAGTTGGCAGTAACTGTCACTGCAGTCAGCTTTAGACACTAACAAGACTCAGAGAGTAGGTATCGTACCTGCACTGCAATATACTTAGGTAGCTACAGCCTAGGAATACCTACAGTACAACCAATTGCCCTACAATCAATTAATTAGGCGCGCTCGCGGTTGTGCCCAGGGAAACGAAAATGTGATGTGAGTGGACAGATGAACGCGCTGTCACGTGGTTTCTATTCTAAGCACCTTCCCGAGTTTAGGTCTTAATATGGTTTAGCTGGACTCACGAGCAGGAGCTCTACCTCCACTGACTCTGATCCTGACTCTCACTCTGACCAACTTCTGCTTTGACCTGACCTGAAATGGCCTGGGCGTGTTCCAAATATCGGTATCATCTAATTATTACTTCTCAAAAAAAAAAAAAAGAAAAAAAAGAAAGGAGTACCAATGCCAAGGATTTAATGCCATCACTTTGCAGAATCGTCCGATTCAGCAATGCCCTTCTTTCATCTGTTTAATTGACATTTACGATTCCTCGTTCAAACTTTGGCCTTCGCCCTTCAGTGAAGCTGTACCAACCTCTCGTCTTTGCACCCAAGCAATGGACGATCGTTTCCCAGGTTCGTGGTTGCAATTGCAACTTACAGGGTCCTCTATTGTTCTCTGGCCCCGCTGTACCAGGGCGAGTCACGACCAGCCTCTACTTTACGGGCTGAGACCCCACACCTCAAAAAAGAAAAGCTTCCAGAAAACCTCGGTAGATGGGGGTTTTGACGCATGCAAGCCAACGTTAGAGTTAGGCTTAGACTGCCTATCACTGTCGTTTCGATGGAACTGCCAAGTTTGAAGTTCAACTTCCTGGTAGATCGCGTCATTCACCTCCCCTTCCTTTTCCGAGTTGGGGAGCTGAGTTGTCGTCCTGCTACGCCGCTTACTTACAGCAGAGAGTTTTCTTGGGATACAGTAGAATGACGAATGCACGGCACTATTCTTTTTCCGAGAGATCTTCGCTACCGTTACATTGAAACAATACAACGATTCCTTAATCAAATAGAAAAGGCGGGTTGTCCGTTCAGCCTCCCCCGCAGCGACGCCTTGACCATGCCTGCCTACGGTATACCCGTTCAAACGACGAGCGAGGTGCCGTACCTTACCTTATACTAAGACAGGCACGAGGTCCCCTGGAATTGGAGCCTGCGACTCGGGTTCTGAGATGGAACGGATATACCGAAATAGCTTCAGCCCTTACCGTTGTGACTAAAGAGTGAGGCATGCAAGAGATCGTCTGATTTCGCCTTTAGTGCAGAGGCTAGCAACATGAAACATCGGCTTATGGCCTCTGCGTTGATACAATTTTCTTCTAGTCTTCCTTCTAGCCACTGGCTAAAAACATTGGCAACATGCACGGCCTACGTATTGCCTCTTATCTTGAGCCCAGTGGGCCACGTCGCCAGCCTCATCTACAGCCATCATCCCGGCTCCGATCACTCGAACACGCCTCATCTTGAACCGTTTCATTGGTAACGATCCGAATTCCTGGTCCGAGCTGGCTCAATCGTAAAGATCTTCGTGCGTCATTGGCGTTTTCACTTGACTAACGGCTCTCCCGTTGGCCACGTCGACTGGCTTATGTTCAGGGTCCTCCCATGAAACCGGTCCTTCAATGTCCTTCGCAAGATCCAAGCTTTCGGTCCTCTTTTTGCTTCTTTCCACCTAAGTCAAGGCTTCTGTACCGCTCGTCTCAGCTTGTCCGGCTTCTATTCGTCCTCAATGCACGCTGACGCCTCTGCATCCTTCAGTGCTCAACTCTCATGCCCATCATCAATGCCATCCCGACGATGTCATTAGCAAGGATAGCCCTCGTTGAGTCATGGCTGAGGTAGGGTAACAGGACACTTGATGAGCCTTGATGATCCCTGGTGATCTCTGGTTTTGGCCTCGTAGGTAAGAAGTATCATCAGCATAAATATCTAGACATGGCGGCTATTTCGGCGACCTATCAATCAACAATCAATCTCAATCATCTCAACTACTTCTCTGACTGCAAGAGACGGGAGCTCATCTTGGGTTTTCAACTGAAATTGTTCAATGTATTTTGACCCTCTACCTACTATTGAATCAACTCTTACATCACCTTCTCCTCCACTCGATATGTCCTCATCAATACTCAATAATCGCTCGGCTCGCAGTACGCCTGCCGTAGCCAACTCGGCCTTTAACCCTCCTGCTGAAGCCTCCAGCTCTTCAACCCAAGAGAGAGTTCCATACATAGGAGAAAACTCTCCCGAGGCTGAGAGTCTACCGTCCAACCCGGCTGTTACACCCATTATCACCCATGGGGATAACATCGCTTCGCCCGGCCGAAACTCTGAGGCCGATACCGTTGTACCTCTTCAGCCTGCCTCCAGCCTAGATGCCGTTCGATCTCGTCCCGGTTCTCGTGGCGGAAACTTTGTCACCCCAAAGACCGCTCGCTTCTCTCAGGATGGTGCAGAGCCGGTCCAATACTCGGGAGGCTCAATAAAATCAGCTCGGCGACGTACACGTGAGCGTGATGACTATGATTTCGATCAAGCTGCCGACTACGCTCCTATGAGTGACTACGAGCGGTATTACCGCACTGAAGGCCGCAATGATCGTGAGCGTTACACTCGAAGAGGCCCTTACCCACCCCCCACATACATGAACCGCCGTAGAGCACCCCCTCACGACTCGGACGAGGAGTTCTACAGCAGTGACGACCCTCGACTACCTCCCAATGGTGGACGCAGGGTGATGGATGAAGAGCTCGGCTACCCTGGCCGACCTTACGCTTTCCGACGCACTTCTACTCTCAATGGCTTCAATATCACAACAGGCAAGCTTCAATGGAATGACTTGAGCCGACAGGAGAAGTCAGAAATCATGCGCCTACCATTGACGCAGTGGATGAACTCAAACTTCAAGAACCACTTCGTCGCCAGTATGGGAGAGTTTATTGGCACCACCATGTTCCTCTTCTTTGCCTTTGCTGGCACAGAGGTTGCCAATATCCAGTCAGACACCAACAACAGGACTACCACCGGTGAATCCACTGGTAGTCTCAACGTTTCTAAGCTTCTCTACATCTCTATCATCTTCGGTTTCTCTCTCATGGTCAATGTCTGGGTCTTCTTCCGTATCAGTGGTGGTCTCTTCAACCCTGCCGTCACCATGGCCATGTTGATGGTCAAGGCCATCAGCGTCACGAGAGCTATATGTCTGTTTCTCGCTCAAATTCTTGGATCTATGCTTGCCTCCGTCGTTGTACGATATCTTTTCCCGGAGACATTCAACGTACGAACTACTCTTGGTGGCGGTGCAACTCTGGTCCAGGGTGTGTTCATCGAGGCTCTCCTTACTGCTGAGTTAGTCTTTACTATTTTCATGCTTGCCAAGGAGAAGCATCGGGCTACATTCATTGCTCCTGTTGGTATTGGTCTGGCTCTCTTCATTGCTGAGATGGTTGGAGTCCAGTTCACTGGAGGTTCGCTCAACCCTGCTCGAAGTTTTGGTCCCTGTGTCATTACTGGTAGCTTCGATACTGAGCACTGGATCTACTGGGTTGGACCCGCTATCGGTTCACTGATCGCTGTGTGCTTCTACTGGTTCATCAAGACCCTGGAGTATGAGATGGCCAACCCTGGCGCCGATGGTGATGATCTCAACGACCCCACAAAGAACCCTGAAAAGCGAGCCGAGATCCAAGCTTCTAAGCCAACAGTGGCACCCACAACTGCCTTTGGCACTGGCAAGACCCCTTCCATTCTCAGTTAATGTCTGAATTGATGAAAACATGACTGTAATGAGTGGAAACGATATGAACATGATCTATAAACAACTACAGAATGAAGGCAAACGGACACGGCATGATGCTTGATGAAAGTGATTGCTCGATGCTACATGAATGGGTTAGACATCAAGATTATGGCACAATAAATGCGTGGGATATAAATGTACTAGCAAGGATTCACAGTTTAGACTCGTTTAAACGCTTTATGAGGGTTGGAGTTAGGCTTGGCGTTTCTATATGATATTTCTAGATTGACCAACGGATATGGCGATCTGGGGTCTAAACACTTTCAAATGAGTGTGCAGATAGAAGTTTTAGGATAAAGAATATATAAGATATCTAAGGAGATCAGCAACCTCTTCATTGTTTTTGTACTTCTGTTATGTATGAGATGCCATGGCAACCGATTCAGCATGACTGATCCTACCTGCTTGAAGTTCAGGGATAACTTCAGTGAGGTAGGCAGCTATGAAAAATCGTGGAAAGCGAAAGGGGCAAACGATAGAAGCACCCGGAAGTCATAGCATCTCTGCCCGCCTCCTTACCTACTGTTGAGTTACTGCCTTAATACCTAGGTAGGTACTGTGGACGTAGGACTTTCTTCTTCATCTGCCATAAGAGACTGAAAAAGCAATTGACAAAACTGTCCAGTACTACACAAGGTACCTAGTTGCCGTTCGATAAAATATCCCCTTCGTCTACCGCACCCAGTCTTCTTCATTTTTCATCTTCTACATCACATCATATTGCATCACAACATATAACATCCGCGCTTGTCACACTATCTTGCAATACGCCATCAGCACTAAAACACAAATTCTCAACAGTATCAAAGCCAAAAACCATCTTCATTCTGATCATGGAGGACTGGAACTCCATCGACGCTATAGTGGACAGCGGCGCGGAACTTGTGGTTTTCCTGACGGAGTAAGTGGCTACAGATTTTTGATACAGGCCTTCAATTAGTAACCTGAAGCAGTGACGAAGTATAGGAGACCGCCAGTACCACACCTTCCTCCGATGGCAGCCCAGATCCTCCTGACAACACCCAGACTGGATCTAACGAGCGGCCTGAAATAGAGCGCACCCTCGCAAAAGTCCATCGAATGCTCCTTGAAGGAACGAACAAAGAAACCTACTCGATCCTTACTGAGATGCACCGCTCGTTCATGATAGCTTCCGGGAAGCAGAGGTATCTGAACCACTGTCCTCAGGCTGCTGCTGATGCTGTGGCTTTCTTTCGGCACGTGGAGTGTGTGTTGAAAATCTTTGCTGAGAGATGCAAGGGCCCTCATGAAACTTTGTTGGTAGTGTTGGATTTCATGACGCCTAAGATACTGACCAGATTGTATCTCGTTATGAACCACGCTGATAACTCAAATGAAGTTGGTGCAAGCCAACCCAGTGTCGCAACATAAAACTGTTGAGGGTACATTTTTTTTTATTCAGGGATAATTGGTTTAGCCGGTTAATTTGGCACTGGGCTATTACCTTTACGCTGTTACGGAGGTGTCGTTGAGAATCAATAGTGTCGTTATCATCAATTCAAATCCATAGTTCAATGCAACAGGAAAACAGTTCCCAACATTGATAACCTCAATCACAGCCGTCTTATCGTGTAAAGAGTTGTCACCTTCAGCTTTCTGACTTGACAGTTCGACAACCGAGGCAAGCATGCTCCAGAAATTGAATCAGCACTGAATCACATACATTATGTAGCCAGCTGTTACCGATAGGAGTGATTCATGCAGAAGTGTGATTACTGCTGAAGTTCTCTCTTGGGCAGCTAGGTAGACAGCGTGTTATCTGTCAGTAACCAGGGCATGATCTCAAGTTCAGTAGAGAGGCTTAATGCAAATAGTTGGCTTCTATTTCCAAGTTGTTGACTTTGTCAATACAGTGAATGCTCGAGTCTTATCTCGAGTCTGACAAGGCGCAGATGTTTTCCTCAAGATTTGCAGACCTATCCAGCCCATATCGTTCTTCTGAAAGTGCTCGGCCAAAACTGCTGATCTTACGTCGGACATGTACTCTTGTTGCCTTGCGCTTCATAACAATCGTTAGGGTAGCGCATCCGGTTCAAAATCGGAGAGTTCCATCATCTCGACCAACTCCACCAATTCTCTTTCTTCGCGATGGCGCTGTCGTCGGGCTCGGAGGTTGCTCACGATGAAGCAAACGAGTAGATATGAGATACCGAAGGCAATGATGCCGCCCATGGCGCCGAGCAGAAATCCAGCTGCAGCATCGCGGGTGAAAGGAAGACGACCTTTGCCAGGTTGGGGAGTTTCGTGTGTCATGGCTGCTTTTCCTGGTGGTTTCGTGATATGTGATAGCGAGCGGTGTCTTTGGGGGTAGTTTCCAGTAACCAAAATGGGTTCGTCTATACTCTAGACACTCGTGGTTAAATATTCTTCTGGAAGTTGGGTGAGTTACCTGGGTAAACTCACGAGTGCAGTATTGATAGAAAGTAACTTTCAAGAACGTTTCTCTTTTCTATGTACGGGGTATTTTCAAGGATCAAAAGGCTTCTGTGATGTATTCAGAAAAAGCTTCCAGTAAACTAAAAGGAATTTTATGTGGTAAACAAGGAAGAAATAAGGGTTACTGGAGCGTTGTTGGTGTGCAGCCAGCTGCCTGTTCATCGCAAGCAAAGCGGGTGGTTAGGAGCATCGGCTCTCCTGGTTTCGACTGTTTGCTCTGTTACTTGGGTGAGCACTGTCAGTGATGAACTGTTCGTGCCTTGGTTGCGACTAACACTACGTTGGTACTAAACGTTGTTGTTCTGTAGGAAAAATAGATATGTTATCGTCGGGAGGCCCGTACAGTCTTGTCAGTCACGTTCTTCTCCATGTTATCTGCTAGAACTATACCAGGTGGTTTGATTTCAGCAATGAGAGTTGCATCCCAAGCTTATGACTAGTAGAGCTTGCCTATAGTTAAGAAAACCTTTACCTAGGTATTGAACTTCCCCATAATGGAGTTATGCATGAAACTGATTCTATCCCCCAGAGTGCCTACTTGGACGACTCCTATGCCTAACTGACTTACACAAAGCCAAAAAGATGTCTCGATCTCTGTATGCACAATTTGTCAACGTGCATGTACCCAGATCAAGGTAGGAACTTTAACAAGCTCACAAAGAAGCCCCGTTGGCTCAGTGGTAAAGCGTATCACTAGTAATGATAAGATCACTGGTTCGATTCCAGTACGGGGCATGTGACTTGTTCTTTTGCCTTTCTCCTCAATTTTTGGATCTTGTTTCTTATCTCTGTCTGCAAGTAAGATATCATGAGATGTTCTATTGTGGTGTTGAGTCTGATTTGAGAGGATACTATTTTTGGTTGGTTGTGCACGTGGCTACCCGTGTTAACCGCAGTTGGGCAGTTGCTGGTATTGTTCATACAATCACATTATCCAGGACTGTACAGAAGAAAATCGAGTATATGCTTATCCTTGATAAATCTGACGAGGTCTAATACGATTAGTTTCATGTTCAAGCAACAACCATTGCCGGGATGACCGAGCTCGGTTGAAGCCGCACAGTGGAGATGAGCTGTATTTTGTGTGAACATCTTGAAGTACAGAGTGAATACCTCGTGTAGCCATCATACGATGACATTAACCTACCCTAAACTGAAGACATTTGGTCTTCTGGCCCTGTTGGATGATACCTGGTCAACTTAAAACTTTACAACTAAGCGAGCGACAAAAAGTCATCCGATTTTTAAGTCATGGAAAATCATCACCCGCTTTCAGTAATGCTAAATATCCCTGCCTTGTGACTGGTCTCATTCAGCTCGTCATTTCCATCTCGCTCTTAGTAAGTCGTGGTCGTGATGACTTCACGAGATTGTTTCATCTCTGTCGAAAAAAAAGCGGGGAGCAAGGTGATCGGGCATGAAAGAACAAAGCAAGGAGTTCAAAAGAGAATGTGGAACCAGAATTAAATTTCATCGATCCTTGTCTCCATCCAAAGATGGCGCGTGCCATTTAATTCTTTAACCAATGGCTTTCAGACCCTGACTTTCTGACCAGTTGTCAAAGATATTTATGGCAACTGACACACGCGACGAAAATGTACATACCTGTTGGGTTTCAAAGTCCAAAAGGGAATCTCAGAAGAGGAAGGTCAAGTCTCCCAGAGACAGTAACAGAACTCGAACAAGGATTGTGAACTCTCCATTAATACAGGAACAGGAACATTAAATTAAAATTGATGTCATCCAGCCCACTCGGCCCCCTTTTCGCTTGGGGCATGCTCTCATTGATAATGATGGGCGCTGCGCTGCCGAGCCAAGACTGGGCAAATGAGTGGAAATTTAACGAGATAGTTTAGAGAGAGCATTTGTTATCACATATTCAACAGATACGGCTAATGATACTACCTAGGTACTGTACACTAATCATTAATTTTGTACTGAATTTGACTGATAACTAATGACAGCTGCCACCAGCAAGTCATCCCGATGTGAGTAGGTAGGTATGATGATGGATGCTTTGCATGTGCCATGATGATTTAAGCCCGCCGTCATTGTAACACCAACTAGGGTCCTAGTCAGAAGTTAATTGCAGGTATAAAGCAAAGCAAAGCATCTATGCAAATGATGCGCATGCATTATTCAGCTCAAGTCTGAAGTTGAGTTGGTAAATATGCTGACTGGTATTACTGTAATTGATTTGATCTGAGGGGGGCGTGTGCACGAGTGTGTTTAATGGTGCTATCTATACGCATCCACCAGATACGACCTCACCAAGAGCAATTTTATGTATGAGCAGTAATTATCATCATTTGGCAGCAGCAGCAGTAGTACAGAGTAGTAGCAGCAGTTCCATCTCGGCTAGCTATTACACGGATTCGATACGGAAAAGTCAGAAACACATAGAAATCTTTCTCGTAGCAATCGGTTAGTTAGGTACTAAATCATCTAAGCAAGGGGCTGGGAATTAGCATCACCGCCTGTTTGCGGGGTGACCGCACATTACATTTAAAAGTCAACTACGTAGACAGTAAGGATTATCACGGACTGTTCAAGGTTGTTTGATCAATCAATGCACGGATAGCCTGTGTCTATCTGTCAGCTTTGAGGATTTGACTCGACATTGGAGAGAGAATCAGTCGAGTTTATGGATGAGCGAGATAACAACAACCTGATGCTACCCATCATCACTTTGTTGTGGCTATCTACCCTTCAAGTTCCCCCGTATGGGACAATACAATACAATGCAATGCAATACCTACAGTATTAAGTACAGTAGAATATTGAGACATTGTCTTGGCCTTTCCCTCCTGACGCTTCCGTCCACGTTGCCGCATCTTCAGACCACGTCATTTACTTAATTTCCTGATAGTTCACCCATGAGTATCGTCACTGGCCGTTTTCATATTAACATTTCTCTTTCAACTCTTTACTTTTCTCTGCAGACTATCATCCGCATCCGTGAAAAAAAGGTGATGATGATGATAATGATGATGCCTCTTTCTGTCTGCCCAGCCAGCCCAGCCCGTCTTATGCACACCCTACCATGCGTTACTAGTCCACCCCACCCCGCCCCTAAATGGAGCTAATTCCAGGGGACCTCTCTGCCCTAGCTGACTGACCCCTCCACTCGCAGCCTTCCATCCCCCCAAGCATCAATCTTCCACTCTTTCTCCCCCTAAGACAGGCGCTGGCTGAGCTGCGCGCGTGCGCATAGGTGTGTCGTCGTCGGGTCGGGAGTGAGTAGGTGGGTGATCTTGTGGGGCAAAAGGGAGAGAGGGAGAGAGAGAGATGGAGAGAAAGAAGGTACAGTACAGTAGGTTACCTTACCTTCCTTAGCTTAGTCTAGCTCCAAAAAAGGTAGAACCCGTCCCTTGGAAACTTCCATTAATTACCGTCAAAGTGCCTGCCTTCCATGCATCGCTCGCCTTTGTCTTGAAAGCTGAGAGCTCTCCCATTTCATTCTCACTTTCTCTTCCTCTCCTCTCCCAACTTGCACATTCTCAACTCCTCATCCTTTCGCGTCTTTGATATCCAGACTCACGTCACCAATAATCTCTCAACTCATTAGCCTTTACCGTTTATCAATCTACTCAAAATGTCTCTCACCGATGAGGAGCTCGACCGCGACTGGCAGCCCAATGGCCGTCGTCCTCAATCGTCCGTATTTCCCTATACTTCTACCCATTGAACATGCCCACCGTGGCTCTGCAATTTCAGTATTATCGCGAACAAACTTCTGACATGCATCTCTCCCACAGAACCATCGCCCGCTCATTTAGCGCTGAGCTGATGGACATCTTCCGCATCGAAAACTCTCTGACCGACCTGGATCAGCAAGTCCACGATAAGTTGGTCTACCTCCACTTGCTCACCGTTTGACACCCATTGAATCATGAATCTGACCACTTTTCTTCACCCCCTTCAATAGGAAGCAGACCGTCGACAAGAACGCCGAAGAACTCGCCGCTCTTGAAGCCCGCATTCGCGAGATGGAAGACCGTCTTCGTCGCTCTACAGGCGGCGCTCACCAACGATCCCCACTACCTCAGACGCAGACCGCCAACCAGGCCCAGCAGCAGCCCAGCTCCCTTGATGCTCCTAAGGACGACTCCAAGGCTCGCTCACGACCGGGAACAGCCCGCGCTTCCCAGCAAGCTCCCTCTTCGGGCAACATGCCCCCGACCCCGGGTGCCAGTGAAGGTGAATACTATGTCGTCACCCGCGATGACTTGCAAGACGGCCCGCGCTGACGAATCTTTTTGACTTTTAAAGACGGAGATCACGAATAAAGCAACCTGACTCTTTTACTATTGTTTTTTGCTTCGCTCTTGATGAACCATTCAATTCTTTCTGAGGGGGCGCGCCACCCATCGTTCCCACCGGTCGGTCTCTTACAAGAGAAGCAAGCATAGCATCCCTGAGCTAGTAGACGTTTTTGAGTGCGGAGAAACATTATAGCCACCCAATCGCAAAAACCCTGGCCAGACCGCAACTCTCACCACATTCGTCCAGTATTTAGGGGTCCATGTTTCATGACTGACTCGGTTGGTCGACCCCCTCGACAACTGGCCAAATTCATTGTTTGGAACAAAGCCACGAATTATAGCCGAGGCGCATCACCAACGTCAAACGCCCTCGGCTTTTATTTTACAATGTATATCGGTTGCTGGAGGACTTTCTCGGGAACCAAAGGGGACAACTACCAAGCCGTACCCCTTGCCTGAGCACCCCCATTTTTTGTCGTTCGCTACCAAGATTCCCGGCGTTCATAGAGGCAGCATTTGCAACATCTTTTTTTATTATATCATTCATCCTCTCGCTTCTACAGTTGCGTCAGGCTACTGCATGTTGTTTATGGGTTGATAGCGTCCACGTTGTGTCAGGACATGGTCCAGCATGGTGGAGTGTATGACTGCGAGCGAGGGCCGGATGGGATGGGATGGGATGGGTCAGGATAGGATAGGATGAAATGGGAAGGAATGTGACGTATTTGGATAAATGGCATGTCGATTGATTGCAAGTGCATCAATGGAACCTCAGTCGACTTGATTCACGGCCAACATAATGAGGTTATATGTATCTTTTCCAGTTAGATGGAAATACAAGAGTATTTACCTATCTCGTTACATCAACACTGCCGCGCTGCTAAGCCCCGATTCTGCTCCGTATTCATTACATATGACTGACTCTAGTTCTTCTCTGGTCTTATAACGCCCTCATCTGACAGTTTTCACCATTACATCCCCATACGCTCCAGCAAACCGACATGCAAATACATCCTACTTATTCATCGATATCATCGAGTTTCTTGTTGGCAAACCCGACTTTATTCTTCTCAAGATCGAAGGCGACATATAGCGCCTTGAGAGCCACATCGCCAACGATAGTCGTACCGCCCAGGTTCTCTGCACTCTGCATCCCACCCCAGCAATACTCTGGATCGTTGTCCGTAGGGCTGTAGCTGAGGTAAGGCCCGGGAATCTTGAGAACATGCTCCGTGTTCGGCACCTTGAACATTAAATCTGGCAGTTCTTCGGCGAAGTCGCAAGGAAATGTGAATGCGTCACCAAGATCAGGGTCGATTCGCATGTTGGGAACATCGTTCCAGTACAAGCCTGCAAGATCTGGAGGAAGGAAGAGAAGAGTTGTGCCTGTGTCGATAGTAGCTTCGAAGGTATGTGCCATCCAAACTCGGCGTGCGCCGGTCCAAGCTGTCATGTCGAATGTGACATCCCAATGGGGGCTGTCCTCTCGTGTTGCCATCCATGAGATATTGTCCTTGGCTCTGCTCTCATCAATGTAGCCGAAATCAAAACGGCCCGTTGCATTTCGCCGCAAATCGACTGTAAAGACGGCTTTGTCTAAGAAGGGGCGGAGTTTGTCGAGCAGAGAGGGTGTTGGAGGGTCTACGTTGCTAGGAAGAGTTTTGGCAAGGCCCATGATGCCAGTGAGCTCGGTCTCGCTCTCGAAACGTGGTGCGACGATTTGAGCAGATTGGATAGCCGTGTTCTTGAGTTCGAAATCTCCCAGACGAACAGTATCGAGGTAGACGATACCATCGGCATGAGTGCCGTCGACTGATATCGGACATTAGCATGGCATTCACCTTGGTAGGGCTACAAGAATGCATTAGTTACCGTATTCGACTTCCCATTTGGCATCACGAATATGATGAGAGGTTTTGGAAGCGTTGGGTTTGTATTGAGGGGCCCAAGGGCCTTCAGTGGTGACCCGATAGACTGTGTCTGTAGATTGAACCCAGCTGTCTGGTTAGTACAAACATATTATATTCTGTCCAGATCTCTTACAAGTCTGCAGATCCAGTATCGATGGCCATCTTGAGGGTTTGAGGCGGAGTGCCGACTTTGACATCGGCGATGTAGATTTCATCATTGCCCAGTGGCTTCACGTTCACGCGGCCATCTACAGAACTCGTCAATTATAGCTGAACTCGTTATGATTTAGGATCCATACCGTCGTTCAGGAGTGAGTAAGCGGCCAGAACATCCCGTGAAACAGGATTCCCCCATTTCTGGTGGGCAGCCACCCATTCTCGAACAAAATCAGGTTTGGAATTGGAGCTTTTGTTTGCCTCGAGGGAGAAACGCTTTATATCTTGACGATGAGGCGTGGCAAGGACGGTGACCAAGCTTGCTACGAGAAGCGTAGCAAGCAGAGTGAAGCTTTTCATTTTGAAAGTCGATGCAAAAGAGTGCAGAGCTTGGAAGAGGAAAAAGAGGGCGTCGAGAAGGAGAATTATAGGTAGCTAGGTAGGAGAGGAATAACACCAATGGATGGAAGCAAGGAAAGAAGGGATCGAATATCAACACAGGAAGGAACCACCTGGATGGATCGGATGTCGAAGAAAGGTAAACAATGGAAGAGATCGAAGGATGGAGAATCAGCGGACAGGCAGCAGGCAGTGCTGGGTCAGAGATCATTTAAATGTCAGCTCTCGGGGCAGGTGGGATTGTTGCGGTCACCAGCACCTGCCAGGCAATTTTCGGCCAAGTCAGTGCAAACATAACTCCATAAAGAAATTGCTCCCAGCACAATCACCTCCTGAAGTCTAACTTCACGATAACGCTATTGGCAACGTCTCATCATAGTAGCATAAGCCGAGCAATCATCACAGTACCCATATCTACTCGGACATCTGCTGTAGCACAGAAAGTCGCGACTTCCCATAAACGAGACCTTCACATCGCGCCGACCATTACACAGCCTCCTTGTAATCGGATAGTTTCTCGCCTAAGGGAGCAAACACGGGAACCTGCAACTACGACGTAACATGGCATGCATGATATCCATGTCTTTGGTAGCAGTGACGCGACACGAGCACATGCTGTTTGTCTAAGGGCGTGGAGATATAAAGATCTTAGATGAGGTGTACTCGATATGATGGTCATGGGATAAGCTCATGGAGCCAGGCGGGAACGTAACAACTTCAGATATGCCTCATCCCACGCGTTTAATAATGGAGAGACAAGGTAGGGTAAATATTTTGCAATGTTTCGTTACGACTTGTACCGCTGTCCTCAATTACAGACCAATGACCACAGGAACAAGACAATAACCGCAGGCAAACTCTACTTGTCTATGCACCTCACATTTGACTTTCAGTGACGTTTGGGAGGAAATCCATATGTTTATTCGTAATTTCTACTCTCAATAGAATAGCCAGATGCTCTATCAACCATCATCTGACCCGGTATCATTCAATCAAGATGCGTATCAACAACAGCCAGCTCTATATATCCTTTCTTTTTTCATCATTGGAAAGCCAAGGTTAAAAGTCAATACGCCATCATCTATAGTTCATCGTGTGTCTGCTTCTTCTCTCCCTCATCCTTCTTCTCATTCTCCTTCTTCATCTTGTTGATCAGCTTCTCAAGCTGCTCCTGGTCGATCTCACCATCCTTCATGAAGTCCTCGGCATTGAACTGAAGAGTCTCCTGTGATGGCTCTCCGCTTGTCGTCTTGCTCTTCTTACCCTTGACCTTCTTGGCTTCCTTGGCAGCCTTCTTAGCCTGTCGGTTCTTCTCCTCAACCTTCCTGGCGCCCTTCAGGGCGACTTCCATGCTGATCTTCTCAAGCTTGTCACGCTTGGCCTTGAGGTCCTTGATAAGAAGCACAGGGTCCACGTTAGCAGCCAACTTAGCCTGCTTGGGCTCAAGCTCGTTCAGCCAGTCTTGAGTCGACTTGTAAAGATCGCTGGCCTCCTTGAGGTCCTCCAAGGTGTACAGAGGAGGGATAGGCCCCTTCTCCTTGATGACATCCTCCATTTTGCGGGCTGTCGCAGCTGCGCTGTCATCATCCTCGAGTCCGTCGAAGTCGCCAGTGGCCTTCTCTCCAGCAGCCTCGGTGCTGGAAGATTCAGTCGATGAAGACGCAGAGGCCGACTCAGAGGCCGACTTGTGCCAGCTCTCGTGCTCAGCAATCTGCTCCTTAATCTTGTTAAGGAATTCAGAGGTTCGCTCCAAAGACTCCTTCAGAGAAGTAGTAAGCTCGGGACGCTTCTCAGACTCCTCGACCCGCTTTTGGATAGGGGCAACGAGATCCTTGAGAACCTTGAGCTTGGATTTGAGGACTTCCTTTGTAGCCTCTGCACCATCAGCGTAGAGCCAGTCACTTGTCTCACTGGCGAGATCGGTGAGCTTGGTCCTCTCTTTCTCGCTAGAGGCCTCGATGAAAGCCTCGCCTTCAAGGAGATCTCTGATCTTGTAGGTGAAAGCCTCGAGCTGGTTAAGAGCCTCCTCACGCTGGAGTCGTGCCTTGTCGGAAGCAGCAAAGGACTTGAGACGATCCTTAGACTTGGAAATATCTGCCTTGGTGAGGCTAGGAATACCGAGATCCTCAATGGTGACCTCGACAGGAATGCCAACGATCTCCCGCTTCTTGACTTCAGGCTTGACTTCCTCGGCACTTCCAGAGGAGGTGGAGTCAGCCTCAGAAGCAGTAGAAGATTCGGAAGAAGTGGTAGAAGATGAAGACTTGTCATCCTTCATCTCCTCCTCAGAACCCTCAGAACCCTCTTTCAAGGGCTTCTGGTCCTTCTTTCCAAAACCAAAGAGGTTCTTGACACCATCGACAAGGCCCTCCTTGACCTCGGCTTCACACTCGACAGCGGCTTTGGCAACCAGAACCTCGCCATTCTCGCTGCTGAGCTTAACACCAAGTTTGAACTGAATCTCGGACTCAACACACGAGGGGTACTTTTGCTTAATGGCAGCGATAGTGGAAGTCAAGTTCTTGGTGGTCAGAGTCTTGACATCCTTCTCATCAGAGCCAATCTGCTGGTAAAATGTAGCAGTGAAGTCCTCGCCATTAGTGAACGTAAGCTCCTTAGGAGCAGCTCCCTGAGGAGAAACGGCAGACCAAAGTCGCTGATGGTGAGTCTTACCCTTGGTCTCCCACTTAATACCTGATGAGTAGAAACCAGGCTCCGAGATTCGGATCTCCTTAACGCGGAAGCTGGGACTAAGCTCAGCGGCGCGGAAACCAGCACCGAAAACGGCAGCCTCATCAGAGTTGACGTTAGAACGAATCTTGTCTGTAGAACCAGAGAGCTTCTCCAAAACCTTCTGGACGAAGGGAGTACGAGAAGCGCCACCGTGGAGAATGATAGAGTCAATGTCGATAATGTCGAGGTTAGCGGCCTTGAGGGCATCGTTGATGACGACAGTAATTCTCTCAGCATGCTCCGCAGCCATTTCTTCGAACTCAGCGCGAGTTATCTTGTACCTGAAGTCAATGTCCTCGTACAAGCCTTCGAAGCTAGCCCCAGTGTTCTGGTTGGCGCTCAACACATGGCGAACCTTCTCAACTTGGTTAGTGAGCTTTGCGATGGCGCGACCGTGGGCCTTGACACTCTCAGCGGCAACAGAAGCCTTCTGAGCAGCCTTGGACTCGACAAACTTCTTGACCATATCGTCGACAAGGAGGTAGTTCAAGGCATCTCCACCGAGAGTGCGGTCCCAGCCAGCACCAACAACGTGGACCTCCTGAACAGTCTTGTTGAATTTGCCGATATCTTTAATTGTCCGGCCTTGGAACTTCAAGACAGTAGCCTTGGTAGATCCAGCGCCCATATCAAAGATGATGTTGTACTCGGGCTTAGATCCGTTGCTGACGTTGGGGAATTCTCGGGTAGTAGCGTAGTTCAAACCAACGGCAAGACCATCACTAAGGAGCCCCAGGACCTTCAAACCAGCAAGCTCGGCGGCAGTCTGAACAGCGCGCTTCTCGTCAATGGTGTAGAAGGGAGGAACAGTAAGGACAATGGAGCGGATTATAGATCCATCGCCAGCAGCCACTTCAGCGTTCTTCTGAATGCTCTGCAGCTCCATAGCGAGCAGCTCCTCGACCATCCATGCCTCTTCCTCATCAGTGAAAGACTTGCTCTTGAAAGCGGCCGTGTTTCGAATGGGATGGGGCTGCAATTGCAGCGCGGGATGTCGGGCGGCGTACTCCTTTACCACAGAGTCTTCAGTGGTCAGGCCGAGAATGGTCTTGAGGTTGGGGTAGACATCGCTGGGGAATCGAGCGGCGAGAGCCATAGCGTCGGCACCGTAGGCCCTCTCAGGGTACTCGCCCTTCTGAGGTCCATTCCTGGAAGGCTTGAAACAAACGGCGGAGGTTTCTTTTCGTCGGGAGTCCTTGGTCAGGACAATCTCGAGAGGAATACCAGGCTTGACAAGAGTGGCCTTGATGTACTCGGTACCAAGGTCGACACCCAACACGGCGGAGATTGCGAAAACATTTGTGGCAAAGAGGAAAATTGTCGCCAGGAGTGTCATGAGCGGAGAGACTTGAGATGCCATGATGGTGGTTTGGTGGGGGTGCGCTCAGTTGCGCACACCAATTCGACAGGCGGTGTCTTTTTCTTTTTATCAACGAGGAACGCTGCCTCTTGAGAAAGAGAGTAAAAAGACAGTGACGTCTACGGGCAGAGGAAGATAAGGCCTAGAGAATTACTTCCTTTTGAATGTATAAGTTGAAGGAGAGAGGTTGATGTGGCCAGAATGTGGATCTCCTCCATGGGTAGTAGTTAGGTAGGTACCAAGAAGCCACGATGGCTATTGAAGGTAGTGGTAGATTCTAGCCACTAAGATAAAGAGGACAGCTAACAATAGGTACAATAGCGGCGGTGACGTTAATTCTAATGCAAGGCTGATAAAAGATAGTGGTATATGAGATATTCATTGGTGCGATAAACAATTAGGTGGGACATCTAGTCTCGGCCTCGCCTTAGTATTCAGCATCCAGCCTTCGCTTGACACGGACATGCCCCAACTACCGAATCAAGATTGACAAGTGGCCTATTTGGTCTCAGAACTTCATGATATTTACTAATCCGCTCATGCCTCATGACGGTAGCCTTGGGAAATTTCATGATGATCTACTGACTCAATTAATGATGGTTCACAGAATAGCACAACATGTGTTGTGCTAAGTTGCGATGTGGTCTTTTTTATTTATTTTTTGTAGCCGAATAAGAGGAGGCTTATATTGCAGAGTCGGGCAAGACGATTTCGCCTTTTGTCATAGAACCGATTCTTCAAATCCAACTCATCAACATATTGTAGACTGTTTCATTTCTCTTTCTCCTTCATTCAGACAATCAACGCACGTGGCCTCTGCTTGTCGTCTTCACTCGAACAGAACAAACTGGCCTACTACTAGCCAACCAAAAGACACGATGAGCTCCCCACATTCTTCGAGACCCCTGTCAACCCTATGACGGCACACTTGGAAGCTCGATAAAGTTTACTTTCAGCCTTATCAGAAGGTGGCTTCACTTGATCTATGATTATTTATCAAGACAGAACACATAGCACTGCATCTCTTGATACTCGCGTGATAACATAGCTAGATAATGAGCTGTCACAAAACTTCCAATGGCATGTACTCACCATATAACAGTATTATAACCTGTGATAGACGCACCGTTACACATATTGGCGGGTAACCATTCACATTGTTTACCTACTGCCCCTGGTATCACTCCCGAAAGGCCTACATTGTTACAAAGGTATTAAGAACTCCAACCGACACCGTGGCCAGATGTATAACCGAGTCCCAAAATCATCAAAACCCCAAAATGCAAAGTCCTCAAGTCCACCGTCCCCTGGCTTCCAGCCATAGAAATCTTGACTTGTAAACGCCGTCATTTCATGATGTACATTTGCCCACGGGATATGCAACGAGGTTCGTAGGCTGTGTGTTTACCGCATGCCATACCTTGAGTACTTAAGACTCGTCGCTGCGTCGCTGACCGCCTCGAGGGGCACCGCCAGCGCCTCCACGGCCGCGGCCACGTCCACGACCATCACCTCGGAAACCGCCTCGACCTCGGTGCTCGCCACGTCCACGACCGCGGTGGTTACCGCCCTCGTTGCGGGGTCGGTTTCGCTGGACTTGGTGGAATCCGTCGTTGGGATCAGCAGGGGCAGTGGTCTATTATCGCTGGTTAGCTTCTCAGGCTTCTAACGTGGATAGTGAAAATGACATACCTCTGGGTGGTCATCAGCCCAAGAGTTGGCGTTAGCAACACGAGTAGGAGCGGGAGCGGCAGCCTCCTCAACAGCCTCGGCAGGCTTCACATCAACCCACTCTTGGGAAGTGGACATCTCATTGTTAGTGGAGTCCCAGTGGCTCTCGGCGACAGCGTTAGCCGCGTCGTCAGCGACACTGGCATTGGCCAACCCGTTGGAAGAGGGCTCAGTAGTGGTGGTAGGCAGGACAGTATCACCGGCGTCAATCTCAGTAGCGGCAGCATGCGCGATGGTAGGATCCGTGGCGACCTCCTTGGCTTGTTCGGCGTTATCCTCGGTTGGCTGAGCATCGTCGTAGGGAGTCTTGTACTCTTGAGCGAGGGTCTTGACTTTAGAGACTGCACATTGTCAGCATGGAACAAAAAGTAACCATCGGATCACTTACAGGGAGTTTGCAATTGCTCGCCAGGTACGCTCACAATCTGATCATCGGAGCCGTTGACAAGCTTCAACATAGACTGGACAGCACTCTCATCGCCAGAGTAGATAGCAAGAAGGACACCTTCGATAGCCTGGCTCTCATCTGACTCGGGGTCTTGAGCTTCCTCACGGCGGTAGGCGGCAAGTCGCAAGAATTGTGACAGGACCAGGAGGTTGTCGTGGAGCTCCTTGGTAGCTTCACCCTTAGCCTCAGCCTTTGCATCGGCCTTGGCCTTCTCGAGGTTCTTCTCCCATTCTGCCTTGTCACTGGCGGCACGTGTCTTGTACTGCTCGTCAACCTTCTGGTATTGGGTGAGCTGCTCCTCGTATTGCGCTAGCTGCTGCTGTAGAGCAGGCTTCTTGAGGATCTGGGCTTTCTGGTCGGCATTGATGATTTTGGCCTCAACAAGTTCGTCAAGCGACTTGCCAGGGTTTTGGGCGAGGAGGGAATCGGTCTTGGAAGCGTTGGTCTGGCCATAGGGTTAGCATCACGGCAGCCAGGAGCGATGGCGCAGAGGCCAAATTGCACGTACAAGCTTCTTGTTGACGTTTCGGATGTTCCTGTGGTGATTGTTAGCACTCAAAACTACACGTTCTTGCTTTGTTGCCTCAAAACTTACTTCTGGATCTCCTTGATGTAGGGGCTCTCGAAGCTGTCATCGCTGTTCTTATCGGCAGTGGCAGAGGCGACGCTGGGAGCGGGAGACTCTGTTCGCTCAAGAGCCTTGGCGGCCTTCTTCTTGGCCGACTTGGATAGAGGCTGACCAGCTTGAGCAGCCATCGCGGTAGTGTTGTGTGTTTTTAGTGGTAGAGAGTTTGCGCGAGGCGTGGAGGCACTGTCGGCTGTGATGTGCGACAGGCTTGAGGAGGGAGAGGTCGTTAAAGGTTCAGTGATGAGGAAAGCTAGAAGCTAGATAGAGATGTGTTTGGAGTGTGGGAAATGTAGAGTTGGGATTGGGTAAGGATAAGTTGGGGAGAGGAGAGAGGAAAGTTTGGTTGAGGAGAAGAGAGATGGAGTAGGCCGAGTTGTGGTGGTACACAGAAACGAAGCTGGCTCCAGCTGTCAGTCAGTGCCAGTCAGTGCCAGTGCCAGTGCCAGTGCCACTAACCTCCATCCCACAAGTGCCCAGGCAACCCCCTGCATTGACACTGTCAGTGTTTCTAGAATCGATAAGAATCTATGCACTGAGTGCTAAAAGTTCTACTATAATTGCGGTCACGGGCATTGTTCCAGCATGAGAATGATATATTTCATTTAAGCTCGTCAATTGACTGTTTCTATCTTCTTGACAATGCATAGCTACCTAGCCTTTAAAAGATGAGACGATTCTGGATGGCCTCCATCGTCATGGCGAATTGCCCCACTCAATTGTAGGCGCATTCTGAGGTGAGGTGAGGTGAGGTTAGGTGAGCTGATCTCGTGCTCAAGTACTGCGCTTGCTCTCTCTTGTTCACACTGGCCCCTTTCTCGATCCACGGGCGCAGAGCGTCAACGATCCCAACCAAATTTACTTCCGTCCTTGGTAAATCAGAGTATTGAATACACATGACAATATTGGTAACCTGACCAGCTCTTGATTGCGACCGCCATTGTTTAGCTCTTGATAGCGGCGCGGCTCTTGGTTATCGCGACTTTGTTTATGGTTCGACGAGTACTGTGTATTGTTCGTCGCATTTCGTGACTTGGCTCAACCCTTGAACTTGGTCAAAGTATCCTATAACAACGCTTAGTAAATGCAGAAAAGGACAAGCCATAACTCGAGCAACTTACCCTCGTCACCTTTTTGACACTCCGCGCAGAGAGCCCTCGCTCACCAGACTGCTTGGATTGGATCGCCGCTTCTTTAACAAGACTGATGATTTGGTTAGTTCAAAGAACTACAAACAGAAATACTCATTGAAGTCGTACGTTTCCATGAACAGGATGTAGTCGAGAAAGATCTAAGACAAAGTAAACATTAGCAAACATTGCGACCACGAGACTATTTAGACACACAGTAACGTCGGCATTCTTTTTGATATTGTGGTTCGAATGGGCCTTGATAATCTTCTTGACGGTCGCCTTGGGATAAGGCTTCTTTCCGAGTGCCATTGTTGGTAAAATGTTGCTTGCTGTTTTGGCTTCACAATGTTGTTGATGATGCGCGTTCCGTAAATGGTATCATCTCTGACCTCACCAAGACTTGAATTGGGCGATTAACCAATCGGCTGTGCCCGAAAGGATCCACTGGCAGTACGTACCTCAGAGCTTCATACCCTTGAAACGCCCCTGCAACTTCAGGCTCCAGCTCCAGCTTATGGACCTCAGTAAAAATGAGGGGCGTACAGTGCCAGCTCATCGGTCAGGTCCCCGCACTGTAACCCACCTTTGGATTTGGTGTTGAGTTGTGCGAAAGGCTCAGGCTTGAGATCTGTACAACGATATCATCTACATCCACCCATCATGGCTTCATTAGTACAGCGTCGTATGGTAAGGAAAGCCCACTAATGCCTTTTGATGCGGCTATCTGACGGCAATCTAGCTCTCGAAAGCGGACGAGGAGGCAGCCGACGAAGTCGAGGTTCGACGTGAGGACCAGGACAAGATCAACCGATTTAGTCGCTTGCACCAGCGAGAGATTGTTCTGGGAGAAGAGCTGAGCGCCAAGAACGTATGTCTACGAACCATATCGCCGGGATGCTTTCAGTGCTTCCTGAGCAAATACTGATGCGATACGTTGTATAGAAGGAAAAGGAAGAGCTTGACGACTTGTCTACAGAACTCGAACTCGCCGACGAGGACGAGAAGATCCAGTACAGACTTGAAGCCCTCGACTAGGATATACCAGGACTAACTTCGAGCCAGGTACAAGATCGGCGATGCCTTTTTCCACGTCTCGGTAGAGCAGGCCCAGGAGATGCTTGAGAAAGCGACGGAAACACTTGAGGAGGAGTCCGCATCTTTGGAGGAGAAGCTATCGACTATCCGCGAGGAAATGTCGAAGCTCAAGGTCGATTTATATGCCAGATTCGGAAAGCAGATCAACCTAGAGACTTGAACCAAAAACAAATCGAAACCTGATACCCCCAAAACCATCAACGTCCAACGCTCCCGGGAGAATTCTTATCCACCTCACCAATGCAGCACCTCCGTTGCACATCAAAACGTTTGGGCGACCATATTTGTAATACAATGTTTTCGGAGTCCTGCAGTCGGTGTGGGAAGCCGATGGCGCCTGTGCTGGCACGTTGGATGTCAACCGAAGGGCTCACCTACATACGGCGTTGTATCCGGCTACTATTCCCGGTTATCAGCCACCGAGGAAAGGTTCCGACAACCCCCAACTTTTGCTGATCCAGCAGAATCGTCTATTGCGATTCGTTCCCTCTTGACTTGATTCAAGCTAACAGGCCCAGCACTGCAAGCTATAGTCAATAGAGCTATAGCATTATGGGAAGCTCATTCCATTCCGGAAGACAAAACCCGCCCTCAATGACGACCTGTGAACATCCCCTCACTTGTGGAAGATGCTCCCGCAGATAGCTCCCACACTCGCCTCCATCAATCGGCGCCGTGGATCCCACCTTTACCCAGAACTACCCCATATTTGAGGCCCGGCTCCGGACCTAGGACATAACCAATGGGTATCCGAACCCCCCGTAATTGACCCTTTTGAGAAAGCCATTGCCCATGTCATGGGAGCAATCTGCAGGTGCAAACAATAGAGATCCGCTTTGTGTTCTTGGCTGTAATGTTTTCTCTTCCTTTCAACATTCTTCAAGCGTAGCTGCTACTTCTTCTATCTTCCTTCAATCTGCATCATGCCACGTGTGAATAGCTTCAGTAATTCCCAAAGCCGAGACACTATGCCGGCAAGTGAATCCAGCGAGACTATGCGGGAATCATCTCCATACCGTAAGTCATTGCCGAGGCTGTGTTGCCGAACAATGCCCTGTTCTGGCTCAAACACAAGCTCACAGCTCATTAGGAGGAAGACAAAGAAGAAGCAGTTCTTTTTCTGATCGAATACATCATCTTGACGAAATAGACGCCCAGTCCCGGTATGAAGAAGAAACGGAAGACCGAGGCATTGGCGCCCTACACAACATACGCTCACGGACACGAAGCCGTACCGACGAGACACTCATCACCTGGAAGGTTGACGATCCGGAAAATCCAGTCAATTGGTCAAATGTACGGCCATTACCAAGCTTCTGTTCTAACCTGCTTTGCAATGGCTTTACTAACAACGATTCGTGATTTAGACGAAAAAGAAGCTGGTAGTCTCGTGCACCTCGATGCTAGTTATCAATTCTACCATGGGCTCTGCACTCCCAAGCATGACAATACCAGATATAACCAAAGATTTCGGCATCACATCAGAAGAACAAACTGTTCTGCCCATCTCTGTGTACCTTATAGGCTACGTCTTGGGACCCATCGTATGGGGTCCTCTCAGCGAACACTATGGCCGTCGGAATCTAAGTCTCGTCACCTTTTGTCTATTTACTATATTCACTATGGCCTGCGCTGTTGCTCCAACGTGGGCTGCATTGTTGATCTTTCGATTCTTCTGTGGTGCCTTTGCGAGTTCACCCATTGCCATCGTTGCTGGCATTCTGGCAGATATCTACGATGACCCTCGTACGAGAGGTAGGGCGTTTGCTATTTTCATGGTGGTAAGTATACATCAACCACCCCCTCCGAACTCGTATGCGCAAGAAATAAGCTGACCTAGCTGCAGTGTACCACCGGGGGTCCCATCTTATCTCCGATTCTCTCCGGTTTCGCTGGTCCCAATATTGGTTGGCGTTGGGTCTTCTGGATCGCCCTCATGATCGCTGGTGTTACCATCGTCCTGATCGTCTTCCTCCCCGAGACATATGGCCCAATCCTCCTCTCTCGTCGCGCTCAAAAACTCCGCAAACAAAATCCGTCATCTCGTGCCATTGCACCACGAGATCTTGAGACAACAGATATCAAGCAGCTTCTCACCGTGGTTCTCACTCGCCCCCTCCGTATGTTGGTCTTTGAGCCTATTGTGACAACAACCTGCACCTATCTCGCTCTTGCCTACGCCATCTTCTATATGTCCTTCCAGGCATTCCCCATTATCTTCCAAGACGTCTACAACCTTTCACCTGGCGTCACAGGTCTTGCCTATCTTCCTATCTTTGGTGGTGCAGCTTTGTCTCTTCCCATATTCTGGACTTGGGATAATATCCTCGCCCGTGCCACAGAGCGCAATGCTTTGTGGGTTCGCCGCGAAGAATATCGTCGGCTCCCCCTTGCTTGCCTAGGCGGCCCGCTCTTTGTTATCTCTCTTTTCTGGCTTGGCTGGTCCGCTCGTGAAGATATATCTTTCGTGGCACCTATGCTGGCTGGTGTAGTCTTTGGAATGGGCTTCTTGTTGATCTTTATGGCCATGCTGAACTATCTTACGGACGCATACGAGATTTTTGCTGCCTCTGCGAATGCCGCATCCTCCACAACAAGGTCCCTCTTTGCTGTTGTATTGCCACTTGCCACAAAACCCATGTTTCGTCAGCTCAATATCAATGGTGCATGCTCTCTTCTCGGAGGTCTCAGTGCACTGATGTGTTTCATTCCCTTTGTTTTTATCTGGAAGGGGCCTAGTATTCGAGCTCGCTCCAAGTTCTGCATTGCACTTCGTGAGCGGAAAGAGGAGATGCAACGTAAGGAGGAAGAAGCAAAGGCCAGAAAAGAACGTTATGAGCTGAGAGATGCTGAAATGGAGAAAGAGAACGAGGCAGTATAATATGAGATAAGTTCTATTTCCGCCTCCACCCCTTGTTTGTTGGTCGTCGACTTTGTTTTCGATCTCGCGCTGCATGTTCCAGTCAACACTTGATTACCGGTTTCTTTGCAGCAGCTATATATGTCGGCCAACATCTTGAACCTGCTTAAGAAACACGTGGGCGTAGTCGTATGGAGATATGCAAATCGATCGGAGGATCACGCAGAAGCCAAATACTGAGTCGTAAGAATGGTATGGTGATCATTCTATGTTGTAATAAAAGACAGCGTACGTAGAGATTGGCTACTTAAAAAGACTAATTAAAGCTCAGAATGAATAACATACCCTCAGCTGGTCTCCGCCTGCAAATATATCGTCCTCGTAATGTTCAATCCTTTTTCTTTTGAGTAATTGTTAGCAAGTTATCTTGCAGAATAACATAGTGTCTGCCATCTTTGGTTAAAGTATTTATTCTTCTCGAGCCACACTCCGCCAAGTTGGAATCTTATTTTCTGGTGAAGGGCGTATGCTATCGTTGACATAAGCGGCGGGTGTTAACACAGAGGCACTACCGTTCTCGGACACAATCGGGCAGACTTCCTTTCTTCCCGTTTTAGTAAGTTCTGCTTCTGAGTTTGTTCCTGCTTCGCCCTTTTCTTCACCATTCTCTTCATCGTCCGAGAAGTGGCTTTTGGGCGTGACGAAAACGTCTGTCGTGGTAGCGGCAATACTTTGCCTGGCTACACTTGGCGTAACTGGTACCAGGAGAACGTCGGCGGACTGAGAAGGCTCATCATGTTTCGAATGTATATGCCCTATCGCCTCGTGCATGAGTGAAACTACCCTATCTCCTAAGCTTCTAGAAGACTGAGGCCTTGAAATGCCCTTCTCGAGGGTACTGAGGCGTGCCTGGCCCTTGATATTGGTGATCTCTCTGCCCAGTGCTTGGAGTTCGGTGTACCCTAATTCTGAGGGACGGATACCCATTTCAGGATATTCCATGTGAGTTGGACTGGGAGGAATAGACCTTGTGATAAACGCTTGGCTCACTCGTTTTCGCAAACCTTTTGGTGGCATCACGCGGCTCATCTTGGACTTGACTAACCCACCGAATTTCGTAGACAGAGAACGCGGTAGAGTGCGCGCATGCTGCTCATTCCCCCTAGATTGTATATCTGTAGCCCAACGAATCTGGCCTTCCGAACCGACATGCTTAACGGCAAAATCGCGAGGTTGCACTCTGTCCCTGGATGTTACGTTCCTATTCCTTTCCTCCCTATTGAAGGAAGGAAATTTGGACCAGGATCTTGGAGGACCAACCAATCGTATACTTGTGACTGACTCTGATGGGCGAACCGACTTTGGTCGCATTTGAGCAACCCAACGTTCAATAAGTTCCTTTGAGTTACTTGGCGAGGATCGTTCATCTGTGGAGGGTGTCAATTGCGAGATCTCTCGTCTTACATCGGATATACTGCTGTTGCTATTTCGAGCTACGCTTGGCGCCTTCGGCGATCTGTCGGAAGAAAGACTTCTCTGATCAGGGTTGGGCGTGTTCAAAAGGCTGCTGCTATGCCTTCTTTCAGCTTCAAGTCTGACGGCGCGCTGCCACAGATCCATTGCGCTTTCCTGTCGGTCCAAGCTCGGTTTCATATACTCCTCCGTAGGCAGTCGACTCATGTGTGGACGAATGCTCAGATTAGAACGCCTCTTTGACCTTTCACTCGCTTCCTTTCTGCGAGTTTTCCTCGTTTCAGCAGGTAAGACAAGAAACCTTCGTGTGTGAGGGATACCCCGATTGTCTTTATCACGTCGGTACAATGTGCCTTCAGATTTGGCTCTGGAATGGCTCATTGGAATTTCCAGGTGAATGTTGTCTCTGAAAGGTGTCTCAACGGGCGATCTAGGAGCGGAGTGTGAGAAATTCTCACGGAAGCGTGTGAGCACTACTTTCTCTGGTTTCTTTTGGGTTAATGCTTCGCTGAAGCGTCTTTTGATTGTTCTCAGCTCAGTTTCGCGTTGAACAAAGCTGGTAGACTCTGACTGGGCCAAGGAAACCGTGTCGTGCGTCATTTCTGTTTTTGATTTGACGTTGCCCATGATTCCTCGAGAAGACTTGGAATGGGTGATATCCGTATTTGGGAGCTTGTGGTCATGGTCGTCAACACTCCCATGGATTTGGGGGGAATCTCGGCTTCTCCCTGCCCTCTTGATTAGCCTTCTTACTGTGATTAAGTGGAAGTACTTACACCGGAAAGGAGATAACACCATACCTTTGAGGTCTCTAATATCGAGTTTATAGAGATTCTGTCGGGATCGTACTGGACTTGGTGAAGGTTTCGATGGATCGCTTGAAGAAGTGCTGTCTGTGAACGAATTCAAAAGTGCTCTTACAGTAGGACCCCATGGTAACTCTCCAGGAATTACTGGGTTATCGCAGCGATCTTTCAAGGCATCGGGGTTAGGTTGAAATTGAAGGTCCAATTTCTCAGGTGAGTTGATAGGCGTTGATCCTTGTTCAAAATAATCCATATTTTTAGACATCGCCTGGTCATCACATGCTGTTGTGTTACTTGGCTTGTTCGTAATTGGAGAATTGCATTCGATCGTTTCAGTTACCTGCTCGATTTCTGTTTCGTCATCTTCGTCAAAGAAAACGGCTGAGTTGCCTCCTGAACGAAGGCCCTGAGCTATGAGCCAAACACCAAGTGCAGACTGGCCATCTCCGGAAGAAGCCTGGCGACTCTTGAAGCTGTTGTCTGGTCCCAGTATTCGACCGAGACGCCCAGAGCTATTGGAAAGTTGGAAAGATCTCTGGGAAGGGGGGAAGCCCGTGTCTTCAGTCAACGGAACGTGAGCAGGGAGGTGTATAGGTGAAGGTCTCTGAATAACAGCATTGCCGCTTAAATCACCCCTTCCACCAGCCCGACTGGGCTCTTCTAAAGAAACTGTCTCGGTCGCACTGGCATCGTTGGGAAAATCTTCAAGATTTTGAGGCGGGCACCGGTCGCCTTTCGCTGGATCAAGTCGGACGGGTTGTCTATTATCGGATGAAGACTTGTTGACGCCAAACTCGATAGCATCACGAGGTCCAGAAATTGGCAGACCAACATCAATAAAGGAGGCCACACGCCAAATGGTGTTTTTTGATTTGTTTCCGAGCTGGTCTTCAGCTTCATCAGACTCAAGTTGATCCTGGATCCTCAGGCGCATGATACGTCTTAGTTCGGCTCTTCTTGCAACTTCTTCTTCGCTGTTGCCAACAGATACGCGAGATGGCTGGTCACTGTTGGAGTTGTGGGAGATGCCCCGAATGAGTCTGTTACGTACAACGCCAAAAGCTGTTTCTGACTTCTTCGTTGACCGCGGGAGAACCAGGTCTGAATCGAAGGAGTCGGAATCAGAGTCTGAATCAACAGACTGATCTATGATGGAACCGCATTCGATAGAACTCCGGTTCTCCGGTACCGCCCAGGCCATATCAGACAAACCTATAAAGGTGTTTTGGCGCTTTTGTCCGGGATCTTGCTGCGGTCCCTCCGTTCGTGGTTGGAGTGCTTGCACAGGCTGGAGAGCCATTGTATGCTGTGTAGCCGGTGACGAGCTACCAGAGCCACGCCATCGAGATTTACAACAGCAGGCGAGATTCAGAGTATCAAAGAAAGGCATTTGCGAAGGACATGAGAGATAGGAATTAATCTTGTGAAGCAACCAATATGTAGCAAAAAAGACACCAAAAGAAGCGACCACAAAGGTTAGTCAGTTCAAAGTGAAGAGCGTTGATCAAAGTGCAGAAATGAATTCATTCTGTTCAGCGATGTAAGTGTCTGTTTCCAAAAGGAAGGCTACAGTAACTGAGGCCATTGCGAATTCCATATTTACTCCTGCCTTTCTTACCTTAGTAGTACCTGTTGTTGCTTCCACTCCTTCCTACCTCTTACCCTAAGGTTGGGAAAGTTGAGTTCAGGGGATGCTATAAGTGATTCAACAGAACGGCGAATGCCTGTGTCATCGTAGGCAGGTGGGCAATTTCCCAAGTCTCCGTGTGCATAGAAACTGTTCAAAATTTCCTTCCACTGGCCTTTTGTATTGCGAGTCAAATAGGCAAGTATTCTCTTTCGGTTTACACATCATAGCTTGGAGTCCAGGACGGGCTAATGGAAGCAAGAACTGGGTAATAAATCCATTGCAATTCTCTTTTGTTCTCAATACAACAACCCAGACAAACTACGCGGAAATATGAAGAGGATAAATCGCTTCAGTATCTCCTAAAGACCACGTATCTCATAGCAGTTGAAGCAGTATCCGACATGGAAGGATCTTTCTTACTTGGTCCGCTTAACGTAGGTCCGTAATCCGGAGCCAATGACTCCGAGATGCTCCGGTGCAATGCGCAGTCATATTCGCACGTCATGAAAAGATATTGCAATACTAGACTAGAACACGTGGTCGGATTACAGTACGGAATGCCGTTACAAGCCACGATGAGCCAAAACTGATAAGAAAAGCCCGAGGGGAAGGAGGAAAAAAAAAAAAAAAAGAGACGCGACCCTTGGTGGGGTTACCTTTGGTTGATCCCTCTCGCAACGTGTGGGATGCAGCCTCGAAAAGGACGCCAGAGGCCGATCTGCGGCGAAGTAAAAACTGGCCTCAGTTTCTCCTTAGCTTGGGTAAAACTCCATAGTAACTCCAGAGGATCAATGGAGACGAGAAGGAATTGGTTGATGAGGTGATAGACAGTCGAGCACGCAATTCGGAAGCCGGGCGAAAGTGAATTGAGGCGAACTAGGCTGCGAGAACGGTGTAGAAAGAACACTAACCCCTGTAACAAGCTACAGAGCTGCCGCAAGATGCCCCTCCACTAGCGCACACCGACAGCCCGTGAGCCGGCCCCCTAGGCCCTGAAAATCCACTCCGGCACCCGCGAACCAACCACCGCAGACGCTTAGTACGAATACGTGAGACTCGAGCGAGATGTTGTTAGAGTTTCTGAGCACAAGGAAGCTCTTGTCGGTGGGTTAACGCAAGGTACTTGGACGCCAATCAAAAGAGCGGCGTAGCTATCCCGGCCACTTTTTCGACCCCTCCCCCGCTTTCGGCCTGTGGTTGGTCGCCTCTACTTTGTTCCTCCTGCAGGCGTCAGGACAGCTCAAAAACATTCATCTTCCTTCCGACTCCCAACATTTTCCTCTTTCTTTTTCCTCCTTCTTCATCACACTTTTGCCCTTTGCTCTATCTCGAAAAGGATCTCTGCATTGATCCAATTTGGAACAGACAAGGGCTTTGAACCACTTTGTATGTGAAGCTCCGAGCTCTTATTTCATCCGTCCCCATACACCTCAGCCCTGCTCGATTCGCCTGCCCCTCACCCCGCCTTCACCCCGCCTGCACCGTGCTTTCTACTCGGAAAAAAACATCAGGACTAACATTGCAACAATAGTTTTTCTTATCCATCACGAACCAGGCAAAGCAGTTGCAACAACCGCAAAGATGGTTCAGTCCGCTATTCTCGGTTTCCCCCGTATGGGTGTTAACCGTGACCTGAAGAAGGCCACCGAAGCTTGTCAGTTACTCACGCAATCTCACTGACTCGTGTCATCATCGACTAACAAATTTCTAGACTGGGGTGGAAAGATTTCTCAGTCTGACCTCCTCGCTGAGGCCAAGCGCCTCCGTCTTGCTCACTGGAAGATCCAGCAGGATGCTGGCGTCGATATCATCCCCAGCAACGACTTCGCTCTCTACGACCACGTCCTTCACCAGATCCAGGACTTTGGTGTATGTGTCCCCTTCGCTTCGAGTCATTGGACTCTCACTGACTCGTATCCCTTAGGCTGTTCCCGAGCGATACACCAAGGATGGCCTTGACCCCATTGACCAGTACTTTGCCATGGGCCGTGGCCACCAGAAGGAGGGTGTCGATGTTCCCTCTCTGGAGATGGTCAAGTGGTTCGACTCCAACTACCACTACGTCAAGCCTACTCTCCAGGATGGCCAGACCTTCAAGCTCACCGACAGCCCTAAGGCTGTTGCTGACTTCAAGGAGGCTAAGGAGGCTGGCATCAGCACCCGCCCTGTCCTTGTCGGTCCTGTCTCTTTCCTCCACCTCGGAAAGGCTGACCGTGACCAATCTGTCGAGCCTATCGACCTTCTCGAGAAGCTCCTCCCCGTCTACGAGCAGCTCCTCACTCAGCTGAAGGAGGCTGGTGCCGAGACTGTCCAGATTGACGAGCCTGTCCTCGTCTTCGATCTTCCCCAGAAGACCAAGGATGCTTTCAAGCCCGCCTATGAGAAGTTCGCCAGCCTCGGTGACAAGATCCCCAAGATCATCTTCACCACTTACTTTGGTGACATCGTTCACAACCTTGACCTCCTACCCAAGGACATCTATGGCCTTCACATCGACCTTGTCCGAAACCCCGAGCAGCTCGACAAGGTCCTCGGTGCTATCGGCTCCAACACTATCCTCTCCACCGGTGTCGTTGACGGACGTAACATCTGGAAGACCAACCTGAAGCGCGCTATCGAGATTGTCGAGACCGCTATCCAGAAGCTCGGCAAGGACCGTGTCATTGCTGCCACCTCCAGCTCTCTCCTCCACACCCCTCACACTCTTGCCAGCGAGAAGAAGCTGGACCCTGAGATTGCTGACTGGTTCTCTTTCGCCACTGAGAAGGCATCTGAGATTGCTCTCATTGCCAAGGCCGTCACTGAGGGCCCTGCCTCCGTCCGTGAGCAGCTTGAGGCTAACGCCAAGTCTATCAAGGCTCGTGCTGACTCTCCCCGCACCAACGACCCCCAGGTCAAGGAGCGCCAGTCCAAGGTCACCCAGAAGGACTACGAGCGAAAGAGCGAGTTCACTACCCGTATCAGCCAGCAACAGAAGAAGCTGAACCTTCCCCTCTTCCCTACCACCACCATTGGATCATTCCCCCAGACTAAGGAGATCCGAGTTCAGCGAAACAAGTTCACCAAGGGTGAGATCACCGCTGAGGAGTACGACCGTTTCATCGAGAAGGAGATCGAGGAGAACGTCAAGATCCAAGAGGAGCTTGACCTTGATGTCTTTGTCCACGGTGAGCCTGAGCGTAACGACATGGTTCAGTTCTTCGGTGAGCGATTCCAGGGTTACGCTTTCACCACACACGCCTGGGTTCAGTCTTACGGATCCCGATGCGTCCGACCTCCCATCATTGTCGGTGACATCTCCCGACCTAACCCCATGACTGTCAAGGAGTCCAAGTACGCCGTCTCAGTCTCCAAGAAGCCCATGAAGGGTATGCTCACAGGTCCCGTCACCTGCCTCCGATGGTCTTTCCCTCGTGACGACGTCCACCAGTCCGTCCAGGCTGAGCAGCTTGCTCTTGCCCTCCGTGATGAGGTCGTCGACCTTGAGAAGGCCGGCATCGACGTCATCCAGGTCGATGAGCCTGCTCTCCGTGAGGGTCTTCCCCTCCGCTCCGGTGAGGAGCGTGACGCCTACCTCAAATGGGCCGTCCAGGCTTTCCGCCTGTCCACTGCTGGTGTCGAGGATGCCACTCAGATCCACTCTCACTTCTGTTACTCTGAGTTCCAGGACTTCTTCCATGCCATCGCTGCTCTGGACGCTGATGTCCTTTCCATCGAGAACAGCAAGTCTGATGCCAAGCTCCTCCGTGTCTTCGTCGACTCTGAGTACCCTCGCCACATTGGACCTGGTGTCTACGATATCCACTCTCCTCGTGTCCCTAGCGAGCAGGAGATTAAGGACCGCATCGAGGAGATGCTTCAGTTCCTCAAGCCTGAACAGCTCTGGATCGACCCTGACTGTGGTCTCAAGACCCGTCAGTGGAAGGAGACTAAGGAGGCGCTTGCCAACATGGTCAACGCCGCTAAGTACTTCCGAAACAAGTACGCCAAATAAATGTCAACCTATACTATGCGTCTAGGGTTGATAGGGGATGAAGGCGTCTGTGGATTGTGTTAATAGTGCTTTTTGTGGAGTCTGTTCTTGAGAACAGCTACGATTTCAACATCGGCGTTTGGGGCTGGCCTAAAAAAAGGACCAGATATATTTGTGGTAATCCCAAAAGTTAACCTGCGGATTAGGAACTGGGTACGGATGATTTGGCGAGCATTCAACATTTGCATATACCCTCCCAATTGGGAGCAGATGAAGGTCTTCAAATCAACAAATTGACCTATTTTTTCATGATGATGAAAACCTTGTTTCCCTGATACCATTATTGACTGTGACTGTTGCTTAAATTATAATATGATATGGCATAGAGTAATGTCCGTGTTGACGCATATCGTCAGAACTCTCATTTGGGTATATGAACTAGGTCACGTGCTCTCGCGTGTACATCCCGTCCCCACGTTGCAACGCGCTTGTTTTATCCTTGTCTTTTGTGTGAAGGATAACAATCTTTAATTACCTCCACTAACACTCAGGGTTGGCATCTCACGTATGTGATAATTAACGCGATGCGTCACTGTTTGAGAAAATGCCTCCGGTTGTAATTCTTGATTCTGATGAGGACGAATATGATATTGGCTACTCTCCGCCTCGCAATGTTCAGGCTTCGTACCTACCCGCGCCCGCCGAGGCTCAAGGCAGAGGGACAAGTGACTCCTTTGGGCATGTAAGCCGTGCAACAACGTCAACAGATCCGTCATTCTTTCAGAATATTTATAATGAACAGAACAATGCAGCTCGAGGATGCGGTCCAGACCTGATGGATAGGTCACATGATCAGGATCAGCAGTCAGTCTCAAGCTCCGATATGACAGCGCCAGCACCTTTCAAGCGCACTATAACGGGTCTCATTGAAACTTCTTCCTCTTCTGCACGAGGTCAAGCAACCGCAGGAGAGCAGAGAATGTCTGGCGGGAAAGGTCAGGATGAATGGACTCAGGCCTCAACACCAGGCAGGCGAAAAGCACCCACGGCTGTTATGGACGATCTGTGGGATGTACCAAGTTCGCCTGATGAGCGTCCTGTCAAAACAAAGATAAAAATCAAGCTGAAGCGTTCGGGGGCTCAGTCTGGTTCCACAGCCGACTCTCGCTGTGTTGAGGGGTCGGATGGCATGGCAAATGCCAAAGGCTCTAAGCCTGAGCGGCCAGATAGTTCACCCTCAAGCAAGAGGAAGAGGAGGAAGATCGACTATTCGGTGGCTTCTTTTCAGGGTTCCAATGAAATCGATTTGGTCACTATACCGTTCAGTCATGATTTTGGGGATGAACACCATGAATCTCAGCCACCACCTACGCCCAGCATGCTCCCACCAACGATGCCAATCAACGAAGACGGTTCCTTCTTCATCGCCCCTAACCCCTTAACTGACACGCAGAGACTGGACTACGAAAGCGTGCAATTGCCTTCGAGTGATAGTCAAGATCACCAGCTACCTCCTGTGAGACAGTTCAATATCCAAAATATAGCTTCGAGCGGAGAAGCTACCAATGTCAATACACCCAGGAGCAACGCGACTTATCTCATGAGCACTGCTCCCCCTCCTCTTCCTCCGGCTTCAAGCGCGATGGATCCGCCACGAGTGACAATTGGTCGGTTGCCTGTTCAGCGATGGGACTCATCTCCTGACGTCATCGCAGCCATCGATTCGCCTCCCCGAGAAAAGGCAACTACGCCGCAAGAGCAATCAAGAAGAGATGACGCACCTGAGCCCACGGCCAACGAGTTTGTGGAGTTGCAGCAAGTAGAACTATCGGAGCTACCAATCATACAAGAAATTGCATCCGACGATTACGAGCTTGAAAAAATGGCCAAGCCAATTAAGGCAAAGAAATCAAGAGGGCGACCAAGGAAGAAAACAAGTGAAGACGTGCCTTCGGTAGACACATTACCAACTCAGCCGGAGGTCAACGAGTCTATCACTAAACCCAAGAAGAAGCGTGGCAGGCCACGAAAGTCGGATCAGACTGATACCAAAGAAGACAATACCAAAATTGATCAGTCATTATCGACCAACGATGCTTCATTATCTGAAGATGCTGTGCAGCCAGAAAAGAGGACTAAGACGGAATTCGAGGAAACTGAAACCAAAGATGAACTAGCTGGAGAGGACAAAGCCCAAACTTCGCATGAGAGCAATGGCTCAGAAAGCCCTGCACTGAAGGAATCTGACCCCAATCTTTCCAAACGGTCCATGTCCCGCACGGACGATGACACGAAATCCACAACTTCAGAAGCTCCTACTACCGCAAAGAAGGAAGAGGAGTCAGAGAAGCCAAAAATCAGCAGTAGAGGCTCAACGCCCTCAAAAGGACTGTCATCTATCATCAACAAACCTGTGTACCGCGTTGGATTGAGCAAGAAGTCAAGGATTGCGCCTTTGCTGAAATGCTTGCGTAAGGAGTGAAGGCTCTCAGCGTTTTGGAGCGGCGAAAGCCTGGTGGGAGCGGACTTGACTTGACAACCATGGTATTTGCGTTTTATGGCGTTTGAAGGTCTGCGTTTGAGTTGTGCTACCGACCTTGTTCTATCAATATTGCCTGCACGTATGTAGTAAGCCTGGCAGAGTTTACGTCTGACGAGGCATCTGCTTGCGGGGTTGAGGTATGTGTGTTTGGGATAGAAAAGACCTGCTTGTGTTGAGCATGGCGTTCTGGCAGGAATCAGGGATATCATGAATCGATGGCTATCATCGCGAATACAATAATTGCTTCTGTTTGTGACAGAGTATATCAGGGCACCATCATCTTGCTGCATTCTGCAGTCCAAAACTTTGACCAATATCTAAAGCAATCTGCCGTATTCCCTACTTCACTAGGTACGCAATCATATCACCAGCATCGTACTTCATGGAAGTACGCACTGAAGTAAGGAGCCTATGCACGATGCCTGAATTTGTAGAAAGCAGTCATTTGCTTCGGGCTTTCCATCCATTGGTTTCAATCGACAAACAACCCCTTGGTGCTTTCCCTTATCATGCCTGGCTGCGTGACTGCTTCCCTGCCGGGAACAAGCAGATGCATGGATTACGACATACGGACAACAACAGCTTGGTCGGAAGGAGCACTCAGAAGCAAATCCCAACCACAGTCAGAACCAGAAACTTCCGTACCTGCCTACTCCTCTAACTAGAATATGTCTTCCAGAAAGGCATAAATACCCCTCTGCCCTCCCAGTTCTGATTCTCTTTTCTTCTTCTTCTTCTTCTCTTCACCAACACCAACTCTGCACACTCATCTCAATTGCACTGCACTGCACTCTACTACACTGAACTTATCAACACGACTTACACACCCACTAAATCACTCTTCACACAACCCTGCTATCCGAATATCAAACCTCAAACCTTCACGATGTCCGATCAACCCAAGAAGACCGAGTGGACCGAGGAGGCCAAGGCTCGCATCATGAGCTCCGAGGTATGGTCCTATACTCCCTCTCTTAATATGAACAGTCTCATTAATAGTTTGATAGGCCAAGTCTGACAACGATTCTGAGTTCGCCAAGTTTGCACAGTCCGAGACTGACAAGACCCTTGCCAAGAAGGAGAACGAGGGCGATAAGGCCCAGGACAACAAGGATCAAGGCGAGCAGAAGAAGTAAAGTCCAACATGGTCGTATACTGGACAAACTGGTGGTAGAATAATTTGATCGAGAGGGCAAGAAAAGGAAATGGTTTATGTTCTTAGAGAATAGCCTGGGGAGGATACTCGCCCTCTGTGACGACAACATCTTCAAAGGGTGAACTTGAGCAATCATAACACAGTTTCATCCCATACCTCTTTCGTGAGACTTGATCTTGAGCACACGAATAAGCCCTATTGATAGTCCCGCAGCTCCTTCATCTTCTTAAGCGATCCTCCGCAAATTGCCGAACAGTCCAGACGTATGGCAAGCTCGAGTGAATGGCTGCGAACAACATATTGAAGTTAAAGTGTATACTTTCATTTCAGGGACTAATGACATGCTACGCCCCTAGTTCATGTCTTACAGACTTCTGTTTCGAGGTATTCATCCACTGCCCGGTTACCAAATAGGTAAGCAATATTATCAAATCCCAATAACGCCCTTTCATAATGCATGCGTGCCCTATGCCTTTGTTCCGCAGTTGACTATCATCCAAGATCTCCATACTCATTTCCCAATCGTCGTTTGGCTGCTGTGTATTCCTTATCCTTATTCTTCTTACATAAATGCGATTGGGTTACCTGCTTTCAGCTTCGGTTCTCTTCGTCCATCTGGTGAATATGCTTCTTGACAAACTCGAAAGACGAGAAGAAGATGGCATTTACGACGCATGAGCGGCCCATGGAAACGCCGAGGCCGCGATACATGTGGCGCTTGAAGAATTCGATCTTTGGGGCGGGTTCGACCTTTTCACCCTTTGAATAGAGTAGGGAATTTCGCTGGTAGATGCTTTTGGCAGAATCGATAGGATCTGCATTTGTTAGCCAAACAGACCATCGCCATAAAGATGGTGCAAAACTTACAGATCATCGCCCAAGATACCAGGCCACACATGCCTCCAGCGGCAACAACAGCCACTTTGTTGCTGTTAGGGTGGTCACCCGCTAAAGTATTTCCGATTTGTTTCCCACTTTCATATACCATGAAATAGATGGACGTGCCCAAGGTGTCGCGAACTACACATTGTGTTAGTTTATGTAGGAATCCCATCAATAATGAGTGTCACTTACGCAAATGGAGTCTGAGACCAGTATATAGCCCAAAGATGCCCCGATGTTTAATGATATTTGCCATCGTCCGCAGCGTACCCTTGTTCTGGTAGCTAGCTGCCACAGCGTGACTACCTTTGCTGGCGCCACGCTCAGCAAGTAGAACGGAGACTTGCGCGCTAAGCTTAGTGAGCTCGAAAGGACAGGCGAGAAATGTTATGACGGAGCCAGCCGTTGCGCCAGCTGCACCAAAGCATGCGACAGAGTAGAGGTTTGGATATGTGCCATGACGATTAACATGGCCAATGATATCGAAGCCAAAATTTCGTTTCACCCAAGCCGAATATGAGTATTTGGCACGTTGGTAGATGGAGAAAGAGACGGTGCGAACAAGCGTGATGCTTGCCATCGGGGCAGTAACGCCTGCAGTGCCGGGTTAGCCACTCATTGTCAACAAGACCTCGTCAATTGGTCGCAGCATACCTCGAAAGAAGCCGCCAAGCTTTTCGGCATGATAAGTCTGGCGAACGCAGTCCAGGAAACCTTTATAGTGGTATGTTTGCATGCGCGTCTTGACGCTGTCGAGAGGGAAAGCGGCGAGTGTCGAAAATACGCTGGAAGAGCTGGCGGCGATTTCGGTTCGATATCGCTTGATGAAGCGGTTGGAAGGGCTGTTGCTGTGTGCTGCTGCAACAACGGCGGCGCCCGTCGCCGTCATAGCCGTTGTCTCGCCATCGCGTCGTCCTCCAGCGCCGTTAGACATGCTGATTGCAGAAGTTGTAGCTGGAGCTGACAGTGACGACAATTGCGATTGATGGCCTGTGACATCTTGGTGAACCAAATTGGCTCCAGTAGTCATCGCTTTTCTCCCGGTCCCGGGGAAAAAGAGAGTGATTGAGCCTCAAACCGGGACGGTGAGCGAGTATGGCCCGTAGGTATGATGTTTATATGACCGATTTAGAGCTTTATTTGGAGGCGCGGTCGAAACACGGCCTTTCGCGGGCAGCCGCAGGGTCCATTCAGTTTTGGTGCGCCGGACAGTTGAGTGCAGAGACGAGACGACAGAAAAAGGATGATCGGTGGGTATGAAGGACCCAGATCGGAGGTCGGGAGGCGGAGCGGCGGCGGGATATCGGTGGTGTGCGGCTTGTTTGTCTCTGCACGGGCTCGGGCGTCCGGGTGCCCTCGGCAGGAGAGGGCGACGGCAGCGGCAGCAACAATAGTATGGGTCGCAGCTTCGTTCTGGCAGGAATGGATTTATGGGAATGAGAAGGGGACGAGAGATGAAGAGTTAAGGTCTGTGAGCAAAGGGTGGAGATTGCGTATAGCACTTTATGTACATTAAGTACAGTTAGCTACCTGCCTGCCTACCTACCTAACTACTCCTACCCACGCACGAAACAATTGGTGCAGTAGATCTTGAGGTAACTACGGTAGGCGGGGGAGAGAACGGGTCATGCCTCCAAGTTTTGGTGCTCTTTTTTTCGGTGTCGAAGTTCCAAATCCTCGGAAGCAAGAGCCCACCCCAAAACTTGGGACCGCGGGGCTTGCCCGAGCATCCATCCATTCCATGGATTACACGAATACCGTGGTCCTTTGTTACCTACCTTAGTAGGTAGGTAGGGTCATCTTCAATTTCGAAGCTCAGTATTTCTATTACTACAATAAGTGCGAAACAAACTACAGACATTGATTGCATATTGTGCCATCTCGAAATCGTCCCAGCTGCTCCACTACGAGCTATGTCTGACGCATTAACTGCCGGCGGCTGGTTCGTTCATCACATGTTTTTAAATAGCTACTGTTTCATTGCAGTACCAATATCAAGTCATTTTATGAACCCTCTGGCACCAGGCACTCCAAAGTGCTGTATGTTGACTTACATTTGTCATTCTTGAACTGTATATCCTTGAGAAAACGATATCACTTAATGCGATTTCCACGATCATGATCATGATCGCAAAGTAAAGATCTTGAACCTATGCCCTGTCTATTCCGGCACCAGTACCCATCCATGTCATTAGGCGGACTTCAATGTCCGGGTAAGTCGCATCTCACCTTTATCCAATGGCAACCATCAGAAATCCTCTCACCCCGCATTCACAAACAATACTGGAGTTGGGGTTGGACAAGCGTCTTTACCTCGCTCAAAAGGCCTCTCTACCCGTTCCAGAGTTGCATTTTGCGGGCGATAGACCCCCCATTACAGCCTCGAAACTCCCATGATCGGCACTTAATCTACACTCAGCCGTTTGACCCCAGCTAACATGCATCCCCGACTGCTCATCAAACCTAGAAGTGGCAGCTGGCTCGCTTGATTCCTACTACGCCTCCCAGAAACGTTTTGTTTCTCGCCGGTACTGTTAGGATTCTCACAAATTGAATATCAACCACGTCGTGCTCTATACTATGTACAGACATAGCTGCGACTTGTGTTTCAAGCAGGGGCTGGACCATCATCCACCATGGTAAATCGCATGCTGTTGTACTGATACTGTAATGTATTCTACTCGGATGAAAGACGTCATCCCTCCTCTTATGAGGATTGACAAGATGACGAGATCGCCATGGTAGACCTGCTCACGTCTCTCACTCGCGAGTTCACTGATGTGAGGTCTGCAGCAGGGCTCGGCTTGCCTCTGGATGGTCCGTTCCCCGGCGAGCTCAAGACAAAGTGAAGAGAGCTCGACGAAATCGCAGATCCTAGGTCTTCTAGACTACATGTGCCATACGCCGTTGTCTCCCTTGACTCAAGAACCGGTCGCAGCCTCGGCTGGGGTATCTTCCGCCGGTGTCGCTTCGCCTGTCGTGCCGTTGTTGGGTGTATCGTAGCTTGCTAACAGGCGTTCCTCCTCCTTCTTCGAGCGAATACCTTCCGTCTCCTCACGAAGCTTCTGCAGGTTCCAGACGTCGTCTTCATCTTCGGACTCGGAATCATCTTCATCCTTCCATTTTCCGCTCTCGAACATGGCACGACCAGTGTTCTCCTTGGCCTTGCGAGCTTGTTCCTCGGCCGCCTTCTTGTCGAGGCGATCCTTCTTCCATTTGGCAAAAGTCTCGGGCGTCACGGGTGTGAGAGTTCCTGTCAATTTGTGTCGTTCAGATTCGAGGAAGTCCTCAAGTGTCAGAGTCTTGAGCGGCGACTTATCCATAAGCGCCTTCTCTGCCGCTCTCTGTTCCTTGGTCTTGAGAACAAATCTAGGTCGCTGTTAGTGGCTACCAAGAACGCGATGAAAAACAAAACATACCCAGGTGGGAGGGCGTGCTTGTACTTGCACTTATCTCCTCCATTGGGGCAAATCCAGAACCAACCGTACTTGCCATCCTCGATGGCTTCGATAAAGTATTTGCATACTTTGTCGGTAGTGGTCTGCTGGTTGCCCTTCTTTGACAGGACAACGCTTCGGAGTTTGTCTTCGTCCCAGTCTGCTGATGTCTCGGCCTTCTTCTTCTCTTCTTCCTCTGCTCGTCCGTCGGTGTACAGGTTCTTCTTCTCTGTCTTGCGCTCTACAGCAAGATCGTGCGAGAACTTGCACTTCTTGCCCTTTTCACAGTTGCCCTTCTTGTAGAAGATACACACAACCGTCTTGGGGTCGACTCCAAAGGGAACCTTCTGAACCTGAGCTGGTTTGTTTATCATGGCCTCCATATCTCTCTTGGCGTCCTCAGCCGCCTTCTTCTCACGCTCTCGTGCTGCCTTCTCAGCCTGCTTCTTCTTCTCCTCGGCTGTACCAGCATTCTTGAGGTTTGCCTGCATACGTCCAATTTCCCTCTGAGCGGCACCACCCTTCTTATTTTTCATACCAAAGGTTCGGTCCTCGACCGTCTTGGTCGCCTTCTTAGGCTGAGGCTCCTTACCCTTCTTAGGAGCCATGATGGGTGGTCGGTGGCGGGGTAATCGGAGAGATGAAAAAGTAAATTCGGTAGGATTCCGGACGTTCGAGCCGGTCGACGAGGTTTTCCGGGATCGTATAAGCCCACGGTTTCGTTCTGGTGATGGTATGAGGCAAAGCCACCAAGTCCGGGTTGGAAAAAAAGACGGATGTCGAAGATTACTGATAGTTGGTGGGCTGGGCTGCCTTGGTGTGGAGGATGAAGTCACAGGCTAGTCACGTGGTGGGCGTTCAAGACTTTTCTTAGTGAGTAAGAGCTACCTACAGCAGCCAATTATGCCACTTTTAGTGGTCACAGTAGATTGATTTTCTTTTTTAAAATTCTGTTGAGGGCAAACAGCTATCATATCCATTCCTGTTGATCGAAGTTTGGCTCGATTACGAGGGGTGTTGACTAGAAATCGCATACATCAATTGCGTAGGGCTTGGCCAAAGTACCTAGGTACAGTATCTTAAATGCACTCACTCATTTCGTAGTGGGGGATAGTGAATCTTTCAACTGCGGGCCACGCTAAGAAAGAATCCTGGCGATAGTGTACGTACCTCCACCACGAACAGGACAATTAGAGCTCCATCTGGCCAGTTGAAGCTCACTCTCCATAGCATCTACAGCCTCGTGTACACTCTTAACACTATCGCAGATCACCCCAATAAATTCGCCAAATCCTTCTGCTATTCATAAGGATCTGCCACAAATCTTGTACTCTGTAAGTATTCACAATACGATACCAATTTCTCACGCACGAGCAAGCGCTGATTATAGATCCGCAAGCTTCCCAGACCTACCTCACTCGATTCGTTTCTCGCCTCAACCGCAAGCATGATTACCGACGGCCAACTTTACCAATTAGCCATCTTCTTCGGCGTCGCAGCTATGCTTCTTATCGTCGTCTACCATTTCCTCGAAGTCAACGCTCCGAAAGATACAGTTGCAGGCGGCAAGCAGGGGGCTTCAAAGTCGCTATGAATGCGCGTCTGCGATGAAGTGCAATCTATAATTTCACGAATGGGGATATCCAATTTGCAGCAAAATACTGTCCGGCGTTAAGGAGAACTCTTCGAAAGATCAAACCCCATATCCACAGCACAGAGCTTGGCCTCGACGTGGCTAGACTAGGGGCTGTATAGATTCGATGTTTGGAGGGATGCGATTATACTCAATACAGCATTGAACAATATCTCCTCAGTCCCAATAGTGTTCATTGTGTTGCTCGGAAATATAACTACGTACTGCGATGTGAAAGCTTGACGACGCAGCAAGATACCAACGTCAATTCTACAGACTAATATAGCTCAACATGAGTTATGCTTTTAGGTCACAGTAAAAAGGTTTATGCTAGGTTTCCATTGCGAGTAGAAGCATATGAAGTTTCGCTCGTCTATCGTGTAGCAATCGCGTTGTACTGTTGCGCATAATGTTTGCAAGCTGTCCCTTTGATGCGTAGTCCCAACTCTAAGGTAACTAACTTGTCATGATTGGCGGTTGATGTTTATGTTCCAGGGGCAAAAAACCGGCTGCCTCAGCATCATCAACCTTGGGGTAGAATAATTAAAACACCAAAGACAACTACAAAGATGCCATAAGCCAACACAGTAATTTTGTCTATCGTACTCTTAGCCAGTCAGGTTCCTTATCCAGAGTGGCTCAGCACTCTTTAATGAGCCTACCTAGTATGGACAGAAGCAGCGCCACATTCGTGCTCGCGCCTTGTAGGTTGGTACCTAGGGTACCAGAAAACTAGGCGGGTAGGATTGTGGTAGACGGAATTAATGGGTCGGTACTCGACAGTGTCCATGCGCGTTACGGTGATTAATTTTGACACCTCGAGCTAGTAGGCTAGCTTTTCTGTTACCCCCTTACCCGCGTGCATTGAGCTCATTAGGCAGCTGAAGACAACAGGAGGCGGCAGCACCCACCCCGTGTTTTCCTGTGCCTTTTGTCTCCCTTCCCTCCTTCCCTGTCTCCTTCTTCTTTCTTCGTCCTTCGTCCTTCAACCATTCATCACACTCCACGCCCACTTCTCATACCCAACCCAAGTAATACATCAAGGCCGCCCTAATCGCTTTCGCGCGCCTCTTTTTTGATTCTTTTACCAAGTCGATCAGGCTTGTTCATTCAGTTCTCGCGACCACTTTCTTCCATCCCACTTCTCATCGCGACTTTCGCGCCATCGATCGACGTCAAGTCTTCCGTCTTTATCTGACACTTGTCACACACTCTCTCACAAACCACACATCACAATGTCTGGCAAGCTCGACCAAGCTCTTGACGACATCACTCAGGCTCAGCGCCGAAGTGCTCGCCGTCGATCCAACCCGCGCCGCTCTACCGGGCGCCCTGCCGCGGCTGCGCCTGTTGGTGGTATCCAGAAGAACACCAAGCCCGCCCGCGGTGCTGGCGCAAAGCCTGCCCCTGCCAAGGCTGCTCCTACCAACAGTGATAGCAAGATCATTGTGAGCAATCTGGTAAGATTTGAAAAGACAATCCACTCTCTAATATACTCTTTACTAACAATTTCATTAGCCTAAGGACGTCTCGGAGCAGCAGATTAAGGTATGTTTCCGCTGTGGCTCTTGAAGCCCCCGGACTTTGTTCGACCTTTTCTCCCTCGCGGCTCTTATTTTTTGCCTTCGACGTCGCGTCTATCCGACTAGTTTGTCGGTTTAGCCTATCGGTCTGGAGCCATCGGACGCCTGCCCTCCTTCCTTGACTCGGTAAAACCTGGAAATGGTGCAATGTCGGAAGTTGAGAACATCCTTGTCGCGCGATGACCTTTGAGGAAACGTCTGGTCAGCGTTCCTCGCTTATGTAGCGTCGACTCCGCAGGATGGAGGTTGTCATGACGATGTGCGCATTCAACCAGCCAACGGCTAGCGGGTTCTTTGGGATAATACCATATGGAATCACGCATTAGCTTCAGCGAGCAAGCAGCGAGTACATGCAGCAGATACCCCTCGAAGATCATGTGAAACGAAGTCATGTCGGCTTAAGCAAGTCTCAACTTGGATGATGAGTTGCGCATTTATTCTTCAGCAAATCTTTTGGGATACTACATGAGCAGTAGTAAACTTGGGTTGGGTTCCTGAGTAGTGGGCCATTGCTTGGGCAGAGAACCATGTGGGTGTGGTCTCGCGTGCTTTGATCAATTTCAATCATTTGGGGAAGCGGATCGGGGATCCTGCTGTATCTCGCTGCTCTGCTTGCTGGGTGTTCATTTATTTCGACTACCAAATCTTGGCGATGTAACATTCTCCCGGAACTGGACCGACTGAGACTCGAAAACGGAACGACGAATTTTTTCTCAACTATATATAAACACTTCGGAATACTGACGCTTTTTCCTCTCACAGGAGTACTTCATCCAATCCGTTGGGCCTATCAAGCGAGTTGAGCTTGTTTACGGCCCCAACTCACAAAGCCGCGGTGTCGCCAACGTTACCTTCCACAAGTCTGATGGCGCTAGCAAGGCCTTCCAGAAGCTGAATGGTCTTCTCGTTGACAACCGTCCTATCAAGGTACATACTCTATTCGAACACTTCTGATGGGAAAATAGCTAACTTGAGTAGATTGAGATTGTCGTTGGAGCCGCTCAGGCTGATAAGGTTATCCCTACCGCAAAGTCTCTCGCTGAGCGTACTTCTCAGCCCAAGGCTCAGCCCAAGTCTGCTGCTGCCAACAAGCACAACGCCGGTGCCGCCAAGGGTGGTGCTGCCGGTGACAAGGGGGCTGCCGGTAACAAGAAGCGTCGTGGTCGCAACAGCCGTCCTGCGAAGAAGACCCAGGAAGAACTCGACTCGGAGATGGCTGACTACTTTGTCACTCCTGCCGCTGCCCCTGAGGCTGCCAGCAATGCTGTTCCCGCCCCAGCACCAGCTGCTGCCACTGGTGATGCTGACATGGATGAGATCGCTGTAGGTATCACTCAGTCCACTTTGCTTCAACACAATGCTAACCACGACTAAAGTAAACTGAGCAAGACGATGAGGCTATGCGACGATGGCTACGAAGCATTAATAACAAACTACTACCAAAAATAATTTGACGTTTGATGGGCAGGACTCGGCAAATAAATTGTACAACAGGTGGAATAGAAGAAGCTTCCACGCCATAATCTCTGTCCTCTGTGAAGTCTTATGTTCCTCAAGTCATCATAAAGCGTATCTCCCAAAAACACAAATGATTAAGTCAGTCATGTGTTTTTTTTTTCTTCTTTTAAAGCGTATCCTTAGTTTGTTTGGCTTGCATCTTGAAGCTCACAGTTGTAGTCGTTGCAGAGGTTTGTTGACGAGCGTGCTCGTTATATTGAATTGGCTGTCGAAAGGATAGTTTAGCCATTACTCTGTAGTCGAACAACTATCAATCTACTGTGTGTGACTTATGTTGTTTTGCTCTGTCGAGTTCTAACCCCGGAAGAGTTCAATCTTGTTTTCAATACAGTTGACTTGTATTTGAAGGTATGGACCGCTGTTGAATATAAAGGCTTTAATGTCAACGTTTCTCTTAACCCTCGGACGTTACGGTTGCTTGTCTCAACTTGTTACGCACGCAATGAGTCCGTCGCTCCGATACCTGAGTTCACATGTCCCGTCTTAGCAACTTGGATTCACATCAATGGCCTACTGGAACGTTCTTAAGTCGTTTCATTTTGCAACCTAAAGGCTGAAGCTACCTTTTTTTTTTTCTCTTATCCCCCAAGTTTTGTATTTTCACTTGGTCCATAAAACATCGTCTGGCATAAAAGCCATAAGTCACAGCCTCATTACGACATTCACAAAGCATACTTTATCCAGTGTAGACGGGCGAACAAGTCATTGGCTTAACGGTTTTTCCATTTTTTTGCCTTCCTATCGAAACAGGCATGTAGTTTGTGCTACACATACGAGATATAAGCCTGCCTTGATAGGCACAACGCCAAAGTCACCCTGCCTGATCCTGTACTGTAGTTCAGAAATGCTTGTCTTTGGCAACGTCAAACAATCGTATTTGCTGTATTTAATCCTTCTTCTCGGTAGCGGCAGCAGCGGGGGCGGCGTCCTTCTTGTCGTCGCCCTCGAGCGCGGGCATGTCGTCGTCATCATCTTCGTCGTCAAGTTCGTCACCAGCGCCCTCGGCGCCGGGGAAGCCAGCACCACCTCCCAACTTGGAGAAGTCGATGCCGCCAAAGTCACCACCCATGCCGCCCATGCCGCCCATGTCTCCCATACCAGGCATGCCACCTATTTGTGTGTTAGTTCCTTGCCTATAAAGTGTGGCTTGTGTTGCTGAACTTACCCATGCCGCCGAACTGAGAGAAGTCGTCCTCAGGGGCCTCGTTCTGCTCATCCTCATCAACCCACTTGTCGAAGTCGGTCTTGAGGAAGTGGACACGCTTGGAGTCCTTGAGCAATCTGGGCCAGTACTCCTCCTTGAGCTCCTTCTTCTGTAGCTTTATCTCAACGTTCTTGGCAGTGTGGTTGATCTTGCTCTCTGCGGGGTCGATCTCGCCCCAGAACTCAAGCTCGACATGGTACTTCTTCTTGAGAGTGGATGAGGTGCCGGTGAAGCTAAGCTTGGTGGGCTGGAGGTCGAGGGTGAGGCTGTCCTTAGGCACATCAGGGACGGAGATGGTGAGGTAGATGAAGTTCTTGGAAGCGTCGGCGACGGAAGATCGCTGAGCCCAGAGGACTGGGGAGGAGTCAGCTGCAGAATTCTAAAGCATTGAATATGTGCACAAGATGCGATCGAGCTTGAATGCACCAAGAAAAATGTTGGCAGCCTAGGCATCAAGGGCGGCATTGGGAAGAGGAGGGGAATACGAGGACAAGACTAGGGGTGAGCAGAGGCATACCTTCGGGGTAAACAGTGTCAGACATTGTGAATATAGGAAGTTGAGGGTATCTTAGAATATCGTGAAGTAGAGTATTGTCGTGAAGGAGGAAAGAAACAAGAGATAAGAAGAAACACGAAAGATTCAGATGATGCAAGATGAATGGAGACGAGCTGGTCGAGTTTTTGGTGGGCGGAGCGGAGGAGGTGCAGTTTTAGCTCGTACCGGACTGCTCTTCTGTAGGTAGGTAGGTAGCTGCTAGATGCTCTGGGGGTAGGCGTGAGGCTTGCACGTTTGCCTGGTCACAGGCGGGATGGTAGAATGTCTAAGAAGAGGAGAGAATAGAGGGGCAATTGATGAGGGGGTACTTTGATCGATGGGAGAAATCCAATGGCAGGAGAAGTACACTGCTATCGCCTCACAGAGGTGCCCACTCTGACGTTTGCCCGTCCCCTGAAGTGGCAGGCTGTTCTCCACTGTTAATGGGCTGGAGCTCCTAGAAGGTACTGGAGCTTTGTCAACTTAATTGGAGGCTGGTGCTGACCTACTACCTAAGTAGATATTGTATGAGAGGTAAGTACGAGATGTTTCCAGATCTACTATAGCAATTTTGTGGCCTAAATTCGTGATTGGGGGTTTTAAAGGACTTACCTACCTGGTATAACCATAATTCTCTCTCTACTAATCGCCTGAAACCCCTCATACGCAGAGGATTGAGTTGGTTCCATTCATGGCAGCCTACCTAGTTCAGCACCTACATATACGCGACCGGCATGTAGATGGCGGGGTAAGCAGGGCGAATCTCTATGGCAGTATGGATGAAGCGCACTTCAATGAGCAGCAGTACTAGGACTTAGATACTCTTAACATTGATGTGAGACTATAGAACGCTAAACAGGGAGTTCAGCAGTTGATCTCTTCAATTAAATACACTGATTTTGGAGTTAGGGGCTCTTCCATGGTTAAATCGACAAGGAGCCCAGGTCTGCTCCAGGTTTTGTTGGACCCCGAATTGGGCGGCGCTTCCACTGGACAAAGCCCCTGTACCTTTTTTTGCTTTCTGGACCAATTAAACCTCGGCTCTGTACATCCAACTCAGCCTTGAGGCTTGCACGGGCGAGCCTCACCACCATGACCCAACATCATCTAACAACTAGCGGCTAATTCGACAGCGGCGAGACACTCGCATTTCTGAAGACACTACCTATAGTGTATTTCGCATTCGTCTCTGTGCATGCCGACTTTCGCTCCTAGACTACACCCTCACGCGACTCGTCTACTCCGCCATCTGCTCCTTTCTACGGTTGCGTCATTGGCGCAGGCATCCCGTTTCCTATCTACTACCTCCTTGCAAATCCAACCACCACCATGGAGACCTTTAAATCTCTCTTCGCTAAGCCTGACCCCCAGGCTCAGGTATGCGCAGCGAACTCTCCCCCCTCCAAAATGGCCTCGCCTAACATGAACGACCCTCCAGATGCGTAAATGCAATGCCCTGATGAGGCAAAACATGCGCAAGATCGATCGCGACATCCAGACCGTCAAGCAAGTCGAGATAAAGACGAAGAACCTCATCATCCAAGCCGATAAACGAGGCCAGCGCGATCCCTCCCGTGCCAAACAAGCTCAACAGGAGGTTCGCGACTTTGCTCGTGAGCTTGTCCGCGCTCGCAAGCAATCGCAACGCCTCGTCACGTCCAAGGCGCAGCTTTCCTCAGTCCAGATGCAGGTCAACGAGGCTTTTGCCGTACGAAAGATCGAGGGGTCCATCCGAGCGAGTGTCGGTATCATGAAGGATGTCAACTCGCTTATCCGCCTACCCGAACTGGCAGGCACTATGCAAGAGCTGAGCGTAGAGCTGATGAAGGCAGGCGTTATTGAGGAGATGGTTGAGGACACACTACCTGCAGACGGAGATATGCTTATGGAAGATGAGGAGACGGAAGGCGAGGTAGAGAAGGTTCTGGGAGAAGTCCTCAAGGACCGCAAGCAGCCCAGTCTGCCTGTCGCGCCTATGCCGGAACCCCAGAACCCTCAGGAAGAAGAGGAGGAGGAAGAGGATGCAGAGGCTATGATGGATCAGATGCGCAACCGACTAGAGGCGCTTCGCAGTTAGTGAGACTTTTGGTAACGAGACTTGGTTGGTTAGTTACTGCTCTGAGGGACCGGTTGCTGTTCATCATGGAAGGAGTTGGGGAGTTTGGCGTATCTGCAGTTTTGGCATACATTCGATACTACAAAGACTTTGAGGGCACGAGTACCTGTGAGTTCTCGTGATTCTCACTGCGATAAGATATACAAACCACATTTCACGTTTGTGTCGAGTTGCTGTTGACGTCGGCTGGGCCTATTTGCCCATGTCCCTAACCGTTCGACTGTACGAGGCGACGATATATTCCCATATTCTCTCTTCTATCGCTCTTCTTTCTTCCCCAGTGAGTTGATGTGGGTGCTTCACAGACAGCCTCCCATAATATCTTCTCGTCCCAAGACTGACCAGGTCAGAATTTGTGTCTGTCCATGTCTCAACTATGAAGGTGGAATGGTGCTTGGGACGCGGTCTATGGTTTCAAATGAGATACGTCGCTCAGGCACGAGACTCGCATGCCACAGGTCCAAGAGGTCGTTCTGAAAGCCAACGTGGCAGGAGGGTTCTATGTGTGCATCTTTCTGCTCAAACTTCACTCCTTCGTACAGAGTTCAATGAGGATCCAGAAGATACAATTGAGTTACTTGCATCTCTCTTGTCTCTCCTCTCAGGGTTGTGGCCACTTCTTCTTTCTGGCTCTCTTCATATTGTTACAGATCAAGGCACCATAATCAAGCTTCAGTGCTTTTAAGGATACGTTTTGCCTTGATGGGCCGGGTTGTAAACAATGTGGATGATGGAATGCCTTGTTATACAACTATATGCGATTCTCCTCCACGAGATAGCATAGTCGGGTCGCTGTTGTGCTTAGTTATCATCGCAGCTAGATACGTCTGAAGCTCATCTACGGCGGTTCAGAGCATCTTCACAGACGCCTCCAGAACATGAAGCTTGAGTACCCACGCATTTTGTCAAATATTGAAAAGCGTAACTCTATGGCCTGATATGTCCAAGTATATGTGACACATGCCGGCCACCGCATCTCCCCATTCAGGGTAATTGAGTGATACTATCCGATTCTACGGCAGGCTGTATGGAGGAGGTAATGTTTATACTTGGCATACATGCGATGCTCCTTCAATTACCGTTCTATATTGTTGTGAATCAGTCTGTTATGCAAGACTTGGGGCTAAAGGAGTGGGTGAATCAAAATGCTGGATGGTTACTATTTTCCATGTAGCACAATGTCATTACATAGCTCACTGATCAACACTCATCAGAGGTTTGATCGTCTCCCCTTTTCCTGTGGCGGATGGTATATAAGAATCATACCACAGCAATAATTACAGAGAATGAAAATTCAAACTCATGTGCTATTGAACAGTCCCATTTCCACCATCAAATGCCTACACATCAGTTGGAGAATAACCTACCCTAAAGCTCTGATTCATGCTGGGTGGGCTGGTTCAATCTCACAACCGACTTTAAAATACACAGATAAGGTCATTTCGGTCAAATTGGACGTAACATGTCAAAGAAAGGTCATTTCGGGCAAAATAAGCAAGTTTGAGCGATTCGGTGTGTTGTTCCTCGCACCACAGTTCTCAACAACACCGATTGGGCGCATATAGATGGCCTCAAATCAAACAAGCTACAACAACAGCTATAAAAAGAGCATTTTTCGGTAACGTTGTGACACCCCTACCTACGGTCACGTCACAAAAATTAATTAAAAACTTTTCCACTATGACTCACTTGAGTTGAACATGCTGTCAAGGTCAAGGCTAAGGGTAGCTGCAAGGGACAACATCCACTTCTGCAATAGTTTGCTGTCGTGTACGAACGGGTGGATGAATGAATGAGTGAGCGAACGAATGCGCGCCAACTGCGAGCCAGCGCATAGTTAATCAATCTACAGAGCACACCGTACTGTAGGCTGTACAACTCGAATATTGAGGAAGTGCCTGCATGTATGCGGGTAGGCGGATATCAGCTAAATGCTGCGAGTAATAGGATGGCGGTTTCAAAAGGCGGTATGCTGCTGGTATATGTACAGGACCTGAAGTGTAAGTTAGTCGGTGAAGGCCAAGTGTTGAGGTCTCTAACGCAGCACAATCTTGAAACACATTGATCGGTGTAGGATAAAATCAAGACTGCACATGCAGGTAGGCAAGCGGGTTGGATCGAAGCCAGCAAGGCTGCAGACTGCAGTCAGTCAAAGCGAGCACACGCATAGTTTGGTCTGGTCTGGTTAGTCTAGTGGGCGTGTTGTTATCTCATTTTACCCGGCATAGAGTTGCAGCAGAGTAGATAGGATACCGTAGATCTCAACTGACCGCTTCTCAAAACATGATATGGTAGGGTGACAGACAACTCACAAGCAGTTAACTCTTCAATACGAAAGTACGTATCTGGGTTAGACTTACACGAGAGGAAAAGCACAATCAGACAATCATATCAGATACCTAGTAGGCAGTCAATCGGCAACAATCAACCGGGAAAGCAAAATACTGCCGAGGGGCACAGACATAAGATGGACAGTCAAAGCAAACAGTCTAATTGAACCTTTCCCCTTTGTTGATACGATACTTGTGGGACGAACCTAAGCAGGGCAAGGTACTGTAGGCAGGGTATGACAAAGGCGAGGCGGGAACTAGAGGATCTTCCCTCGTGTAGTGATTCCTTGGCTAAGAATTGTTTGGTGGTTTGCGTTTTAAGTTTGCTCCCTTGCGTGGGGGGAGACTTTGAGGACCTCAAGTGAGGAGTGAGTGGGTGAGTGAGTGAGTGAGTGGGAGAAGAGCAAACAAGACCAGACAAGGGGATCCGAAGCCACAGATGCGAGATCACCGGGACGGTGCGGTACGGTAAGGTACGGCACGGCAAGCACCTGATCCGAGCCTAACGTTTAACGCTCTTGACGCCTGAGAGTGAGACACTGGAATGGTCTACAGGGGCATTCAGGTGCTATTGATTGTTGGCTGCTCTATAAGTTAGTAGGTAGGTACTTTTCAGCTGTTTGACCGGCAGTTTGCAGTGCTCAATAGCGGCATGGCGCTGTCACAGCATTATCACACCCATGGATGGAATGAAACACTACCTAATTATTTTAACCTTGACATGAGATGAGAGAACTAAAGAGACAACTACCAGATCGGCCTTCAGCTTACTATGAGGCTTGTGAGGCTGCAGCGGGTGATTGCAAAGTTAATTTAGATATGTGCCCTGAGAAAGTAAAGACGAAACACTGAGGCTTCAGTGGTTAATTACACATAGATGATTGCCTGGTGTGATTTGAGATGTGATATCTGATTCTGGTCAACCCCACGAAACACGAGACCCGAGACCGCTTTACACCCCCACTCGTTATCGTGGGAGGTGGCATGCCTTGGATGGGATGATAGAGATTGGCCCCTTGTCAAAGGGCGGTGCAGTTGAAGTGACAGCAGCAGTTACAGTGTCAGGAGACGAGATGAATACCAACAAGTTGGGCCGATTTCGGGCTGATAGAGAGAAGGAAAATACGATCACTCACCTTGGGTTCAAACACGAGATTCTAAACTTTCAAGGGAGGGCGTGTATGAGGATGAGAATCGATGTCGATGACGGAATCACCAAGGGAGAACTAATGAGGAAATTCCTGTCATGGAATTAATTAAACATCTTGCATGACTTTCGCACTCTATCATGATTCCTCGATATGAGACTATCATAACGCCTTTGTCGCTTAGTGACATGCTCATCATAGGCGATCACAACTCACTCTATAACCCACCTCCCCTCCATCGCAGACGAAAGGAGTAATGCGATGCGTAGATTGTCGTCGATTATGAACCCCCCAGAAACGGGAAATTATCAACAAGTAATTAATCATGGACAATAACAAACTTTCCGTGTAAGAAGGCAATCGGACCCGACGGTTGAAATTGCAGTACGTACTGTCTGTCTTACAGTTACCCCGGATTACCATACCATGACTATGATCCTTGGGCAGATGACGAGGCGCTGCTATCAGATATAATGCTTGCTGGCTGGCTGACCGTCATCGTCATCGTCGGTTCGGCAGCCTCAGATTCAGACTCACTCAGCCTTGGCCGAGGCGTCAGCCCCCAGCAGAAATGGATAAATGAATGCACAGTAATCAATAGTCATGCTGAATGGTGATGTGGCTCATCAAGAGTCAGCAGACAAAACATGAAGCGTTGGATTGTTACAGCTGAAGGGGGGTCAAGCCGAGGCGACTCTTGTCACGAGACTGGCTGAACTGAAGTCCGAACAATTGTTGTCAGATCAATTAACTGAATGCTGTGTCGCTCAACTGTAAATTCGGAGTTGACTGATCCGAGCCAATCTCTTGTCAGATACCGTAATCTGTAATGCGATAGGGAGCACAATGCGTATTCAGTAATCAATCACCCACGGCCGGCCTCCGTATTGCGAACACGACCTGATTGATTGATACTATTCCTGGCCTCAGTACTGTAACTGTAACCACAGGTTCTGAATGAGGGCAGTATCTTTCCATATCACTATCAGCGGCGTATTACGAGCCTACGACATCATCCCCGACGGTGCGACAAGCAAATTCAAAAACAAAAGCCACAATCGCTTTCGCATTCCCATTTACATGGGTTCGATCTTGATATTGTCGGCGACACATCACATTTCGGCTTGTACGACGTCATATTGATCTTGTCTGTACGGTGTTGTATATGAAAATGCTCAAGACTTGTTCCTTTCCCACGGCACAACGCGACATACTGTACAGGATTTGGAAATCGGGATCTTTCTTTTTCGAAAAGGATCTGTTTAAGTTTCAACGAAATAGGCAATCTGTTGCGACGAGTCCTGGCGTAGGCGGCGCTCACCACGTTGTGGCGTATGCAAATCGCAGTGACATCTCGGTGTGCCTTGGCAGTGAAAGACCTGAATCGCTGATTCTGTATTGTACCTACTTTGTGTAGTTATCAAAGAATTGCTGTAAGATCGCATCAACTCTTCAAAATCAGCTGCGTCAGAAGCTCTGTTGCTGGGCCGCAAACAGATGTCTCAAACGTGTTCAGACAAAAACAAAAATACGCAAAACCTGTTATCATCTGCGACAGTCTCATCAGAAACACAGAGACATTGTCTAATGACGGAGACTCAGGATTCGACACGTTGTCGCATCTCTAAGGGGTAACAAAGGAATTAATTGCGATTCATTCGTGAAACTAGCAGAGCATGGGAACACGCTCAGCGATTCAACTAACGCGTGCGCACCCTCAGCTCAGACGTCGCGGTGACTCCGTTGATGCATTAACCATCATTAATGAAACGTCCAAGCTGTCAATCGCGTGGCAGACTTTGAGCTTCTCATTCACATGGGAAAAAGTGAAGGTCTGCAATGCGATACAGTACCGTACACGACTCGCTCACCCGCGTTGCGGTGCGACAGATTAATTGATTGATTGATGGACCTGGGCTTCTAGCGGTGCGATACTGTCCATACCTAGGTACCTTCTAGCGGTTCCTTTAGTGGTCCTCACCCACTGAAGACCTCTGTAAATCTCACACCCCTCCGTCATCTTCTCCCATTGGTCCGTTGATTCGGTGCACATCAAAAGGGGCAATTATCGGGACCAGATCCATTCTTTCCCCAGCTTCGGGCAACTTAGTCCTTCCTCTTCAAGTCTCGGTCTTGTTCCGGCAATGGCGCAAAAAGTCCAGCCGATAAGATACACTGACAAAAGAGGCAAGTGGTGAACTTTCCCTCATCTCGCCTGGATGGATCTCTTCTCCGCGGTGCCGCAATCGCAACCGCAACCACAAACACGTGGGAATCACGGAAACTAAACTCTTTTGATTCCGGGAGGCGTTCTCCCTTATCCGAGGTATCACGGAATCTTGTCCGAGGTGTTGAAAGGACTGTATCTTTAAGGTTTGCAGCGACTCTGATGAACGATTCAGGAGCGACACCCTCCAGGTAAAGGATTCGTCGGTTTCTTAACCTCTAGCAAATACTGACACTTACTTGACTAACTTGACTGATTTCATGACACATCGTGGCTGGCCTTCTACGGACGTTCTACCGTTCCTTCTAGTGCCCACAACCACAACCAACCTGCATCCAAACACCCAAGCTTGGGACTTCCAACCCCAAAGGAGAAGGTGGACAACACTCAAGGTGCCTTCCAAGAAAGAAGAAAAAGGAAGCTCTAGAAAATCCTGACAGAAGGCCCGTGAGCCCCTCAGATAAGCCACAATATTCGGCTCTACTTTTTCTCACTGATATATGCCCCATATCAGGGGATCCTCTTTTACGTTATGACGGGGCCAGTGCCCCAGGAGGAAGCAATTCGGACGAACCATGAGCATCGCCAGCCTTGGATGTGAGGAGAACCGCCGGTTCGGGTCAATGGACAAGGTCTCTCCAAGTGGAGCCGGGTTAGTCAACTCCCAAGGGTCCTCGGACGCCTCAAACCTATCGCGGCTAAGAAAGAAAAAATCTAATAGGCTGGCTGGTTGAAGGCTGGTAGGGAGACGAGGCTGCCAGGGGAGAGAGCGAGCAGGGCAGGCCTTCGGAAGGGTGGAACAGTGTTCCGTAGCTGGCCGTTCACTCGGCTGGGGAGCTAGGAACAGGAGCCCGCGTCCGGGGTTGCGACAATGTCTAAGATGAATCGCCAAAGCAAACATCAAAGTTTCAAATGAGTCCGGCTCGTCGTATCTAGTGCCGGGTACGGGCAGTATTTGCTTTTTTGCATGGGTATTGAGTCGGTTATGTCGCAAGAGGGATTGTGTTATGATACAGGAGGAAATTATTGCTACTGCTTCCGCGCCGGATGAATACCCAAGCGAGAACTTAATCGTCAATAACGGCGGTCAAAACATCAATTACGCCGGTTAGGCGCTGTTAAAGGGGTTGCACAACGAGAATGGCTAGCGGTCAGTAGCCGTCCGTTCAATGACTTACTATGTAGTACTGTACCTACTAGAGATTGCGAGACGGCTCAAGACGGATCATGAATCAGATCCAGTCTCTGATAATAAGCTTTTGACGCGTTTTGAACTCTTGGCAATCCACATGCAAAACTGTTATGTACATAGAGTTGTTGCTGTCTCTTCCCGCGGGTAATTCGTAATTGGGTGACATTCTTGTGTAGAATGACGTCTGCTTCCTTATTTCATTACTCAACTAAATTCAGCATTGAGTCTGATATTACCAGCATTATGCCAATATCAAAGTTTATTAGTTCTAATTCCCCAGAGCCCAACGGTGAGGGTTTACACGGACATATTCGTAATTCACCCCCCGTTATTGAATTGAATGGCTGGGCCGTAATTTTAATCAACAGGTTACGACCGAGATCTTTGACCGGAGCGTTGGGAAAAGAAGCCTGGCAGTTGAACTTCCATGTCAACAATCAATACCGGGACTTCAACCCGGGTGCGCGGTCCGCGGTAGGGATCTGGTCTTTTATTGACCATGGACGGCAAAGCCCCCACTGAAGCGAGATTAACTCGGGTGTAGACGAATTTCAGGTGTCTGTCTGGAATTGCATTACGATACCCATACGTACAATGAATGAAATTTGCAAGTTGTGCCGAGGCGGAGAATACCTTAGGTAAGATGAGTGAATTCTTCCATGGAATGTTCCCTGTCAAGAAGCACGGAAGCATTCTAATCGGCGACCTGGAGCGAGTAAGGTGAAGTTGGTGTTTCCCCAGACCCAGACCCATCCGGCATTGTGCGGAAAAATATGGAGTGGTAGGTGTGGCTGGATAGATCTTCGAAGAGGTGGCGGTGGAAACAGAGGCCTCAGATAAGTACAGTACAGTAGGAGGATGGAGTTTTTGCATGAATTTCCATCTTTTCGATGACGATGTAGATCACAAATGGCGCAAGAGCCATGGAGAAAGAGGACCCTGATACCCATATTTTGAGTCATCACGAATAGTTTTCGCCGCAAGATGCAGATGCTGTGGAGATATTGAGACTGATTAGATCTTCGTAGACGCCGATATTCAACTTGACCGCCGGCTCTTCACAGGCAGATATGTACGTATAGTCTCACCTCAGACACTGCGGATAAAGGTGGAGTGGATTAAAGCGGGAATACGCAGGGCCCTTTCGGCACTGCCATATCGTTATCGGTTGGTTGAAAGTCATGAACAGAACCACTGTTCTCTGACGCGATCAACACACTTGCAGCTGCTGTGATTGCAGATAGCCTAGCCTAAACACATTCGCAGGGTTGTCCAGTTAGCGACGGGCCAGACCGTCAATCATGAAAATCATATGTATGAGGATTATCAGTTGGAACGGTCGAGTCGCGCAGCAGAATGTGATAAGCACATCCAGTTAACGTTCTGGGCACCCGGATCAGGAGCAAAAGCCCCTGTGTGCATCTGCGACATACTGTAGCAGCTGTCATGTAGCTCCAGACCTCTTTTCGGAAACCTTTCGGTTCGGGGCTGGAACTGCAGATCATTGCTCAGTCAAAATGCGGAGAAGCTCTTGAAGCTGTCTCAGATACCTCGAGACGAGAACATCTGACAACCGTATTCACCAATCACTCTCGCACAACCCCTCAGATGGATTGATTGATTGTCCCGTCCGTAACCCTCGCATACAGTATGGCCTTTATCGCAGAGCTTCTCCTCTCCTGTTTCCGACGTATCGAAAACAGCTCCCTTTAATTCCTGTCAAGCGAGACAAGCGCCGAGAAGAGAGTCACTGGATTCAGGCCGAGGAAGCGAGTCGGACCAATGCCAAGACGCCTACGAGGGGTATAGTTGCGATAATTAAAAATGATAGAGAATAGAACGGCCGAAAGGGCAACGGAAGGGAGACCGCCACCAGGTGGGAAGAAACGCCGCAAGAGCGGCTCCGGTAGTGGATACACTTGTCCGTACGCCGGCGCATCGCATGTGGATGGAATGGATACCTATCTTATCAGAAATTTCACCAGATTTGAAACGTTCTGAGCGGAGACTGCATGTAATTCTGCCAAGTGAGAGAATCAAGTTTCGAGAATCATTTCTGCTTCTTGGCGATTTCTCTTGATTATTGGAATCCTAACTAACTAATCTTGCTTCTGCCCACTGGATTTCGTTATGAAATTTGACAGAATGTGCCTCATTTACCAAGGGAAGGGCAGGGCAAGGCCAGGATTAAAACCCTGCATTTGTACGACCGAGATTCATTACTGCCAAGACATCGCGGAGAAGTAATAGTCTGCCGTGATTGGCTACCGATATCGATATCCATGCCAGCTAGCGGTGACAAGCTGCGATTCGTGCGCTCAAAGAGCCTGGACGAAAAGGGAAACTCGCCGGGACCCTCCCTAGTTGAGTTGAGTTGGTTCCGGCCTGGGAAGCAAAACGGAAGCTCGCAAGGTAGGGGGAGGGTAGGCTAAACGGGCCTACTCTTCCAGTGCCAGCCAGCCAGTGCAGGGTAGAATACAGTAGCATGGACTACTCGGTCCGAGATTACATTACCTACGTTAGTACGGATACTCAAATCTATTCTTGCGCCAGAACCTTTGGAAGACTATTTACCAGGCACCCCAGGCTGCTACCACCACATGGGATTGGGATCAGGATTGGGGGTTAAAGTTACTGGGAGCTGGAGCCTGGGAACTTCTTGAGTTTGAAGAGCTTCTGGATTGGAGGGGATCCAAGAGGTGACAATAGTTCCCAGTTCCAGTTTGATTCGGCGGATGAAGGCCCGAGATCAAGTTCAGTTGTGTTCAGTTAAGCTGAGATGGATGACATCCTTTCATCCCTACCTATCCGCGGTGTGCGCTTGTCAATCGAGGATGCATACCCGTAGACTATCTACATTTCAGATGTTTCTTGCTTGTTGTGTTGTTGTTTACTACTACTGTACCTACCTACGTAGTATGCCGTTGACCGGCGGTGAAATTCAATATTCTCGGATTCCCGCAACTTTAGTGGTCGAAAGGCGCTGCTGGATCGGACATTCTCGCTGCAAGATGGCCACCTCAACCGATTCAATGACTCCTCAGTGGTAAAACAATTAACCAGCTACAGACCAATGGTGAGGAACAACAGAGCACCCTCAAGCACGTATCCGACAAATGGTATTTCCTCAAGGGAGCGGTCAGAGATGCACGTCGTTCCTTACCACCTGCATTGGATCGCATCGCATCGCATCGCATCCAATCCATCATATCTCTTCCTGACCCTTACCCATAGCGAAGAAGACCAATCAATCCCGCACCGCAATCCCGCGATGCCTTCCCTTCCTTCCCAGAAAGGAAAAAAGCACAGCCAGGCCAAAAGAGGTGAAAAGAGAGAATGGATGGATGGATGGGTAAGAAAGCCAATACAGCCAGTACAGCCCTGTGGGATGCATATGGGTGTGGTGTGCGACTATCAAAAACTTACACTTGCCCGACCCGACCTGAAGGCTTAACCTTTTGGCTTGGGCTTGGGCTTGGGTTTTGGCTTGGGCTCTGGGCTATCTCGGGACAACGTATGCCAGGGCAGAACCAGCCCGAGGGATTGCTCGCAGGCAAGGGCACCTCAGGGCCAGGGACAGGGCCAGGCCAGGGACCGTTTTTTTGGGTGCGTTGGGCGCTGGAAGAAGGCCCGGGAAAAGGGAAAGGAAAGGAGGGCGTGGGGGGGAAAAGACAACAGAGGGATCTGACGGATGAGGAGAGAGGAAAGACACAAAAGAAAAGAAGAAAAAAGCAATCCAGTCAGTCCAAAGCAAGCAAATCATCAAATGCGACAATTTACAAGTGAGACAAACATGAGTTACCTATCACAAAGAATATACCGTAAGCGAACAGCGGTGGTCCTGAATAATAGCAAAAAGAAACGAATGCGACAAGATGAATACATGATTGATTCATTGACTGAATGAATGCGACGAGGAGGGATCATCCATTTCATGGGGAGGCACAAACGGTGACCGGACTCGTTACAACAGCACCAATAACGCATCGATAACGCATGTGAGGCCGATGATTCACTCGTGTTCAAAGAGCACAGCACAGTATTAGAACCCATCGTATTTGCCATCACATCGCATCGTATTGCATTGGATTGCTTCGCTGACATGCCGTAATCAAGAATACTTATTCCTGGTTAATAAGCCCATACAGTTCGTCAGCCTGGGCGGTTCTGGCAGTGCTTTCAAGGCCACAACCAAAGAGCTGCTTGTGACTCCCCTCGCTGTTGATGACTGTGACTGTGACTTGTGTCCCATTACCGCCGCGCGCAGCCCGTGATTTGGTATCTTGACCCGCGGGAGGGGAGGCGCAAGCCTGTGACAGCGAATACCAGCACTGTAATTGACATTGTGGTTGCTATTCGTAGATACGGTATCTACCTACTACTGGGTACAGTACGCCCAGCCAGCCAGCCAGCCAGCCAGCCAGCCAGCCAGGTCTGCCTGGGGGAGGCGTTTTTCTTTCTTTACCCCGGATTACGAAAACAAGCCACAAGGCAAAGATGAGATCAAAAGCCATCAAATCATCATCAGTAAACAGGTTTAAAATGTCTTGGACGGGAGCAGATTGTCTTGGAGTCGTGACCATGACCATGACCACGGCCGGTTTGGTCCAATACGGAGGTTGCTGTGTTATTGTTGATCTGTCGGCCTGTAACGTATCCGTAAATGTTGCCGTCCATATGAAGTTTTGCTTATCTCACCAATTTCCTTTTTTTCTTTAACAGTGTCGGTGACAGTATCAGCATCAGTATCAGTATCAGTCGGCTTCGGCATCAGTAATTATTTCGTACTCCGACTGCAAGTTTACAAAGCAAGTTACCTCTCACCTGCGCTACACCGCGGCACAGCTTGCTTTGCTCAGCTCAGCTTCAAACACCGTCAGAGAAACCGAAAACGCGAGTAACCATCCATTACGAGGACAATTGTTATTCTCATCTCTCTCCGCTACTTTGATTCAATCTCTGGTTTAGAAACCTGCTTCTGGAATTCTTCGGCCTCTTTTTTCTTGTTCTTGTTCCTGTCTTGTACGGCCAGATCTCGGCTCTTTGGAATAACTTGACTCGAGCGCGATAAGCTCCTTCACCTCCAGATCCCAAGGAAGAAGAATAAAACTAAGTCTTGGCGAATTCTTTGATAGAGGAAAAAAAAGGTACAGATCTGGATACCGACCCATAAACTTACCGTATCTCTGACTCTTCCTTTCCTTGTTGTTCTCGTTCCCTCCCCACGGATCCGCTTAAGCCACGCCCCCCTCTGGCAGGCGTTGTATCCGCTCCGCCGTCCACTTAGCCGCTCTATCGCCCTGATTTTCCCTCTGACTCGAATTTCCCACCGCTCCTTCCCCTCTTTTGCCACGCCCCCCCTTCTTCCCTTAACCATACCCCCACACAGCATTGTCCACCGCACCGAACAGCACCTCGGTAGAATTCAGCTTTCCCGGAGACCGACAGAGAAGGAGACGAGAAGACGAGAAGAGAAAGAAAGACCCTTGGACCCGCATCCGCACCCGCACTCGCTGTCGCTCGGTCGCACCCCCCCTGAACTGTTTTATCTCACCGCACACCTCTCTCACCCCTTCACATTGCAAATCATCCATTCCACACCCAAAACTCATCAAATCTCACACGCCCCTGGCCTCCCTTAGCCGGCTGCCTGCCCGTCTTGCTTCATTCATTTATATCTACCCGCATCCCCAGGTTTTCTTCTCGAGGATCCATTTATCTGCCGTCAACAACAAAGAACTTCAAGTGATCAACACTTCACTACTTGCTATTTAGCAACAGTTAAAGCTCTTTGAGCTTCATTCACAACAATCACCTCGCCCATCATCACAACCACCGCAACAATGTTCGGTTCATACAGCTCCATCAGCTCCATGTGTGCTGCCTCTGCGCCCATGGATATCGCCTCTCGCAACATCTACCGATCTCAGGATTCTGCCTGCGCTTTCCCCTCATGGCCTCGACGTGACTCTCTTTCTGAGTCTGATCGTGAGGAGCGACCCACTTCTTATCTCTCCGACGACGACTTGTTCCTCTCCGACCCCTTCGACGACGATACTCAGAGCGTCTCCAGCGCCGGTAGCTCTTCTCCCGGTGCCATGGCCTCGCCTCCCAACGTCATCTCCGACTTCGAGCTTCTCCAGGCTGAGCGCGAACGCCAGGCTGCCATTCAACGCGAGTGCCTTCGCGTTGTCGCCCTCGAGAAGGAGCGTCGACGTGCTGCCGCTCGAAAGCAGCGCCGTAGCAGTTCCCACAAGAAGAGCCCCAAGACCAAGCTCACCTCCATCGATGAGGAGGCTATTGAGTAAACAAGCTCTGGGATCTTCTTAATGACTGTTACGATTTCACGATAGCGTATGTTTACATCACTCAAAAGCATTGGTATCATTCACTAACAAGATTTCAGGCTGTTTTTTGCATTACATGGCAATATGATACCCCATGATACCCCAAACAACAACATTCGCATGTGCGCAATAATAAACGCACATGCCATATTACACTACACCACTATTCCATCATTTGGAGATGGACCACTTTCCGATATACACCACACACAAACTGTCATTCACTAAATGCGCAACCTTATTCAGCTACCCTCGGGATCGACTTGTAACCGCCGGCTTGATTCTCGGTAGGCGACTACACCACTACCCTTGGTCGATGACGCCATGGGTAGACCGCCTTTGGGCCCAGCAAATCAGAGGTGGGGGTGGGGGTTACCCAACCAAGAATGAGTCAGAACGGAAGGGGCCAAGACTGAGGAATGCATGACAACAACAACAATCAACAAGCTGGTCAACAACCATCATCCATCTAGAGTTTCCGATCGCGGCCGAAACTTTCTCTTCACTCAAGAGAAACGTTGCCATGATCCGAACCGGATGTATGGAAACCCTTATCCCCCATCTTCACACCTTCTAGTCCTTGTCGGACCGTCGGCGAGTTCGGCCATCTACTGTTGGCCATCTCCCCGCATTGCGGCCCGGTCAAGAAACCATCATTATTCGCTTGCGCGTACGTCGCATCAATCTATTCTTTTCTGCTGAGGCTTTTATCAAGCCGACATTTTATCTTTGGCCCACCAAGCCTATCTTGTTTAATCTTTTTCGTTTTTTCTTCTTCGCACACCTTCCGGGTGGATAGCATACATGGATGGAGTTTTCATTTTATTTATTGCATGGTCTTTGCATCATTCGGGCATGGGATATTGGATACAGTACAGGTTTTTGCACCAGCCTCCCAACACTGGGATGGATTAGCTGGTACATACTTGGGAACAGGAACATTAGGGCATATGATATGCACCCACACACAGCATTGCATGGATAACGGCGACATGGCATGGATATTTAGATACCTTAGGATAGTTTGGCGGCTTTGAGCCTGCCTTGATTTTCGAGATACCCTCTATTAGTTAGCATCAACAATCATACTTGGTACACATCTCAAAAACATACTCCTGTCTCTCATTCATGTGATGTGGGCGCTTCTTCTCGTGACTGTTGGCTTATGTGGTCCTTTGACCCTTTGAACCCCCAACTATATTGTCCCCAGCCTTGTGTGCAAGTAATCTTGGCAACAGTTAAACGCCCAGCTCCAAGCTGTTAAAAGTGTGTGCTACAACTTTCCTACCTATCTACCAATAATGGTCAACCATTTCCGAGACATCTATCGAATACCGGCGACAATAGGGACGTCTCTGTTTTCTAGCTTGGCCCGTGGTGCCGTCCCGTGCCGCGGGCTTCAAGTCAAGCTCCTTTGTCACATGAACCATCTTGACGCCTTAACCGCGGGGTCGCGAGGGCGGTGAGGTGCATCTCAACACAAGATGTACCTTTGAGATCGGCGATAAGAGACAAAGAAGATTTCACGTGGAGAGCCTGTGATGAAAAGCTATATTAAGACTTATAGGTGGGTGTTCATTTAGATGTGAGTCTTTGTACTTGGCATCATGTTGGTGTGATATTAAGCAAGTGTAAGTTCAAAGGACGGGCGCAACGCACGGATGGGGTAGGTATTATTTAACAATGGTCGCGAAAAGCAAAGTCGCGAAAAGAAGCGAGCTTGAAATGAGGGTTTGCTTTGTTGGTCCTCGAGTTGAGTTTAGTTTGCCTTGGTGGCTTAGGAGCTTAAATCGCATTGTGTAAGTCAAGACTCAAAGCTTTGACGTTGACTGGCTCAAAGTGCTATTGTTGGGTTGACAGCCTTAGATTCGACTCAGGAACCAACACAAGGCGAAACAGACGAGTTGAAACGGGCGCTTGTGCCAATTGATGAACTATACATGACTTAAGTGATGACTTAAGGATAGTTGAAAATTGATGTTTTGGTTTGATGGTAGTGATGGCGCTTTGGAGATGGATGCGTAGCTGAGATGCATGAAAGACAGGAAGTCAAAGCAGATTTAGTGAAAATAGGAGCGAGGGTAAAACTGATCAGACTTAAGTATGTTCATATTGTCTGATGCGATGCCGACTGTGGTGTTTGTTACTGTTGTGGAGGAATCTTGCTACAGCCTCGTCTTGTTGCCCAGCCCGTTCCTGTAGAGACATGAAAGTGAAGGGCAGAACCTACACATAATTCTCAAGAATATGCAAAGCCTACCAGCCAAGATATACTGGAGAAAATTAGATGATACCCCAACAGTATTGACTTTAACATAGAAACCACAACGAAATGCTCGCTCCTACACTACAAGTTCAGCAGTTCATCAGTGGTGATTGTGCCATCATACTGACTTTAGACAAAGTACCTATATCAGGAAATAGGCCCGAGCAGATATAAATGTCAATAGGATATGACTTGCCGCTTTGTTTCTTCTTGATACATTTCGGTATGAACTTGTTGGCTGAGAAGTCTTCGTGTAAGCCCACCCGAAGCCCAACAGCCGATGCCCGTGAAGACATGGTAGAGAATAATTACATTAGAACATGAAACTTAAAGATACGCAGTTCGAATATTAGTTTACCTTAAATATAGCTTGCTGCTTATTCCGTTGGGCTTGATGTACCGAAAGATAAGGTTACTGCCTATCACAAGTTTCACGCATAAGTTATGAGGGTGAGGTCTCGTAGGTTGCTTTATACTGGTATTCTATACAGACCTTGAATACCTCGGTCCTTCCTCAAAGCTGTAGCAAGCACTTTCTGGAAATCAAAAGTTTATGATGCGAGTTCGTGTTTTCCAGACATGGCAAGGCCTGATTCAAGAGATTCGTCGCCATCTAAGAAGAACGATTATATATGAACGCAGTAAAATGGTGACAAGATAAAATGTGAATAAGAGTAGGTTCATTCACAGTTGCCTTTATGAGAAGCTGATGTATGGTTATGAGATCAACGTGAGCCGAATCTGGAATTGTCATCATCATCTTCCCCGCAGCACGAACTTGGAAAGTCTTTACTGAATCTTGATTTCACATAACTCTTACAACTCAACTTCACACCTCATAAATTCTTCGCATACACGCGCGCGTACTTCAACCTGTAACTAACCACCCATCCGCCGAGAAACCATAAAGTTTAAAACAAACGTAATCAAAATGGTCAACGAACAAGATCGTGAGCATCTCCGCCTCGCCGTCTCACTCGCCCAAGAAGCTCTCAAAGCAGGCGACGCCCCCTTCGGCTCTGTCCTCGTATCATCAGACAACAAAGTTCTCCAAACAGACCGCAATCGCACCGTCACGGGCTCCAACGGTGACGGCCGCCCTGACTCAACTCTGCACCCAGAGTTCACCCTCGCCCGGTGGGCTCAGCTTAACCTCAGTGATCAAGAGCGCGCAAAGTCAACTGTGTACACGAGTGGAGAGCACTGCGCAATGTGTTCTGCTGCACACGCGTGGTGCGGGCTTGGAAGAATTGTGTATGCTTCTTCGACAGAGCAGTTGGAGGCTTGGAAGAAAGAGTTCGGTGTTGGAGGACCGGTTGCGCCATTGAGCATCAACCAAGTTGCACCAGGCCTCAAAGTTGAAGGGCCTGTTGAGGACCTAGCTAAGGAGATTTATCAATTTCATGTTGAGAACTGGACGGGGAAGGGATTTGAGTCCAAGTCTAAGGCTTGAGTCTCGACGTTTCGGAAGTCATGGTGTTAGGATGAGCATATGAGGCGTTGGTGGCAGCTACGGAATGAAAGCAACAAGAATTTGAGCTATATGAGAAATGAAGCGAGATGATGGCGAATGCTTAATATAAGTTGCGTATTGGCGATTTCCAAGCGAAGGCAAAGTCAATCAATCGCCAACTCGACTGACTTACATGTCAGACCACAACATAATGACTTAGCCGGAGCTTAGATGTCTATAGCGAAGCCCACTGCACCAGAAAAGCCCTTCAACGAAACATGGAGAACATCTGCTGTTGAGAAGATTGTAATACTAGAAGTCGAAAATGATGAAATAGCTATATATACTCTCTGATGCCGTAACTTTATCATCCAATCAGCTATCCCCTGTGGCTTAGTTGGCTAAAGCGTCCGACTGTTATTGATAGACAATCGGGAGATCGGAAGTTCGAGCCTTCCCGGGGGAGTTTCTTTTTGCATCTCTTACCTTTTTGTACATGACTTTTTGTTATATCAATCGAAGAGATGCCCGTGATGGATGTGTACGTTGTGTTTTGTTTATCGCGTGGTATACACCAGCTGAGGTCACTTGCCTGTCTAACTATCACTGACGAGCATGATAACCACAAAGGATCTCAACACCGTTTCATTTTAGCACATAGATTATTATTGTAGTATTGAAATAGATCTCTACACCATATCGCTGAGGACTTGGTTCGTTGACCATTGCTCTCCGAAACCAGCTTAAGGACCGAGGGTGCAACTCAACTTGGACTCCCCGAGAAAACAGCAAATACCAATCGACCAACCTACTCTAAGAGCCTTATGCTATAATGCAGAAGGGTAGTATGTTGAAGTCTGCGTGTACCTCCGAGCTAAGGTTGTGTAGGCTCACCATTGGTACACGCTCCAAAGAGAGCTTGATATTCTGTCTCAGAAGGGCACAAAGCTATATGCAAGGGATGGGGATGGACGCTCCTTCTCAGCAACTTGCGAAGTGCTTACATTCGTCACGAATGGAGAGAGTAGTAGCAGTAAGATCCGATGGATATAAATACATATGTCTTTGCAAAATTTCTCAACTATCCACGAGATCAACACTTGTCATATACGAGGGACATACCATGAATGTCAAGAACCTTGGTAAATGTCTATAGCCTGTCTCAGAAAGGAAGATGCAACTACAATCTCTTTGAGACGAATAAAAAGACCCTATAAATCACCTCAACATCTCTCCAATATACACCTAAAAGGATGAGAGTTTGCGAGGCCTCACAAAAGGCCACGATAGCCCATATATGCAACCAATAACTGTCAGTTCCCATCTTTCTGCATAAAGACCTAAGAATGCGCAATTCCACGTCAAGGTTCCATCTTGGGTATCATGCATTGCCTAAAACATCCCTTAGGGACCAGTCCACTTACACCATTCAACATCGTTATCAGATGCATAATACGAAGGCTAAATCTGAGACAACGCTATAAAGGTGACCAGTGTCAAGCGCCCGCTATCGAGGGTCAACTCCGCGTGTGAGGTCTTTACGCATCCGCGATCTCCTTCCACTCATTCGTGGGGGAGAGTCAAGTCCAGGCTCACACTATCTAAGCATCTGCATTCCTTTGCATGCACAATGTCGAATCCGCCGCGGAGCCGGCTTAATTCCAATTGGACATTACTAGAAACAAGTGAGATATGAATACGATCTCTCATCCAATATTCCCTTCGAGCTCTGCCGCTGCTTCTGCACTGTACCTTTGTTGTATATATGCATCGCCAACGCCCCGAAGAGGGGCGGAATCCGACACTACTGGCATTGAAATTGGAATGTTGATCTGACTGTAAGATTATCCCAATTGGCAGGATGATTGCGGGGAAGCTTGAAGCCACACGAGTTGATGGATGCTATGCAAGGGATTTCATGCACCCAACTTACAATGTTACATACATATCTGGTGTGCCGGCTTTGCAACAACCTCACATCAAAGTCCTTGAAATTTCTAACGTGATTTGTGTCAATTGAGATATGATGAGTGTATAATACTCAATAGGGCCGTCGGGACAGAGACCTTGAGATAAGCTGGGGTATTCTCCGTCCAATATTCGTTTGATCCTGATATAGATGGCCGTCGACTATCAACTCATCACATATATCAATCGGCCACACGAGTGTTGAAAGCGATTCACAAAAATATGGACTAATAGTGACTTGTCAATGGCATCCTATAAGATCCGTCGAGTCAATGTCACCATTGCCGACTGTTCCGGAATGAAGATTGTCGCCAACTTATCAACAAGAATATTATTCTGTTCTTGACAATAATGCCTTGGCAATTTCCTATTCCCTAGACAAATATTTACCTTCATAGTTCTAATCACGTTTGAGCCTGAACTCTTCCGGCTCTCTAAACCCAACTGAGCTCTAAGTCGCGAGCAATGTGAGCAAGGGACCACATGGTGTCGAGATTGCCACTATTGATCGTGATCATCGCGATGGAACCACTGGATTCTATGAAGCTGAGGTCTTGGTAAATACATGCAAACGAAGCTTTGATAAACAATAAACGGCGTTGCTACCAATCACGTACCAGGTTGCATATATAAATCTTACATGTTGGTTTCGTCCCTGGTCGATCTTGAGTAGAAAGGCGGCCGCCAGTCTGCAACCGGAACGATATAATGCTGTGGCAAGGGACTCGGAGTCTTTTGTAAAGTGGCGTTATCAATGTGATAGCTACCATCTATCACCTTGGCCGCGGTTTGGGCCGCAGCTTATAGCATGGCGTGCCAATACCCCAGTTGGCATATTAAATGCGCGAAAGCGGCGAGCGGAGGGATTATGGCCGGGTCAAGAATGTCCCTCAGCTGGGATCAGCTCGTTACAATCAACAGGGGAAATGTGATGATTATGGATCACAGGCCTGTGCGCTGATCTACCTGTTTGAAGGGTCTGAACTCTGTAAAGAAGAAGACGAAGAAGAGAACAGACAGTAATGCTTGGTTTATCCTTCATCCGTGACCTGTCCGAGAACTTGTGTAGGACGACATAAACGAGCTGCAAGCGCCAGATGCAGGAAAAGTAAGGAAGGTGGAATGTCTTTCACATCAAAACTCTGCAGTTATCCGCTCCCGTAAAGTGAAGAAGGACAGAGGCAACCTGTGTGAGGCTGCAGCAAGGCCTAAGAAAGGACGACCATGACCGTGGGGTAACTTGGGTTATGAGGCCAGAAAGACAAGGGTCAGGTCTAGGTTTATCTAGCTCTGGGATAATGAAATTCCGTGGCGGCCTGCAAGTCTTCTGATCGGTGGCGCTGAGGCCCTGTCGGCCTCGGATTGTTAAGTGTGTGCAGTCTAGGCAGTTTCAAAACAATGTATGAATTGCGGAGCAGTCCACTTATATCTGCATATCAACACCAGCCCTGGGGAAGGCAGGGAGCAGATTGTGATCCAACAATAGAGAGGTATGTGTTTAGGGACATTTGGCTGTAGTTGAAGTGATCTAACAATCCCTAGATCCTTCTTGCATCTATTGATTGATAGTAAAGACTCGCCCAATCACTCCTCATGCTACACTTGGCTTGCAGGAAACCTAGACACAGAACCTGTCCGCCGGAACCGAGGAGAGTGAGGCGAATCAACTCGATTGGAAGAGGTGCGGTGAACGTCAATAGCATATGCTGCAAACATCTGTCGCTAGCCGAGCGGTCGATAGACAGGGGGCTGCTAGGCGGAGGCGCTTGTTGGACTCGAGGCGTCGTGTCCATGGCGAGACTGGAGCTACCAATGTGCATATATGACAGGGAGCCTGCCTGTTAGTGAGGGATGCTAAGTCTGAATAAGCAATTCGAGTTGCCCGTACCGGCCACATGCTTTTGAGACAAACATCGGAAGAAAAGTTCTGCCTTACCGGGTTTCAAGGATGAGGGAAAGTCAGTTTGTGTCTTCCATCAGCGGAGTTGCAAAGAAACAAAGACCATTTGTGTGAATGACGCTCCCAAGCGTCGAGAAGCTCAATGATCTCTGCGACTGCATCCGTGTTCATAAGCTGGGTGCGCGATGACTCTGGACATTAAACTGTTGTCGATTGTGTCTTGGCGAACAATTCACCTGTGACCCCAGATCGACTAAGCTGATCTAATTAAAGGTGTGAAGCAGCTAGTCCAACGGTCAGCGCCATGTTCCTTGCCTGATAGGTTTACATATCGACCAATTCGAGCTATCGATTATTCACAAACCTTCACATGTATTGACAATGGGAACAAGCAAGGTGACGTGTATTAGAGGTGGTCTCAATCATTAGAGTCTTACTGAAAGACATGATGATGAGTTCTGCAGGGAGAAGAAGGTTGCTATGCTCCGTAGTGATGGAGCGACTATTCACGGTAGAAGATAGATGTGTGTGGGTGAGGTTACACTGAACGGGAGTGACCAGGGGCACGGGAAAAAGCAAAGAAGAAAAGAAATCGTGTATGCAGGAGAGGAGGAAAGAGAGATCCGCGCTTCAACAAGAGTTTAGGAGTGGAAGGAAGGAAACTGCTGGCTAAGAGGTAGTCTAAGTTTTCACGAAGCACTTAAGGCAGGTCCATCTCAACCGGTTGGGCGTGAAAAGATTCACATCCAGACTCTCTTTGCCCGGCTGAATATCGAATGAGGTCAAAAGTGGAGCAGGCAAAATACAAGCACTTAGACTAGGTAGGTACAGATGGGGATCAGTCCATACCTACCTATAGTACTTACTATGTACCCAGAGGATATTACCTACCTACAAGACCTAAGCTGAAATGAGTCGAAATTCTGAGCGACATTAAATATCAAATACGGGATCATCTTATCCAAGAAATCCTTGTTCAAATTTCTCTCATCATTCGATATCCTCACTACCTCCCTAACCAACAGCATGGTGCCTTCAACGATTTATTATACTTACCTATAATAAATGTGGTTGCTCTTTCCGTTAGAATAATGTGGGTACGGACCCTCTTTCGCCAGCGGGACGGGAAGGAGAGGTCGATTAACTCCCTGCAATAGAGGTGATCAGCCGGCTTATTGGCCCGTCCCGATGAGCTAGCGTCACCAATAAGCGCCGAGAAACGGCTGTAGCACATCTTGTGCAAGCGGGGTGGGATGCTATAGCCAATCAATGTTAGTCTACAAGCGCTGGCTCAAGCCCCCCATGTTTTTCTCCCCAACCACATGCTTCTCTATCTTCCTTTGCTTTACTTACTTCCTCTCAGAGATCAACTTGTCCTTTTTCATAGAAGTTAAGGAGCATGCGCTACAGGTTACAGCTCAACGCAACCAGTTCTACGGAATGCCCTATCGCCCTTGGCAGCTTCGGTGGACCCCCACTGTAGAAAACTCAGCACCCTTCTACAGTGCTAGAAGAAACATCCGCAATGCTTCTATAAAGGAAGGATGTGCTAATGCACACAGACTGTGATGTAAGGCACCGGCCAGTCTTTGGTTTCAATGATACCCAACAACTCAATTGGATCGAGCATATCATGTCGTGGTGCCTATTTCCTACTGCACCGGCGTTACAGCAACTAACTGCCTGCGTGGGAGATGCTGTGTTGCCCTGGTCTGCTGCGCTCTTCTGCTGTGTTGTCCTGCACCGCAATGCTTGAGAAACCACCGCTCGCCGTCGTACCAGACGCCTCCTGCATGCTTCTCTGTCTATTTATCTCACCAAAAGAGGGGTACGAACGATTTTCCTACCTGATTGATGGATTGCTCTCAATGCGAATCCGATATGAAATTTGGATGAGACGATGGCGGAGGTCAATCAATCCATACCAAGGACATGCTTCTATAATAAAAGAGTCAAATCTCAAACAGCGGGATGCGAGCCATTCATGCGCTTTTCCGCAAATGGTGAAATACAATTGATTGATTGACAGGCCGAGTCCCTCGAGTCTCAATGTCGGAATGGATCTGGAGATTTACAGGGGCCCCAGTCTAGTGGACCACGCAATTTGATGCGCCATCCAACGATTCACTGAGTGAATTGAATTCAACGGCACGCGGTCAACCCACGAGGCTAAATTTGGCAGGGGCATTGCTCGCTAGATGTTTGACTTGCTGCGACTCGCTACTTGTAAAGTCGCCTCGTCTTGTCTTTAATCAAAGATCCACAGTCGACGAAGGGATGAGATGGCAGTCCACGTTGAACATTGTTCGTCATGGCAAGGCCGCAGCCGCCGGCCACGATCCATTCACGTCAAATTAGTCGCCTCCGCCTCGACTGGCGTCTTTTAAATCAGCGGCTGAAATCATGCTAATGCTTTGGCATGCTCAACACCCTGTCTACACACAAGAGGGGATCCTAGTCTTCTGCAGCTTCTCTTCCCCACTCGGATTCTTAGCTCGAGTCCAAACAGCGAAAAAAGATGCTCAAGCTCCCAATCCCCAGCCGCCGTCCACCATCCTCCATTCATGGCCCCTGTGTTTCCATATTGCCTATGAGCCGGTCCGTCTCCGCTGATCCATTCAACCCAACGTTCGCAAGGCTCTATTTTAATATCGTCTTCTGGCTCCATCGTCCACTGACAGGCCAGAACGCCATTCTCTAGGCGCCATCTCTGACTCTGAACCCCATGATGGATGGTCCATCACACACAGCACACGCACCCACACTGCCATAAACCCTGTGTCTTCGTCTTTCTCAAAATCACACCAATCTGCACTTTTTCTGGCTTGGACTTCCTTCTTGGGCCTCCCTCTTCTTAGTCTTCCCTTTCCGCCTTTGTTTTGCTTCGTATTGTGCCTCTGTTCCCGAGTCCTGGTCTGCTTGTGTCGCCTCAATCACATTGTCACACCTTCAGCTCCATCATCGACCCTGATATCACAACTCCACCAACACCCATCTACACCAGCCCCCAAACGACTGATCAGCTTTTGCTTCACAACAGGAAAGATTCAGGTAGGAATATCAATTCGTTCTCATTTTCCAATCTCCTTTGCACTCTGTTCTTTTATGTCCGCAACCGCCGTCAATTGAGCGTCTGCTATGCTCCTTCGTTATCCCCGTCCCTCGTCATGTTTCCCGTCTTAGTCGCATGTTCTTGCTCAGCATACAAACGCACGCAAACCCAAACGCACCTGCACAAGTTTGATGGACCCTAGAATCATTTTTTCAAGGGATTACAAGCTACAGCTGCAAGTCAAGCGCCGGGTCACACCCCTTTCACATCCCATCCCTATCCACATCCACTACCAAGCTCTTCCTGGCAGCTACAGTTGGTCCTTGACCACTTTGAACGCTCATCTCTATTTGGCGTCGTCCGACCCCATGTAATCACATCCAGCTTGAGCAGGGCAGGCGCCTGCGTTCTCACTGTTGCCGATTTGCGCCTATAGCGTCGTTTTTAACTGTCGCTCTGGCAAAGGTTACTCTCGACAAGCAAAACCACAGCTCTACCCATCTCCACACACACACACACACGTCTATCCTTTTTCTACGTCGTCTCGCATCTTCTTACTTGGTTCTCTCAACTCCTTGAGCTCATACTAACTCGCATTCCGAAGACCTCACCGCATCTACCTCTTATTATAGACCGTCGCGACCGAGACATACAGCTTCACCAGTCCCGCTCGTTGTCCAACCTCACTTGGCCGTCGCTACCCGCTTAATCGTATCGCACAGTGACGAAACGCACTTTAGCATAACGGCATCCGAGACTTTTTGGCTTACCGAAACATCGAGAGACTGTCATTGTCCGGGTGCGGACAGCAGGACATTCCGAGGCATGTTCGACAGCCTTTGAATATAGCTTCCCGCCTGTGTCTGCGACTTCGAGAGCAGCTATAGTGAAGACCCCGCTATCGGGGGCTTAGTCCTCGTCGACATCGATTCGCACCAGAACAGTACGTGCAGCGTCGCACAAGACGAACACCTACCCAGAGCAGCCGCAGCTTCCCTAGTCGTCCGACTGGCTAACGCAAGCTCCGTCAACGCAGGTAGAGATCCAGAAAGGATATCAGGCCCATCATGTCCGTCCCCGTGGCCGCGTCGTCACGGAATCGTACCGTATCTTTGAGTTCTGGCGGAAGGTCTGCAGCAAGGAGCAAATCGTCTCAGGTCCCGGACAGCACTACCATGCCTCACGTTACTGATTTGAAGTACTTTGACCCCTGCGCCGCCACGGCCTCTATGTTCTTGTATGCCCAGGGTTCATCTGTTGTCTGCTGCCACCATGACACCCTTACTATTGAACGGAGATTCTCACGACATGCTGATGAAGTTCAACTATTGGCAGTCGACAACCAAAGCGAGAGTGGTGGTGGTCGCTTGGTTGTGAGTTACGATGCTGGTCAGACAGCAATTGTGTGGGATTTAATGACTGGCGATGAAATCGCTCGATTTGCATCATACGAACATCTGACTGTCGCAGCATGGATGAAGAACGGCAACGTTGCTTTTGGTATGTTTATAGGGTGAAATTTAGCCACGCAATTGCTGACCTTTCCAGGCAATACGAAAGGAAGCATTATCATGTTTGAGCCTTCAACCTCCGAACATGTTTCTTCAAGAACCATCGATCAAATTGCTGTAACTGCGCTGGCTCCGTCATCCGATTGTCGAACATTTGCCATTGGGTAAGGCCATTGCATGGTGCTCAATTGAATATCACTAATGGCAATACAGGTACCAAAATGGTTCTCTTTTCGTGGCTACGCTACAGCCACGTTTTACTATCCTACATAATCTCACTACTTCCAGAGGTCCATCGCCCATTGTTAACCTCGCATGGCATGCTTCTTCTTCACGACAGAAGTCTGATATGCTGGCGGTTCAAATGCGTGACGGGGATCTTCGTGTCTGGAGCGTGGCAAAGAAATACAGTGCTGATGATCCTGCTAAAGTGGTTCGAAATCTCAGAAAAGCCGAGATCTCCATGGATGGACCCAACTGGATGGGATGGTCCAAGAACGGTCGCATAATTCAGTATTCAGACTCGTAAGTCTTGCAGATTGCCACCACCATAAAACACCCTAGGCTACGCGCGCGCTTAGCTGCATAAACACTTTCCTCGACTAACATCTACACAGGCAAACACAGTCATGGGATGTTAGGACAAAGCACGTCACTCATGATCCCATCCCAACACTCGATCATGTCCGCGGTCTTGCCGTCTATGGCCCAGGAGCCACTCTTTTCACCCTTGGCCCCAACAACACAGCACAGCAGTTCGATCTTAACTCGCCAGCCATTATGGTCGCCAACGTCCAGCATCCAGCCAACTTATTGCCACCGTCACCTCCAGTTTCGGAGGAGACTGGAGAAAGATCGGCCACTTCAGCTACTACTATTGCCTCTGAATCCGAGTCTAGCTCAATCCCTCTGGACATGAACATTTCCGAAAGCGATGAAGATCACCTGTCACCATTTGCCCGTCTAACCAGACGCCAAGCTTACGACTCGGGCAACGAGCCTTACGAATCAGCCAGCCCTGTCTCCAGTCGAAGTGGTCTCTCCTCCTTGTCAAAATCCTCGGCAGGTTCCTCCCAGACCCCTGGCCGCTACCAGCAATCGACGAGGTCAAGGGGCTTATCAGAGAACACTTACATCTCTGCTGGAACCTCAATCCGCTCATCCACTATCGGTAACGGCAACGGCAACGTTCAAGGTAACTCGAGAGACTTGGATGCCTACTCTATGGGATATTCTCTTGGTACTACTAGCGTTTCGTCCATGGCTTCCAGTCGTTCTCGCCGTAGGCCTTCTCGCCTGCGCAACGAAGTTCCCCGCAGCCCCGACGACAACAAAGTCCATGACCTCTTCAAATTTACACGAGCTCGTCTTAGCGATATTCCATATAAACATGCCATGGGATCCAACAACGCCCGCCTGACTAATGACGACCTACGCCGGCAGATGCTCAATACGATCTTCGGGTGGAACAAAGAAGTTGAAGACCTGATCCGAGACGAAATGAGCAGACACCCCCAAGGGTCGCCTAGTCGCATCCTCCTAGCTAAATGGCTTGGTGACATTGATTCCAACATCATGAACGCCAACTTCGAAAACATGACTTCGTCTGATTGGATGTTGCTAGCATTGAGTGGCATTGGTGGTCAGGCATCTCAGCAAAAGCTTGGCCAAGCTTATGTTCAACGGCTTCTGGAGGCCGGGGACGTACACGCTGCGGCCACGATTATGCTTGGTATGGGCGAATACAATGACGCTATTGAAGTCTATGTTTCTCACAAGCGTTACATGGAGGCACTGATCCTCACTTGTCTCGCTGCACCTGGTGTCTGGGAGCGTCAAGCTGCTATCATCCGGAAGTGGGGAGAATGGGCAGTTCAGCATGGCCAGCAGCAACTGGCAATTCGGTGTTTCGCTTGTACTGATCAGGAGTCTACCGAGCCTTGGGCGTCTCCATCTGCTGCTCAACTTAACTTCCAATCGATGACTCCCAGTATCCCAGAGATTTTGAGCCCACCTCTCTCTCCCCCTGGTGTTCAACGTGGCCCTCAGCGAAGCATCGCCAAAACTTCTGCCCTCAAACTCATCACCTCATTTGGTGACCAGGCGCAAAAGTCGAAGTTTTTTGCCGGCGATGGAGGCCAGACGCCCATTGCCGCTGGTGTTACTCCCATCGCTGATTCTGCCGGCTCGCCTGCCTTATCCCATGCCTCCAACAATGAGGCTACTACGGCATTCCTTCGTCCATCAAACAACAGCAGATTCAATACACCAGTATCTGCCCGAGCTCGAGGCCGTTTGCCATCTATTGGCGAGATACCATCAGACCTCAACCGTGATGCGATCAGATCGGCTGGTCTTTCCGCCGCACCCTCCGATTATGAACCCCGATCTAATCATATCCGAACACCATCTGGCAATGACAACATGATGTTCGGCAATGCACTGCAGCGCGCTGCTACAGCAAGCCCAATGATGATGCGCGAGCATGCTCAACGGGTTGTTCAGCCATGCGAAGGAGACTATCCACCACCACCTGATCAAACTGTGATGATGAAAATGCAGCAGGCGTCACGAAACCATCGAAATGGTTCTCGTGATCGTATTCCTCTCGGTGTAAACCTGCAGCTGCAGCCTGGAATCTCGCATGAAGAAGTGACATCCCCCGAACATTCGGTAACTTCGTCGACCCGTTACCACTGGCCGACTCGTCGCCGGGGTCCTGCATCTGTTACTAGCTCTGTTACCTCTGCATCAAGTGCTGGTAGAAGCCTCCGTCATCAAGCCGTGCGAAACCGAGAGGACTATATTCACAGCCTTGACGCTGCCAACCACTTCTCTAAGAGACAACGAAGCCGTCAACGCAGCCAATCGAGAACCAGAGATGCATCACGTAGCCGTCCCGGCAGTCGCGAACGAAGAGCCCGATCTAGAGAGCCATCAGAGGAACGCGGCCGTGTGGCTGCTCGAGGCTGGCCGAAAGCCAAACGATCGCCAACCTCGCCCATTCCCATGTCTCCCGAGGATTTGCTGAACCTAAGCACCCCACGCCATGGTCAGGTCGGGGAGCCAAACACGGTTCGTAAGGTCAGCGGATCAACCATGAAGCCAGGAAGTCGGGGATCGAGCCGAGCCAGCCGCCGCAGGAGCCCCGATAGTCGCAACCGCCCGCCAGCTTTGACCCTTCGTGGTCGTAGCCAGGGCCGAGAGGGTTCCGTACAGCGTTCTCCTTCCTCCCCACTCCCCCTGGAGGTTACTACGCATCACTATCAAGGTTCTGAGGATGAGGAAGACTACAGAGCGGCAATGGCTGCACAGGAGGAATTCAGGAACAAACACAACCGCAGCGCCAGTCGAGGTCTAAACTCCCCAGCACTAAGCAAGCAGGATTCTTCAGAAAGTCGACGTAGGGCCAACTCTGAAGCGGCGAACTTTGATGGACCAATACCTGTTCACGGCCGAGCTGCCTCTACGGAGCATGCTGGGGACCTTCGACAGATGAAGGACGAACGCCAACGCAAGAAGGAGCAAGCTGCTCGAGAACTCGAGGAACGTCGCAAGTCTCTGGCCAAGCGTGCTCAGACACCTTCTATCCCTCATCCCAACGATTTCTCCCCTGCCCTTGCCGTCACTGTTGAGATGGCGGAGCCCAAGGCTCTGCCTGACGATATTCCACCTCGAAGCGCCACCGAGCCACCGCAAAGGAGCATGTACGCCCGTAGCGGTCCTGTCATCGGTCTTCCTGCAACTCCCAAGGCCATGAGGCTGATCATTGAGGGTAATCACGATCAGTCCGGAAGCACCCCTAGACCCGAGGTGCCCACGATTCCAGCCTCTTTCTCTCAGAGGCACTCGCCAGAAACTTCTCCTCAGCAATCGCCAGAGAGGCCAGAGCCCAACGCGGAGCCTAGTCTTACCCTCCTACCGTCGACTGTCTACCAACCCCCATCTCGACCCGCGATCCCTCGTAGCATGTCGGCTCCAATTCCTGATGAGCCTGGCCAACGCCCAGGACGATTCGGGCGTAAGAGCAGTGTGGGCCGTATCGAAGAGGTCGTCCCCGGAGAACGACGACGCTCTCATGAGGATGATCCTATTCCTCCACCTCCGCCTCCGGCACCTCCAGTGCTTAAGGAGCTCAGGCATCTGGCCTCGCCCCCACCGCCTCCTCCTGCCCCTCTTCCACACGCCCAACGACATCAGCAGGCGGGTGCTGTTGCATCGGGTATGATTGAGATTGTCATGGACGACGATTTGTCTTCTGGAAACGATCAACCTTCAGAGTCTAGCCCTCCAGCCCCAGCTTCCCACAGAGGTCATAACCGAGGCCGAAGCATTGGAGACAGCAGCATCTCGGGGCGCATTCACAAGGCTACCGAGAGACTCCGATCTGCCAGCCGCAGTCGCAAAGAATATGTGCGATCCCCTCCTTTTGAAGCTCCTTATGAGAGCGTGCCAATGCCACGACAACTCCGGTCTCCTCCGCCTGTATCATTTAACCCCGATGTGCTGCGCTCGCCCATCGACTCGAGGAACAAGCACATGTCAACTGGCTTGCATCAGAACGAGATGATCTAGGAGGTCTCTCGAGATCGAAGTCAGAGCGCCGTGCAGTTTTTTCTTCCTTTCTATCATTCTCTATAAACTTTGCATTGTCAAGTTCTGTGCATGGCGACCGGCGTTTTCCAGCATCAGAAGTCGATATCAAAGTCCCTACCGGACTCGCATATTGGTGCATTGCACTCATGCCTCTTCTCAAAGACGCATGATCGCATATCACAAAGAGAAAATACTCATCTTTTCTTTTCCTTCCTTTTTTCTTCCTTTTCTTTCTTTAATTTGTTATCGCGTTTCGAATGTATCACGGCATCATCAGCAGAAATGCCGATGAATGCTGGGAGACTTTACATTTCTTTGGCCGGCTCATTGTAGTCCTTCAGTCACGGCCAGAACTATTTGCAGATTATGTTTGAAGCGGAATTTTGGCACCTGTGCTTTAATTCATTCAATTTTACATTCAAGGGGAAGTTGGAGGTTTCGATTGAATATAAGAGTGAATCGATACCTGGAGGTGAACGGGAGAGCAAAATTGGGAGATGCCAGAGGGGATTAACGTAGCGACTGCTTTCTACAATGTTGCCTCGCGGCACTTGTTTCAGTTTTGTGTGACATGATGATGGAAGGAAGGAAAAAGGGAACTTGGTATGGGCCGAGGATTGGATGAAGGGACAGGATAGGACTGGACCGGATTGGATTGGAAATGCATTTTGATTCCCCCGGAGGGTTTTTAGTATTTAACGAACTGAATGAACATACTGCTTTGATACCATTATTCGTCAATACGACATTCGCCGTGAATTTTGACTGTAATTGTGACCAGGTTGGTGCAGACAATATGGAGAGAGAGAGGAAAGTGGCGATAGCTTCATGGGAAAAGGACCAGGAGACATAGCGGAGGGTTCAATTCGCAACGACCTCAGCCGCAACACATCTCAGTAATGAGATATTCATCTTGGAAGTTACTTGCCAATCTTAAAACCCATCTTGATATTTTTCACAAGCGTTAGTAGTCTGTAGCAATCGGCAAAAATTGCAAAAAAGATAGTTGGCTGCTCCATCTCATCCACTTGCCATCCCAAATCCCCCCGCACTAACGTGTTCCCACCCGCCACGCGACGGGGGAGAGATCTCTGCAGAGTGAAACCTCCCTCAAGGGTCATCTCCAGTGCTTAGGGCCGCAGAAGTTCCAGCATCGTGAGTTACCTGCACGAGTGGGCGGCCACCGCAGCGTTCGGGCGGGGCGCGACGGAGGGCTGGAAGTGCAAGCACAACCAGAATTGGGATGGGCGGTTGAGCGGGTTTGAGCGCCTTCACCGTTGGACCATTACAGTCGGAAACTAGGGACAATTTTATAACTTATATACCATTACCCCAAGTTTTGTGATCAGGTGGGGCAGCTCCTTAACTATACCTAGTCCATTGTACTCCACCCGTGTGGTTCGTAGCTTTAGTGGCAGCTTCAGGCCTGCCGTCTTTCCACCTTCAACTCCCGTCAACTCTTCAATAATGCGCCCTTCGTTACTCACAACACGAACCATGTCGTAATAGCTTGGGCCTCCTACTTGACTCTATAAACAAACCCCTCACATATTACTCCCTGATACGACTCTATATTACCGATTAAACACTCAATTCACTCGCCGAAATCCATCATGATCAACCATCTGAATGACCAACCCTCCTGATCTACATAGTCAAATCACCACGATGCTCTCGATATCACCCCGTCTTCACATTCGCCATCCCTCTCCAACGACCGCTGAATTCACCGTAACAAATCTTCGACCTCTTCCGCCAGCCTTGCATACCATAGTTCTCCTCTCTCGCGTCGTTCTCTCCATCTTCACCCTTCTTCTTCTCCATGCACGCCTCACTCTCCATCCATTGCTCGTCTACGCCGCGCCTTCTCTTCTGAAGATCATACCAGCTTCTTACCTACGTGCACCAACTTCAATAGCCGCTCTTGCGCAAGACATTCCCTTATCCGTTCTCGTACCAGTGAGTATAGCCGTGCTATGGCTCTCCAGTCGAAGGGGCTATGCGAGCGAGAGTATCCTGGTCATGAGAGGATTGGGCGTGCAGACGAGCGAGAGTCCTGGGAGCTATCTCGCCGGCACGGCGACGAGGTTCATACCCACTGAGAAAATCCAGGACATTCTTGTTAATGAAGCGTTCCTCGGATTTGAGGTCAGGTACTACCTGATTGTCATAGTCGAGGGTGAGGACGATGTGGTGGTTGTATTTCCAGGCTTGTTACCGCGACGGAAAATCGTGGAGGAGGTATGGAGGGGCGTCAGGAGATGCTTGTACGAACAGAGAGGGGAAGACAAAGTACAGACATGAGAAATTATACCCATAGAGGAGCGTTTACTATTTTCAATTTGGACGTTTATGTACCAAAGGCGATATCTAACGTCTATTCGTCCATGGCCTCATCTGCCTTTCTCTTTCCAATTCCCCTCTGTGTTCTCATATCCTCCGAACTAGCGTATCCCTTTCGGATAGCATACCTCTCGTTTTGTTCTTCAGGGGACTGCAGCTTGTCCTTTTTCAACAATGGCACGTAGCGACCACCCATACGTCCCATGTTGCCGCCCTCGTAGACGACTGCACTGTTCGCTTGCTTGCCTGTAGGCTCAGGGCGAGTGACTTGACGTGAAGGGTCCTTGCTGCGCTGTGTTGAGACGAGTTGTAGAAGTTGGTTCGAGAGCAATTCGTCCAGCTTGCGCTCTCGCCAGTGCGCCCACATACCGTCCATGACACCAAAGGGCCCAGGCTTGCTCAAAGCAGGATCGTCTGCCAGATACACCCAGTCGAGGCCGTCAGTCTTCTTGGCCGCCGGATCAGCTGGGGGGTCATTTTCGCCAGGGAAGATACAGTCCCAAAGCACCAAGGGCACTTCGTCAGCCATCACATAGTTGGGCTTGCACGGGTTGTTCGCTACATCAAGCATCGTTGTTACGACATCAGGCTTCTCGAGCCGTTGACCGGCAAGGAACAGAACAGCGACCATGTGACGGATCTGGTGCCACAAAAAGGCAGAACCTCGAACGTTGAACGAGTACACTTTGGGATATATCGTGCCATCGGTGGGTAATCCTTCGGCGGGAGCAAACTGGGGCCCAGAAAGATAAGGCAGAGCTGAGCTCACATCTCGGACCTCTTCGATATCAGCCTCGTAGATAGTGCGCACAAAGTTGGTGATCTGCTTGCCGGGGTCGATCTTGCAGAAGTTTCGGAAATCATGCTCGCCCTCGTAGCGTTTGGCTGCCTCCCGCATCGCCTCAATGTCAAGCCAGCCGTTCCTTGCGCCACCAGCACTGGGCTCCGGGGTGAAGGCAGGCTGTGTGAAGAAGTATCTGTATTGGCGCTCACGGCAGGAGAAGCGAGCAGAGAAGTCCGGTGGTGGCGAGGGACACCAGGCGAGAATTCGGATATCAGGTGGTAGAACTCGGTTAAGTAGGCGAGGGTATTGAAGCTCATCCCTGATAGGGTCGAAAGATGATGTGTCGTCTTCAATCTCTTCTTCTGCGTTCTCTCCAGATTGCTCATCAACAACCATCGCCTCGCCGGCTTCACTCAGACGTCTTCGCTTCTTGGGCAGGGGTCTGTTGCTTCGCACTCGAAGACCAATGACCTGACCAAAAGCACTAACACCTTTATCCGTGCGACCACACTTTGAGTATTCGCAGCAATCAAAGTCAACGACTCGTTCATCATTGGGGAAGATGAGGCATGCTTTTGTAAGAGCATTCCATAATTCCTCTTCGATAGACGGAGCATTGGCCATAGCCTGGAACTCAAAGCCGCCGTAGTTCTTGCCCAAATATGCAAGTTTCAATGCAATATATCGTGTGGAATATTTACCAGGGTCCATCTTTCTCTTCACCTTGGGTTTCGTTGACTTTTTGGCCTCATCCCCCTCTTGGTTCTGGGTCTGAATCTCATTCTCAGGCTTTGCTTCTGGAGTAGGTCGATCTCTGAGTTCTGCTTCAAGCTCCTTGACTTTTTGAATGAGACCGTTTTTGGTCCATGACTGATAATTGGACTCGCCAGACATGGTGCGGTACTTGGCAGTTTTTCGCTGTTGCACACGAATTTCAAGTGATTCACCACTTGATGCAGAACTTGATGAGATTTTGCGAGAGATCGGTCGAGTTTGGACTCCGCTTATTGTGACTCCGACCGGCCTTTGACGCCCAATACAACGGCCAAAAGGTCTCATGTGAAGTTGGTGGGTTCCAATTTTGGGCGATTATATATGCAGGCCCATCAGACTTTACAAGTGGAAAAGGGCTTTGCAGCTGTTTCAAGATGTGGCTTGCATAAGATATGTGGCTGTGCAATTGGCAAGTCAGTACCTACGCCACAGTTGGGGGACAGAGATAAGTTACGTACTGCTCTCATCTCATCTCTATCTCAAGCTCTCGTTAAATAAAGGCTATGTCCGCTCATGTTTAGTTGATCAATCTTCAGTGCATTAATTCTGTTTTCGTACGATTCAGAATATCAAAATCTCCAGCATTCACATCATGGATCCCGAAGTGATCAAGATCCTCCTTGTAGGCGATGAAAAATGCGGCAAGACTACATTTCTTTCGTATGTAGAGTTCAACTCATCTATTGAATTCTTGGATATCTCATACTAAACACCACTCCTTCAGCCGACTTAGTGCGGGCGAACGTATCAACCCGATCCCCATGCTTCGTGATATCGATCAGCCTTACATCTTCGGTATCAAGACAGGGACCAAGCAGTTCCAATTCGAGTTCTTTGACACATCGTGCCCTGATAATTGGAGAACGCTAGATCCCGATGCTATCGTCATCTGCTACGATATCAGCCAGCGGTTGAGTCTCATCAATATGCAAAGATATGTGAGTGTTCCAACAGTCCTCTCTTAGGCCAAGGACGAAGATGGCTGAGACTCAATAGTGGATCGACGAAGTCAAAAGGTCGTTCCAACGGATTGATACCCTGCCCTTGATCATTCTGGGTCTAAAACGCGATTTGAGATCAGAGGATGACCCAAATGGTATCATCTATCCACAGGAAGCGTATCAGGTTGCGCAAGCACTTAGGGCGGATCGATATGTAGAGTGTTCGGCAGTAACGGGTGAATTGTTGAAGCTGGCTTTCGAGGACCTGTGCAAGACAGCAGTGACTCCAACAACAGGCGCAAACAGCCAAAGCGCAAGCTCATGCGCTATACTATGAAACTTCCAGGGGGATAATGCATTGATGGGATGGTAGGATATGTGGGCGTGTGATTTGGCGTTATATTGGTGATGTCACAACTCAAGCAGCAGCGTCGTTCATCGAGACGTCAGCACCGCCTTCTTCAGCACCTTCTTCGGAGGCAGGAAACTGGCCGAGAACTTCGGCGATAATGTTGACTATATCTTCCTGCTGCTCCTCGTTGAAACGCTCAGACATCTCCTCTACAACAGTATTGAGAGCAGCGACTGAGGCGGGGCGCAGGTTGATGATCATGACAACTTCACCCTTGGCGAGGTTGTAGGGCCTTAGGCGCTGAAGAAGTTTGGAGATGCAGCCTTCAGTGTATGGCAGAGGTTCCTGGCTCAAAGGGCCCGGGTTTGTACGGAGATATTGAAGAAGCTGCTAGTGGTATTAGTTCTGGTTTGGTCACATAGTTTGATTTCGCATAATTCTAGCTATTGAGCATTGTAAATGCTAAAAAGTCTTACCTCGCGAACCACTGTCTCGAGATTTGGAGGTCCTCGACGCTTGGCATTCTTGTAACGCTCACGTTGTTCTGAGACGTGCTGATAGACCTCATAGTTTGTGAGAACGGCGGATTGAGCTTCGAGGATCTTCATGACTGCTGTTGAGTTGATTGGGCCCCTTGGAAGTTCTGTAAGATCAATGCGAGATAGTGAAGGAAGGGTCTGTTGGTGGAGAGGATGAGGCTCTGGGATAGGAAAAAAAGAGAAGTGGATGCGTGGCCAATCAGAATCTTGGTCTCTTAGAAGGCAGTCTGTTGTGGTGGAGACAGTGCTGTAATGTAGCGAAGGGTCCAGCAACCTCTTCAGTTAGCACCTGCTAGCATCGGTACCTATAGGTATATTCCAAGATCGATATTGGTAATCATCGAGTATCAAATACTGGACATTCAAGGAGCTGTTGTTTGTTTTATTTACATCATACGCGGAAATGTCTTAGTAGTGTGTATGCAGTAGAGACGAAACACTGCATATGACGGTGGGCCTGGAAACTGCCTGTTCCTGGTGACTGAGACATTGAGAACGGGAGGCTTTTTTTTTGTACCTCTTCTTTTGCTTTTTCTTTCTTTGGCGTCCTTTGTAGGGCCAATATCATAAGTACCTTGTGTGAATCCGAGTGCCATCGGATGAATGTCTTTGATTAATGCGCCTTTTCCTTGCATGTGACTCTGGCTAAAAGCTAAGCTGGGGATTGAGTGAGAGGTCGAGACGCACGTCAGAACGCATCGCTCTACAAATTCCTCTCTTTCCATCCAATGGATATGACTGTGTGTTGCATTAGCTGGGCTTGTTTTTTTCTTACTGGTGGTCTTGAGTTCTTTATATGTGCTTGGAACAATTCGTGGGTGTCGGTATCTTTCCAATGAGGCTCAGCCATTTCATGTACAATGGCATCATCCAGATGGAACATTGTTCAGAGACAATTCGCATCCATTGAATTAGGCATGGGGTTAATACTAGTTGCTACTTGGCCCATTGCGTGATACTGAGTGCAAAAGAACGTGGTCGCGTGCATCTCTACTGTAAAGGCATTGGCGGATTGATGCAAGCCACCTAGAACTAATAATGACTGACGGCAGATATCAAAGAAAAACCTAGGTGCCTTCAGTTTCCAGCTTCCATAGACATATGAGTGATGAATATCAATGTACTCATCAATCAATATTCTGTCGTCTATGGATTATTTGACAGTAGTGGGAAACCCATAATCTATTACACCGAGCTCTCTATTACTGAGCTACCTACACATATAGAGCACACTCACTCACTACCTACCTTACGCATGTAGCACAAATCAACTGACTGAAACCCGCTGCCAGGCTGCAAACTCAGGCGTCACACAGTTATTTTATTGGTAGACGGGGCTACAGACGGAATTGGATTGTTTGCAATTGCCAACAGGGATTGACTTTTTGTTTAGATACAAAAGTCCGTTCAAGATGGCGGTCTGAATCAGTTTGTATAAATGCCTATAAGCTATGGCAATTATCCCTGCCTGGCACCCATGGAATTGTTCCCAGTCGGTTTATGTACCACTCGCACACTGGATCCATGAGGTTTCCCATCAAGAATTGCGGGACGGGAAAGCTCCAGATGCCCGCCCTGGCCAATACCCTGAATACAGGCGATTTAGCGGGGGTGGGTACCCATCAGTCCACTTCCATAAGGTGTTGAATGTACCTACCCTACCTCAGGTTGGCAGTAAAGTCCTGAACATGTCCGAGATGTGTGTCTTGTTGCATTCTATTTTTTATTTCGCAGTAATAGAAGCAGCAAGTAAATAAAAGAAGCTATCGCGTTCACACATTCGCTTTGATACTTGGTGCAGCTAGGTAGGTACAGTACTATAGGTTAGTACCTACCTAAAGTGAATCAAACGAGTAAGGTACCGCAGAATAAAGACGATATCCCATTATGGAAAGATCTCAGAGGCTCCGGGTTGTGACTTCCTGTCTTGAGTAATTTTGCCATGTCTGAAAGTGTGCTGCCGGCAGGTGCGGTCATGGATGGATGTCATCATCTTAGGTTTGCTCGGTGCACTGTTTGCGTCTAATAACAGCAACCTACTAGCCCAGGTACCTTACAGGCCATTCTCACTGGAATAGACCTGCTCCCAAAAACTTTGACTCGATAACTTTGATCTCTTTGTTATATTCATCAGAATAAGGCTTTTAGTTCCCCAATCACTTTACACCTTAAAACTTAGTTTTAGGTTTTCTCTCTTCTTCTATCCAGCCTCAGCCTGTGATCTTCCTCTTTCATCAACATAGCATCGCATTGCATCGCATCGCTCCCCCAGTCATCTCCACTCCCCCTCCACTCACAGGCGGTATTTGCGACCGATCACCGAGCCCACTCAATTCGAATTCGACTTTTTATCTTGTCGAGTCGTCGTCACTTTGGATCATTACTTGATCTGTCTGGCCTGTTCTTCCCTTCTCATCTTTTTCGGTCACCAGATTCATCCTTCTGCCTCCACGATCCGCAGTTTTGTGATTGTTTCTATATCCTACCTGAAGTTCTGCACCGTCTCCGACACCGGCATCACGCTCTTCGTCTATTCAGGTACTTAGGAATCCTTGCCCTACGATTCGGCATTGGAAACTTGCTACTGAGCACTGAGTCTCAGCCTCCAGGTGCACCTTATCCCAGTGCAGCACAGTGACGTCGGTCTGGCCCTGCTCCGACTCTTCTGTGCGTCAACTCTCGGCCCTGAACCCCTGTTGGTCCACCAAGTCATTCATCAAGTCGCGACCCAAGACAGTCAACAATTGCCATCGGCTAATGTAGAGCCAGCGTTCACGGCATCCATCCATTGAATTATTACGCTGCCTTAAGATTAGTGAACTCTTCTTACAGCATTGGCACTTCCTGAGCCAGCCATTCCCAATCATACCTCCGCTAACCACAACAAAACCCCACACCACACGCACGCTCGCCGTTGCTGCGCGCTCCAACAACCCGGGGCCGCCATTGAGGAGGTCGTTTGAGAAGAAAAAAAAAATTCATAATTAGATCCCTTCACCAGGTTTGGCTTGGGATCTTTCAACGCACCTTGCCTGGATTTCAACTCTGACATCGGTCTCCCTCCGGCTCGTTTCGGCTTGTCTCAGGTCTTCTTCACCTTTCAAGGCTCTCGCCAACCTCAGTCGAAGCTACATTCTACCGCTAAAAAAAGCTCTTGACTCGTTCACTTTCTTCCCCCTCGTAGAAAAAAAAAACTACGTACTCACCCCTCCGATTCGGGGCCCCTCCACACACCCCGTTTTCCGCTTCCGTCCCTCGCCGCAGTCAAAACTTTTTGCTCGTCTAGCCGACGACAACTCAACTTCAACCTCAAACCCACACAACTTCACCTTCACCATGGTTCGCAACATTGTTGTTCTGGGAGGTAACTCCCACCCTCAACTCACAGAAAATGTCTGCCACATTCTTGGTGTGCCGGCCAGCAATCGCATCCTGGGAAAATTCTCTGGCGGCGAAAGCCGTTGCGAAATCAAGGACTCGGTTCGTGGTAAAGACGTCTACATCATACAATCCGGCTCCGGCAACGTCAACGACAACCTCATTGATCTCTGCATTATGATTTCGGCTTGCAAAACCGGTTCCGCGAAGCGAGTAACTGCCGTTGTGCCTCTCTTTCCCTACTCCCGACAGCCTGACTGGCCCTATAACAAAGCTGGTGCTCCTTTGTCGCAAGTCGCAGGTGCTCCCAAGGACTACACATTCGAGAGCGTACCCCCTACGCCCCGCCCTGGTGGTCCCAAGTCGGCTGGTCTGCCCAATGGTGTCAATAATCTGACCGAGAAGCTCTCCAAAACAGCTCTTGCCCACGATGCTACCAACGGTGTGAACGGCAATGGCCACCCCACACCTCGTCGTTCGGATACTATCTCAAGCACCACCTCCGAAAACCGTGGTCACCAGCCCGAGAATTCCACTTCCTCGCAGAGAAGTGCTTATACTACACACGACTACGAGAACCAGTCCAACATCTCCATCTTCCAGCCCAAACCCGGTTACAAGCAATGGATCGCTCAGGCTGGTACTCTTGTTGCCGACTTGCTCACTTGTGCCGGTGCCGACCACATTATTACCATGGACCTGCACGATCCTCAATACCAGGGCTTTTTCGATATTCCCGTCGACAACTTATACGGAAAAGCCCTCCTTCAGAACTATATCCAGACTAACATCCAGGGTCATCAGAACGCTGTTATTGTTTCCCCCGACGCTGGAGGTGCAAAGCGTGCCACTCTGATCGCGGACAGTCTTAAAACAGACTTTGCTTTGATTCACAAGGTAATCCCACCAACCTCTGATCTTTCTCATGACGATCAAAGCTTATATGGTGCTTCAAAGGAGCGACGACCGATCCGGTTTACTGAGCATCGAAACGCGAGTATGATGCTGGTTGGTGATGTTTCCAACCGTATCTGCATCCTGGTCGACGATATCATCGATACCGGCAATACCATCACACGTGCTGCGAAGCTCCTAAAGAAGGAGGGTGCGACTAAGGTTTACGCCCTCGTGACACATGGAGTCTTCAGCGGCGATTCCATTGCTCGAATTAATGCTTCCGCTATTGATAAAATGCTCGTCACCAACTCTGTGCCTCAGGAAGAGCACCGACGACTATGCCCCAAGCTCGAGGTGCTCGACATCTCACCCGTGTTTGCCGAAGCAATCCGCCGTGTTCACCACGGAGAATCTATCAGCGTCCTATTTCAGCACAATTAAGGTGCCAACATCGCACTCACGGTTTGTCAACAAGATTCCGATCTCGATTACATGGAGGCACGTTCTTCCGCATATTGGGTACGAGCCTTTAAAAATTCTGACCTTGGACCAGGCAAAGACCGCCTTTTGCTATCGATGTTGCAAGACCTTATCCCTCCTTGCGATACAGCTAAATGATCTGGGATATTCTTGCTTGGAGTTTATTTGGGGGGCTTCATACTATATTGCATTGCTGTTTGCCAGATATGGTTACTGGCAGTGTTTTTCTCTCGATATTTCCCATTTACACTCATCGACGTGCTCTGATAAGGTATTTGGACTGGCACACAACTGTGTGCGAAGAAGACTATGGGAGGACGGGATCTGGTTGAACGGTTGCAGCGCGGGTTGGGCACGGATTCTCTTGCTTTCTGCTATGCTGCACAATTTCAACCGTTCCTGAACCTGAACTATTATGCTCCTCCTTAAGGGGCCCAGACTCTTCTTTTTTGCTCTACACAAAATTCTCCTAAACATCTGTCATGGTCTAATACCTGTATATCTTCTTTTAAGCCGGAAGTACGGCGGTATGTTGGGAGATATGAAAGAAGGAACATTTCCTTTAGGGATTCGTTCACTTACCACAGTCCCACAGCTGCATAGAAGTAAAATTAAAACGTAGAGCTTTGGATCGACCCAAAATTTAGACATGTGCTGGCCCAGCTGCTGTGTCATTACGGGGGTCTAGGTCGGCGTTCAGTTAGCCTTGCAAATGGCGATACTGTTAACATATAAAAAAATGAGAAATAGGAACAAAAAAATTGAATAATATTCGTACACTGTCTACTAACACATCGTTGCTGAGATAAATTCCTCTGTTGAAAAGTTGACACTCAACAGACTTTCATGCAGTCAGCCGATATCCAATTGTCTGTTATCGATCCTGTTAGTAGAATAGTCTCCCAGGTATTTACTCATATTCGTAAGGATCGATTAGTACACTATATCTGATGTAACTTCCCGTTTAGCCGTACTACTGCTACAAACCAGGCACAAAGCTTTAATCATTCGCTAACTTTCTTTTCTAGACTAAGGCAATATTCCATCCGCTTCATCATGATCACTCATTAGCCATCATGGCGTTGAGCATCTCGAGATCAGAGGGGATTTGCCAACCGTGTGCAGCAGCAGCGCGACGGTACGCATCTACAGCTTCAAACATGCCATAGTCCATGTTTCCGTTACTCTGTGCATTGAGCCTTCTGGAGGACTGTTCAATCCGCGCTGGTGGGTCCTTCTCACATAGATTCATCCGGACTTCGATGAACACCTTCTCCAGTGACAACGCTGGGGACCATCCTGAGTTAGTGAGCAGCTCTGAGCATATGGAACCCCCCATAGTGACATGACCACCACCTCCATTGGCAAAGGGTACAAATCGAGGACGAATTACGCGGACGAATGGTGGGGAAATTGGAAAGGAAGCTCCAAACCGAACCTCCATCACAATGCTCGAGCATCCGTGGCGGACCATATCTTGGGCCAGAGGAAGCTCCATATCAAAGCTGTGAAGTTCGACAATCCAGTGGAAAAGGTTCTCAAGCTTTCCAAAGTCGATGTACCACCCCAAGGTCGCTATGTTGGTGTTTGACTGTATCTTTTGCAGATCTTTGATCTGACTGTTGAGTGCCCGGAGAGCCGCAGGGGAGGACGCAGCCCAGTCTGGCTCAGCAAGCTTGGGGAGCGAATCCAGATCAAGCTGTCCCGGCTGGAAATATGTGACGTTGTCAGGCTCCCAAGGATTCCGTGTTGCTAGCGACCGTGTCTCTCCAAGTCCTGAATCAACAGAAGTCCGCCGGCGCTTTCGCGCTATCGTTGACTGCGTCTCACCTTCGTCATCCGACGCAAGGAGGTCGTCCAGATAGCTGCTCTCAGCTTTCGCATCAGGTCCATCAAGCACAATAAGGCATTGCTGTGATGGGTCTGCAGCATCCGTCTGTTTTTGCCCAGGCTCACGGCGACGAGATATCGGTATGGCGGATTGAGGGATACCGACAGGTCGACTTTCAGAAGTCAGTAAGTGAGCAGGGTCCTGCTCAATGTATATTGTAGGCTGTGCAGTGAAGGGCACTGCATTCGCAGGCTGGCCGTCTCTCGTGGGCTGACTTTGTACAGTAGCTAGCCCGTTTCCTATTAGTGTGTCATGAACTTGAATGAAGAGATAACGGCACTGTATCCAATCGACTCGGTTGACGACAAAGTAGGGCTGCGTTGACACGAAGCGAGCCGTGTCGTTGACTATTTCACATACAGAGATAGCATTGGTAATTTTGAGATCCGAATTTGGCCAAAAACAACCACCACCACGGGCTGAATATCCACAGCTTACCGTGAAATCCCTTGCGAAGTAGACGCCGTCGCCATAGGCACGCCCGTTAAGTGTCTGGGAGAAATCAAGACCAGTGCGTATGATGCTGTGCCAATTTCCGAGAGCACTACCATGCCAAGCAAAAAGGGAAGGGTATGGTTTTCTGCTACTAGTCGTTTGCATCAACTCTCTGCGAAACATTTGTTCCTTTTCTGGAGACCCTTGTACAAAACGAAACTGTACCCATCCTTCATTCATACCACTTACAAGATTATCGTTCTTGTACATTTCTCCTTGTGGTTGAGTGAACCCAGGTATCGGGGCGTCTTGTACAATGGAGGATCTGTTTGAAGCCACGATCCAGTTAAGGAGGCTAGTAGTCGATTTATCCATCCGCTTCCATGAAGACAACTGGCGTCCGGGTCTTTCAGTTAGGTATCGTCTCATATCCTGTACGGGCGGAATACATTCACTCATTATAGTGAGTGCTTGGTCGCGCTCCATCATCTCCAGCTCATCAATGTCTTGCTCGTGTTTGTAAACAAGCGCTTTCACCCAAACTGGTTTTGGATGAGTGGCTTGAGAAGGGCGGCTGTCTGGATCGGGTTTGACGTTGAACCCTGTGTGTGTTTTGATGATTTTGAAGGTGAAGTCGGTCGATCTGCAGGAATCGATCACGCAGATGTACTTTTCATGATCTGTATATATTGTTAGCGTTTTGGAAGAAATTAACGGGCGAGACTGGGTAATGTCTAGGAGTGATAGAAAAATTCAAGGCTAGAAAGCTCAGGGTGTCAGAAATAGCCTAGGAACTTGTCTAAGCTCGCATAATGCGGCCAGGCTATTTTGTCTCTTATGCCCAGAGGAAACGAGGTGTTCGATGACCCTAGGGAATGCGTATGTTTACTTACATCCTTGCATAATTGGTACCTTGGGAGTGAAGTTTGGTGTGGCCAAGAGGATGGTGATGTATTTGCCCTCTTTGATTGATTTGTACTGAGCATAGTCGAAGCTGCCAAACCTGATACTGTTATTCTGGAAGCAAACATCTGCTGAAAGCGGTTCAATGTCACTTGGTTTGAATCCCGATATAGCACACTCGAGTCCAAGGCCCTTAGGGAATTCTCGAAGTCGATTACCGGTTACTGCGGCATAGAAGAAGCTAATGAGAAGATCGACGACGTTGGGGTTGTTGATTATTTCGTGCTCGATGCTTTGACAAAAACCCAGGGACAGATATTGAAAAAGGCAAAGCGAATTATCGCAAACAAAAGGTTTAACAGCCTCGAACGAGCCGCCTACTCTTTGATGGCAGACGAGACAGTAGTTCGTGCACTTGACTAACCTCTGAAGGCCGAATTGCATTGCAATCAAAATGACGTTGAGGTCTTCTGCATCCTTCAGCATATAGTTTCGTTGGAGGAGTTCTAGCTCGAAGCTGTCCGAATCGCTGTCCTGCATTTCTCCGGCATTGGTGTTCGTAGACTGTAGCACATGTGCCGGGTTATGGTTGCCTCTGCTTAACTCAAATTGCTGTTTTTGTGCTTGATCCCACGAGATTCCTTCAGATCGCCGCAGCTGTAACAAGCGTGGGAACTCTTTGTTTAGAAGGGTATCGAGAGACAAAGACATGTATAGAGGAAGAAAAGGACTTGCAGATCCGTCTTTGCTTTGCGGCCCTTCCTCTGGCCCCTCTGAGTCCACGCGCTCAAAGGCTCGTGTCGCAGACCCGTAAGCAGGATCGGGGGTGACGCATTTTCCGAATTTGAACTGTACTGTCGTTTGGTCTGAGGGAAGTCGCAAGAAAGCCGAGAGCGTTGGATATCCGGACGGTAACTTGAACAGCATGACGACATATTCAGATGGTTTGAGCCCCCATGCTTCCAAGGCCTCTTCGGGGATATTCAGCTTCGAGGCATGGACAGCGAGTGAAAAGATGCGGAAAGATGTCCTCTCTTCAGTTGGAATCGATACATGAATTCCTTCACTTCTGACTTCCCGCAGATGGCGTTTCAACCGCCCTATTGATGAGGTAAAGTCAGAGGTCATTTCATTGTACGATGGCGGTCTCTTAGACGGTAGAGGATCAATGTCCATCTCATCAAAGTCTCCTTCATAACATGACTCTTCGCTGTCGTCAAAAGCAAAGCCATCATCCGAGCTGTCACCGTCGAACTTTGAATGTGGCTGGTCTGGGGACTCTAGCTTTTCTGCCAGTGTTTTCGAAATCAAGGCAATGACATCCGTAACGCTCTTGCCTTTGGTTAGTTCGGATATTTCCTGCAGCCATTTTTCCAGGCCTGCTGGTTTCTCTGATGATGTGAAAACCAGGAAACCCGGGTGCCTCGGATATGCTTCTGGTTCTGTCGATAGAGCTTGGATATTGATGGGTTGTAGTTCTGCATCATCCTCTGTCGCACAGATGTAGGAGAAGACGATTTCCCCATCAGAATCTCCCTTCCGCATGTCAGACACACCAGGGAAATTACTACTAGCAGCTTCTATAGCCGCCTTGACGTCGGCGTTGAACTGCTTGATGCCCATGGTTCCATTCGTATGACCTTGTGTCTGGATGGAGGGATGTGAGAATATGGGAGTTGTCTGATCAAGTTTATCGTGGGAGTGCAGAGGATTTAAAGTAAGGACAAAACTCGGTGGTAAAGAAGGTTGGAACAGTCACAGAACTTAGATAGAGAGAGTTTTATGCAACGAGCGCATAGGTGGACAGATTGTGTGAATGTTAAAAACGAGTGCATGTCTCACTCATGTGTGCCCGAGGATGAAAGAAGAGATTCTGTTGATACAAGGAGTGGAAGGCTGCTGCCTGCCTCAGTACCGAGTTACCTTAGTACTTAGGCAGGCAGGTGCCAGACACTGACAGACACTGCAAATGTGGGACAGTGCCTGGTCTGTACAGCTGAACATCATCCGTCACTGGCTTTTTGCTCGCTTAGTGCCAAATTAAAAAGGAACGAATTTTATCGAGGTTTCTACTGATCTATAGACTAGCACCTCGACAGTAAATTGAGTAGGGAAGATAATACAGCGTTTAACTTAGATGGATGTCTCCATACCCAGGGTACCTAGGTACCTACCTAGTCTAAATAGGTAGGCTCTGGACCCCTGGTCAGCCCTACCATTTAGCGTCTACACAATGCCCATTATCCACGAGCTGATCAAACAGATGGCTTTATCTGCCAAAGTATCCATTATCACAAAGGTCACAAAGGAGCGTTTGTCGAAGCAAGAATCAGAAGAGATTTGTGAATATGGTTGCATTTTCTAGGGAGATTATGAATTTACTTTCTCTATGATACATGCGTACTTAGGCAGACACAGGCAATTCCACTATGTACTGGAATCTTTGGCTTTTGGGCTAGAAGGACATTTGCATCCGCTCTTCAGCTTGATACAACCTACCTAGACTAGCCCAGGAAATATGGGGTACAACTTATACGACGGATATCCACTTTAGTGAAAGCTCGTGAGCTTCCTCTTTACTTCAGTTTCAACCAAAGACACGGTCGTGATACTGATGTAAATAAACCACCTATCAAGAGAATGTTTCATCATTGTATACCGTCACCATTTCAGTACGGTATACAGTCTTTTCTACCATATGGGAGTGGCACCATTCGTATTTCTTGTTTGAATAATTGCTACCTACCTACTAACCTTACTTACTTACCTACAGTTCACACCCAGCCACCCCTGTAGACAAACCCCTACCTACCTTAATGGTTCCATGTTGTCAGCAATACTCGTATTTAGCTTCCCCTCCCTTCGAGATTGCCTCTTCATCCTTTTTTTCGTTCGTATGAGCAATCAGCTTCGAGTGGTTTCATAGCACATTCCGAGCTTCCACATGTCGCGTCCCACGATTTGCTCTTCGTTTATCGTCGAAATGCTTCTTCGAGCCTAAGAGTCGGCAAGTCCACTGCCACTCGTCCCATCATCTAACCCACCTCTGTAGCCAGCAACGACAGAGTTCCATTTAAAGAGCTTCCACTATTCGTTCGTGATCACACAGTTTCGGTATCCAGCTATCGCTAAATGGCTATCAATATACTATACGGCAGGCAACGCCGCTTTATTTCTCGCCGTTTGACTTATCTCGTTTTTCTTCTCATCGGTCTCGTCTATACTGCCTTTACTATTCTATCTCCAACTGTCGCCAAAGTCGATGTTCCCGAGGATGCCGCGAAACAGGGCGCCACGAGCAAAATCAAGACTTCGGTATCTGGTCTCCGCGACTCTCTTACAAAGGGTGTGACCGAACTGAATCCGTTTAAAGGACCTGCTCATCCTCCCCCAGTTCGTGCCCAAGACTCATTTCAGGGCACTTCGTGGTGGGCTGATTGGAAATGGTTGTCAGTCCCATTCTCCAGCTCGCTCACCCTTGACGACGACAGGGCACTCCTTCCCCCGCTTCAAGACCGCCCTTTCGTTTACTGCTACTACGATACGACAATGAAAAAGACCAGGGAAGAAAAAGATGCCGAGAGCAAGCTGCTTTTAACCTGGCGGCGCGCTTGGTGGTCGCGGGGCTTCCAACCAACTATTCTGGGTCCCTTGGAAGCCATGACAAATCCAAAGTATCAGGAACTACAAAGATCTGAGATGCCATCCGAGCTGAAGACAGACCTCATGAGATGGCTAGCCTGGGAATCTATGGGCGCTGGCTTTCTGGTGGACCACACTCTCTTTCCAGTTGCGCACACCGAAGATCCTCTCTTAGTCTTTCTCAGACGAGGTGAGTATCCGACTATGACAAGATGGAAAGGTCTCGAAGGCGCACTCGTTATCGGATCGAAAGCAGATGTCACCAAAACTATTCGAAAACTGATAGACTTGCCCGCACTCAAGACTGCCAAGAACGTTGTCGAAGGGTTATCAAAGAGTGATTTCAAGGTTGACAAGGCACAAACTTCATTGGTAAATTACAGTCCCGATACCATAAAGAAGCAATATCCCAAGATTCATGACAGTCTCATCAACGGACGAGCTAGAGGTTTAGGTGCCCTTGACAGATTGATCAACGCTCACCTACACGCTGCCTGGCAGAGCAGTTTCCCCGATGGCATCGAGGTTTTGAAGCCCTTCGCTGCATACACGACAGAGATGATCGCCCCTGCTCTCAAGCTTGCCAACTCGCTAGCCTTTTGCCCCGACAGCCCCATCCCTTCGTCGTGCCCCCCTGGTGCTTCGAGCTGCAATTATTGCGTTGCTGGTACTACATCGATAAAGGTGACTACCACCGAGCAGTACTTGAATTCGAGTGGCACGTTTGCGATTGGGACTGTGCCACACCCGTGGACTCTTGCCACTCTGACTAGTTGTAAAGAGAGGGTCGATATCAGCTGGATTCGTAAAGAGGCTCTCCGGGACCCCTGGCTTGAGACTATTACTAGGGGTTTATTGGGCTCAAAAGTCTCCAGCAATTCACGGATTATGAATTTCAAGCAGGCTGTGGCAGGTGATCACGCACCCACACATGCACTTTGGCTCACAGCTGAAGCTGATGTTCCTCCCGACCTGGAGTGGCAATTTGGGTTTCGAATCCCTGAAGCTTTGGGGGTGGCATATTTAGCTGATGGCAGCAAAGACGAAGCGAATAAAAAGCAAGAAACAGTCAAAATATACAAGCCAATAAAGGCGGAACGTGCAGAGAAGTCCAATACCGACGCAAGGCCGGAAAAGCCTCAGCCTCGACCAGACGATATGTCTGAAGGAAAGAACTTAACTCTTCGAGAAAGGCGGGCCAAGGAAAGAGCCCTGTTGGAACATGCGAAAAAGGTAGTTGCTTTCAGGAAATCGACTGTAGAAACTCGACTTCGCGCGTCGCTGGAAGCCTGGAATTTGGCCGACACAGAGGCATGGAAGTTCGCACGCGCTTTCCTTGCACGCCGCAGTAGGGAACGAATTGAGTGGGAAAAGCAAGAGTCCAAGTATAGTGGTGGCTCCGGCTCTGAGAAGGGCCGCAGTGCCTGGAATCGCTGGACGGATTCGAAAAGAAGGGAATAAGAACTTGATGTTGTGATTGCGAGAGTTGGCCAGTCATTGCTGTTCTCAGTCGGCCTTCATCCTGGAAGGAAGTTGAAGAGGACGACTTCTATTCTTGCTTTGACAATCGGCGCTGTTAATAACTCAGGGGTGTTAATTATGAAGTCTTTGTCATCATAAATAGTTTTTAAACATCAAATCCATTTGAATGAATACGTGTATTGAAAACATACTTTTTCGCAACAGTGGGCTATCCAACAGCAACAACGTCTATACGTCGCTACCATCGAAGCCCCTGGCATTTAAGCGCAGACAGTATCACCACCCATCTCTCCGCTCAACTCACGCGAGGTTGGGCCGCGATGTTCCAATCCTGCCACCTTCCCAAGGGTTCCGTTGGTGCACTTGGAGGGCAAAATACCATTCCCGTTCTGGGCATGTGCATTGCTGGTGTAAGAGCGAAGGGCAAGGCGAGCTGACTCGAGAACCTTCTCAGCATTAACAACAGCATCGCGAAGTGCGGTAGCTGTGGGATCCTCAGATCGAGCAACCTGCTCGGCACGGAGCTTTATGATATGGCCGTTAAGCCACATGCCATCAAGCTGGGCTTGGGTCATGTCTTGAGCACCTGAGATGCGACCGCGGCAAGAAGGTGTTCCGCAGAGACAGTCAAAAGCCTGCGCCATGTGCCATTCAGTTGAAGGATAGAAGAACTGGATACACCGTCAGTTTCTGCGTCTCGAGTAGGGAAAGGGTTAGACGAACTGTAAGTTCATCGCCGACCTTGAGACCCTTGGGTCCAACAAGAATGTTCAGGTTTCCTACATCGAAGAGCTGTATTCTCAGCGTCAACTTAGATGATCTCTCGCAAAGGGAATGAACGACTTCAACACCGGGGGAGGGACTCTCTTTCGAACAGGTCAACTAACGAGGGTAGGTTCGCAAGAATGGTTGATATACAACAGATCGCTATTAAGGTTGAGGTGGGTATCGCGGCCGGTCTGGACGGTAGCGTAGGTTGGCTCACTGGCGGGTGTGCAAGGTGGAAAGTTGAGTTTTGCGTATACAGCGAACGGCGGGAGGGAGACGCGAGAGATGCTCTTGGTGGTGAACTCCTCGGCATTCACGACGACGACTTCTTGAATGTCAGGGTGAGAGGGCTGGTGCCAGTGGGGAGTGAGAGGAGCCATTGTGATGGTTTAGGGTAGTTGCGATGCTTTGCAGTTGAATGAAATAACTAGCAGGTGAGCTTTGGGAGCTTCTGAAGATTAAATTAAAAAATCGACAAACTACAAAGAAAGAGGGATATCAAAGCTTTCTTATCTAGTGTTTGAGAAATCTGCCCACACAAATATTACGCCCGCACATGTACGGTACCTTGGCTCACGTTGACAAATGGTCTAGCTGGCTGTACGTTGACGTCCAATAGCTCTTGAGCTCCGCAGCGCCGAAGCAATTCATAGCTATAGCCTATACCTCGTTCGCTCATAGTACAGTATCTCCGTCGGTCCCGCGAAAACGCACGTCAAGCTTACTAGCCAGGCCTCCTCTCTTCACTTCACCGGTCCCCTAGAGAGCTAGCTAGTCTTGGTAGGATCTTGATCTACTGGGTCTTGGTTAGCGGGGTAAAATGGAAGCACTGAGAGGTGAAGCGCGGAGCCGAGGAAAGATGCGGAGTAGCGGCAATTCTTGGAGGCACGTTTCTCTTTTTGCTTTCAGGTTTCGATTATAAGATTGTGTATGATGATATCTTTGAAGGATATCTCCTGAGTTGAGGTAGTATGAGATGGTCTGCCTGTATCATGACGAGAGGGAGAACCCACCTATCGACTAAGTGAGACAACAGGTGTTGGTTGCATAACCAGAAACCTAGGATTGGCTCTCCCCTGGCAGAAGGTTTCCCTTTTGCAGTAGCCGGCTCTTGTGACGGATGGTTTGGTGTGGAGGGGCATTCATTGACAAGCACAGACAAGCACAAGATGGAGGGGGATGGTGGGGTAATCCTGGCCAAGACAAGCTCATGACAGCCGAAACCAAACATATGTGGTGTTTGGTTTGCTTAGTAGCCATGATTCAATATGTCATGAGTACCTAACCTACCTAGTGTATAGTACTAAGGCAATACTGCAAATATCCTATGAATTTCCCATTTTTCTTCTCCATCTTCTATCATCAAGATACCATTCTACTACCTCTCGATCGAGCTCGGCATTGACAGCTGACTTGAGGTCTCATGAGCCGTGTCATGGTTGCGGGCGGGCCGAACATGTGGGCCTCAATTGTCGGTCCATTGAACCGAGGCTAATAGTGATGGCACTTCTGGAGCGTATTAGAAATAGTCCTGTGCCGAATTCATATAATGAAAGATCGGGTAAAACATGTCTTATACAGAGCTAGCCAATCTCACCGTCAAGTGATATGTATCCATGATAGACATAAGATGAAATGTTTAGCAATGTTGTTCGTCTTCCTTGTACAGTCTCAAAGTGACATGAATTGCGGTACTTCGATGTTGTTGATGTTGTACGCTTGTGTTTCGAATGCTCGAGGTCTTCCGCCCAAAGCTCTCGAGGGTAGGTAATCCTCAGCTAGGAGGGGTCTTCTTGGTCTCTCATGTTAGGCAACTAGTTAGTTTAGCTTGCGATCGATCTCGGCTGTGGAAGAATGTGACTATTCACTTCCTTCTTCAGTTTTGTCTTGCTCCATAGAAAACACAAGGAAATGCCTTAATGTGAATGCCGGTTTTGTTATGGATGGTTTGATCAAACACAGACAATCCCAACTTACCCTTCACCTACACAAGCCAATTAATTCCTTTATTCACAATACCACTCTGTCACATATTCAGTACTACGGACGAAGTGTCAATACACTAATGTGAACATCCAGGGTTCGGGAGGGGGGAGGTCCAGTATATTTTGCTCAGCTTCCTAACAGAAATCCTCTTCGGTGGAGGACAGTTCCTGATATATGACTTACACCGCCTTCATTCAACATTTGTACTTGAAACATGAGAACGGACGGGAAAGGGCATTGGTTCTTCCATTCCAGACCCATGAGTCAACATCCTGAACACTGCCTCTAGATGGCAGATTGCTAAACTTGATAGCTTTGTCAAATGTAGCCCTCTTGTTCAAATCTATAAGCTAGCTATATACGTGTGGTTGTTCCTGTCCATCAGCTTCTATATGAGGTTTAACCAGAGCGCTGATACTGGTTGGGTATGCATCCTCGCAGCCTTTTCGACCACTCTCGATCTTAAACCCGAACTCATGGTCAAGTTTCGACTAGGACGTCGATTATATAACGCCCGAATTCTCAGGCTTGTAGATCAGGTAGCTAATGGGGATAATAGCTTGTTGCCAAACGCATGGTCTAGTTGTATCTGCTCTGGTAATGAGAGGAGGGGGTAGGTTATTCATGCGCGCCAACTCGAGCGTTCTCTTGCGCTAAACAGGAGAGAGCCGCACTTAATATAAAGTAACTAGTCGTCTGTTCATCATGTTTCTTGTCTGAATATAGTGCCATATTATTAACATCCTTCAGAAAATATGCCATTTCTATCTTTATGCTTAGTCTCTATTACCATTGCTATAGTTCCACCAAGTATATATCAGTTATCTCTTATAATACTATTCACTCAGCTTGAAGCAAAGCATTCCCGCGTTTCGGTTTCTTTTGATATCAATCTAATAGGTCATTTACATTTCCTAATTCTCCAACTTTCTTTATTTGTGGTTTCTCGTCTCTTGTGCCCTTGTCTCTTCAACTATACCCCTAGCATCGTCCCCCACGGTGTATGTACAGACGCTCTCCGCCTCCAAGATCTCTTTATTGCCTTCCCTTTCCCTTTTCTCGCCCATATTTTACTTCCTTATTTTCACTACCACATTAAGAATTTGCGGTTATTGTACCCTTGCTCCTTCGCACATGGTGCTCGCTTGACCCTGACCTTCACCTTTACCTCCTCTCTCCCT
>JAAVUD010000173.1:0-62989 GCA_014898915.1 Fusarium chlamydosporum
GTCGAAGAGATCTTTTATGATACAGATTCACCTCAATACACTGGCGAAAAAGACAAGGAGACCCCCAAGAATCCCGAGAAACCGGTTGGAACTCAGCAGCCACAAGGCGACAAGAGGCCGAACAACGACGACGATGGAGTAGTCCTTGAGGTCGATCGCGGAACCCAGAACGAGATACCCCCCAACGAGCAAATACACAGCGAAGCACCCAAGGAGACTAGCAAACCCGAGAGCATCGAGAATGCGCCCCAGGTTGGTCAAACCAGCGACAACAAGCCACCGGAAGGCATCGACAAGCCTCAGCAAATCGAGAACAAATTTCATGATGGCGATGATAAGCGACCCGACGCAATTAAAGTTCCTGAGCTGGCGCAAAACAATAACAACCAGGAAAACGAAAACGGCAGTGGCGCAACCGGAACTAAAGCTTTGGAAGTTAGCTTGACGACCAGCGTCGCAGGCGAGTTTACTCCGTCGCAGACGGCAGAACTTGAGGTTCCTTCAGGCCCTCTATCTAACTGGACTGGTGTTTGCGAAGGATTCCCTAATACGGATGGCATAATGCTTGTCATGAAAACGGGCGCCACTGAAGCATTCACAAAGCTTCCAGCCCACCTCTTGACGAGCCTGCAGTGTCTGGATGATTATCTCCTATTTTCTGACTTGGTGAGTAACCAATCTCGGCTTTCAAGGGAGAGAGACACAAGGGGACGCTTTGCGCCACTTGCAGAATTCTTCAAGCCACAGTTCCATCACTGATGCAGCTAACCAATCCGGGCAGGACCAGCAAATTGACAAATACCAAATCTATGATGTCCTCAAGGATGTCAAGGAAGACGTCAGACGAGGCCGCAAGGAGTTCGATCTCTACAAGGCACAGGTCAATTGTCCAATTCCCCAACAGTATTGTACAGCCGACATGACTGGCAAGGATGGCTGGAATCTTGATAAGTACAAGTTCCTTCACATGGTCGAGAAGGCATGGGAGATGCGCCCCAACCAGGAGTGGTACGTGTTTGCTGAGGCCGATACTTACATCTTCTGGCCGAACCTGGTGTGGTACCTCCGTAACAGGGTCAATGGTACAGAGACTCCATATGTCGGAAGTGTTGCGATGCTCAAGGGCAAGCCTTTCGCCCACGGTGGCAGCGGTTATGTTATTCACGGCGACACCATGAAGAAGATGGTGGCGATCCCTGACCTGGCACACAAGTACGATATGATGGCTACTCACGAGTGCTGTGGTGACTACCTCATGTCCTTGGCTGTTATGGAGACAGGCAAGAAAGTCAAACAGGCACACCCATTGTTCAACGGTGAAAAGCCAGTTACTTTGCCCTTTGGCAACAACCATTGGTGCGAGCCTCTCCTGACCATGCATCATATGAATCCCGAGGAAGTTAGTGATGCTTGGCACTTCGAAAAGACGCGACAAAAAAAGGTATGCTGCATGACAACCCATGGAAAGGAGAATAGTGACTTACACCATATAATAGGGACCAGTTCAAATTCGGGAAATGTACCACGAATTCTGGGCTCCCAATTTGGAAGCGGAGCATGACGAGTGGGACAACCTATCTGACGATGTCTGTTATATCGGATTCGGCCCCGAAGCCCAAGGCAAGGCCTCCGATCATCAGAAGAATCGACAAAGGAAGGAGGCCGACAAAAATGCTGTAGAGCAACAGGCACACCGTTCCAAAGAACATTGTGCCAAGGTTTGCGAGAGCGAAGGCCTCGGCATCTCTGAGAATGATTATTACAGCCTCAAAGACGATAACCAACGCAATAAGTTGATTAAGGATCGTTACAACCAAAAGAGGGGCGATAAAAACTGGCGTGGCAGCCGTCGTTGCTTTCAATGGCGATACCACAACAACGTTTGCTGCGTTGCCAAAAGTTTCAAGAGAGGAAAGCCTCGCAAGGAAGCAAAGCCAGCGGAGAAATGGACAAGCGGCTGGTTTGTTCAGGGCATCAACGACTGGATTGATGCCAAAGGGGACTGCACACCCAACTGGAAGGATCCTAGGTAAAACACCATGCCACCACGACATGTATTTTCAGGTTTTCTATTTTGTTTCTCATTACTGCCAGATGCGACGTAATGCGGTTATGGCTGGTGTTTGTCGTTATTTTCCTCAGGGGAAGGCGTTTACGGATTGGGGATAATCTGTACCCGTGATAAAGGGATGCATTTTGGGATACAAATGGGCATTTGTTTCTTTTTGGTCGGTATATGTGTTGGCGCAACTTTGCATGACCTGTGATTAGAGTAGAGCGGACTGGAGAGAAGTACCACTCGTTTTTCTACTGTTAGATGAAAGGTTTGGGGCATGTGGTGGATTATGAGCTTATACCAGCAGCGCGCTGTCCGTGACGGCATGGACGGGCTTTCTATAAGGGCTTAGAGACTTATGGATGGCAATAAAAGGCATAGACAAGAACGATTCTGCTTGTTACAGTTGATTGACTTGAAGACTGACTACACTCAAGTGAAGAGTCTGTTCCATCTTGAATTACCTGTTGATAATGCAGGGTATGTTTCGTCAGTTGAAACAAAGGATAATGGTTTCATTGTAGCTTGCGATTCATTTCACACTGTAAGAAATGCTGCATATGATTCAAATACTGTGCTTCAAACTAACACTTAATATCTCAATGATGGCGCTCACGAAATAAGAGCCATGACGTCGGGTCTGCCTCCTGACGAGCGTGGAATTTAAACCATGGCTGCAGATCCGTATTCCATCCCCAAAATTGCATCATAGCTCTATTGTTTTCCTCCACCATGGACCAACTCGGTTATGTTGGATCGAAACATCACTTTTGCCGCGCTTTTAGGCAACAAGAACAACAATTAACTCCCAGTTATGATATTAAAGGTATTTGAATTGCGTCATGTTATGATAGTAGGAACTTCATTCCTGCAGATGCCATTTTGGTCCCCCCTGTTATATTTTCCCATGATCTGACCAAAACACAACATGAATCATCTATATGCCCACGCATTATAAACAAACATAAGTTGCTTGTACAGGCTAATAATCAAAACTTCTCTGTAAAATGCCGCAACGGTAAATCTTTCAAAAAATTCCAGTAAATGTCGGCTGTCTAGCCGTCTTCTTTGCTTTCATGTCGTCATACCCTTTCTAGGTTGTTCGTTCTATCATTTCATTTGTGTTGTTTTGGTTTGTATTCGTCTAGGATGATTGTTGAGATGTGCCCTGCTTTCCTCCATGACGACCACATCTGTGTGGGTTCTTGGGAGACTTCATGTAGCAATATGGCTTTGCGTCCTCTCCGGCGGGCTTGCCGAAGACCTCCTTGATAGAGCAGTACTCGTAACCCTCGGGCATCCAGTCCTTGAGGTGACGGTGCAGCTCGCATCGTGAGATTCCGCACTTTCTGCAGTAAACCTGTCCCTTGACGCGCATCTGCTCTATGGCACCTTCTTTCTCGGGTGTTCGCTCTTGTCGGTGCACAAGAGGACCAGCTCCTCGCCAAGCCCACTCCATGTCGTTTGGTCCTGAGTAACGGCTGGAAAGAGGTACGGTGCCGTGAAGTCGTCGGTGAATCTCGTAAAAGTTGGAGTTGGTGAGGCCAAAACAAACACTGTCAATGGGGTCGAGGTGGTCAAAGATAGCGTAATGAAGCTCGGAAGGAAGATCCAGTAAGGTGTGGTCCTTGGGAGGCTGTGGTTGGGTTTGAGGGATTGGCTCATAGTCCATAACAGAGTATGAACGGCGAGGAGGAGGCAGCTTGGGTCGGCGAGCAATGTGAACTGTCTTGTCCTGGGCTGGAGTCTCAGGCATTACAGGCTCCTGACGCTCGGTTGGAGAAGGACAGTCATTCTCGGGGATAGGTGCTTGTCGGTCAACGTGGGCTGCACCAGAATGTGATGCAGGGACATGGTCGCCTTGATAGTCGGTCATTGACCAGCCTCGTCTGGGTGCCCTCATCAATCCCCTCTTCTTGTTGAGTTCCTGCATTCGCCTGGCATGTTCCTCTCGGGTCATTGAGTTTGATGAGTCAGTCCTGCCGAAGCCAGGACGCATCATGAGAGGGCCATCAGTGGCCTCGTGGGTTGGGGTCCCAGCGGGAGAGAATGCGGGATCAGCCAGTACTTGAACCATGGTTGCTCAGTATAGAGTTTGTGTTGTGAATAGTTGCTGTGCAGTGGTTGTAGTTGAGAACTTGAGTGAGATGCCGCTTAATTTGCGTATGAAGGTATTCACAGTTGCTGTGATGTAATGTAGGTTGTGTATATAGTGAGAACACGGTGAACTGAGAGGGGGTGGTCCACTTGTTTGATGGGTGTTATGTTGCGTTGACGATGTTATACCGGGATCGGCTGTATGAATGTTGATGAGGTAGAAGCCTCAATAGCAAGTTCATGAGCAGGTGGAGAGGTATAAATTGAAGATGGTTAGATTAAAAAAATTCAAGGTAAGGCAGGGCAGGTTTTGTAGAGTGGCGACCCAATTCGGTTATAAAGACAACTGATGATGGAGAGACAGCCGTCTGAGATCCGGTCGGAATCCGATGGTCGGTGGACGCCGTTTAGGTACCTAGGTACCTACTGTTGATGATTTTTAGTGGGTGTGAGTAGGTGGTGTGATGGGTCCCGGGACCACAATGAGCCAATTCGAGACGTCTGCTTGTCCTGCCAGGCCCAGGGACTCGATGTCTAGGCCCCTCCCAGGGGACTTGGTATACCGAAAAAAGCCATGATAAGCTAATGCTACTATGGTTAGGTAGCTTGTTTGAGGCACAGATGAGCTATGTGTTTCCCACTTCTTTTTTCTTTCTTTCTCTTTCTCCCTGGTTATCAGCCTTTGTTACTGGCCACCTGACATACCTACTAGTAGGTACCTACCTACATAGTTGATGGTGATGCCGAAGCCCGCGATACCGGGGGACCCTGATTCGAGACTTTGTGGCAAGTTGGTGCAAATCCATCCATGCTCAGGAAGGAACTGGGCCTGGTGATCAAACGCCATCTAGGTACATACCTACCTACAGTACATACATGCTCAACTACCAGGTAGGTACCAAATCATACTTCAGCTTATTTGTCATCGTACGACGGGAAGAAGCGAGAAAAGCCTTTCCCCAGACGGTTGTGATATCGCGGAGTAGACTATGTATGTCATGTGGGGGAAAATCATGTTCAAATTCAACCTTGACAGGCACCTATTCCCAGTTGTTCTAAGCTTCGCAAAACAGTGACAAGTCTGTCTGTCTGTGCTGTATTGGTGTGACAGACTGACCGACAACTAATCTTGCAGCGACTCTGCAAAACCCTGCGAGGGTTCCGCGTCTACGATTTCTCTCCGGGTTGTCCATCGAAGCCGTTCAAGAAAGTCTTCTTGACCCCCGTCTCAACGTCATTATGGGTACTCACTAGTAGCGAAGTCTCGGTCACTCCCCTCACTTTAAGCGCACCAAGAGACCCGCCGAGTGCGAAGCGGAGCCGATCGTCATTCAGGGTCGTTCAATCAATGTCTGTCTGACGAGCTCGTTGTTGTCACACAAAAGCAGTGCATATCAAGTTTCTTTTGGGAAGTTTGCGGCAAACAAGAATAACCCGTGAAATTCAGAATTTGGGAACTTGACTATTCCTAGGATCAAGCACAAAGAGAAGGAAACGCATATGTCTATAGATTGGGTGAAAGTAAACTTCTCTTTACAATTCTGCTAATTGCACAGGAACTTTTCAAGAAACTGGCGCTAGTCATTTCAATTCTCGGGTCCTCCGATTTTGTGACACTTGATGGTGGTTGCAGGTTCTGATCTCCCCCAATACTAAGTGGTTTCTTTGCTATCGTCCCATGTGGTGCACTTGGCTAAAAGAAATAAGTTGCGATCGTGCGTTGTACCTTTTCTGGAGTTGCAATTCGGTTCCGATGAACAGCCCCCACCTACGTGTGCATGCAGCGAGGTAGTGGTGTGCTACACCTAAGGTAGTCGTCGATACCTACATTTGGGCATCTTTGGCATCCACTACTAAGCTGAATCGTTTCTTGTATCCATTGTGTGATCGTCCTTGTTGTTTCGAGTGGAATTTGGGGGAAGGCAACTGTATGTCTACCTCTCGAAAGCCATCCAAAGAATCTTGGCACGCCGTTTTTGCGGTTGAGTTTGTCGTGCCAGGCAAGGTACATTTCATGTGTATGTATACTCGATATGCAGGTATGGATCGTTGACAATCATAGTGGTGTTGCGCAAATGCATGCTTGCAGTCGGGTGCCATGCATCAGATTATGATCTGACGAATACATTCATATGCATCAGGCTATTGCTGAAGGGTCAGTCGTTGGTTACATTATCTGATACCAGGATATGAGCTATCGCGTGTGGAGGATCTCCTGATTCCTACACCATAGGTACGCATGGAAGCAAGGCAAATGCCTTTGAGTCATTGACAACAATCGCTTACCTCAAGATAACTAAGTACCTGTCTACCTCAAAAATCCGCAGACAAACCGAGAAAGGCATTTCGATGTCGTGTCTGGGGTTTGTTTACGCTCTATAGAAGGTACTCACTCTGGAGAGTTGAAGGATATATGCAATCATCACGACGTATCTAGTCCTCCATGCACATGAATACCTTTCAGAATTTTCAGGGCTTGATCCCACTCGTCAACTGTACCACATGCAGGCAACAGGTAAGAGTCTTTAGAATCGGGAGCACCCGCCAATTCCCAGATCTTGTTCTTTGCCCGACAATGGGTGTCATACTGCAAGCCACACCTGCTATGCGGCTAATTTCAATTGCTTGTCATCATGTAACCTATATCTCATATCAGACCATAGTCGCCGACGTCCGTTCGAGTGTTGCACCATGATAGTAAGATAGTTCTTCAATCTTGAAATCAAGTCTGTAGATGACTGTGGTTCGGTTGTGCAAATGGTCACTGTGAAACAACTTCACCAAGAACCAACTGTAACCGCACATACTGTGCAGTCGGTGCTCTGATGGTTCTATCTATGAGCTAACCTAGGTTCCGGCAGTGGTTGCGATCTTTTAGCCGTTTGGTATAGTGCTTTGGTTTGCATCAATTGGATTCCTACAATAATCAGTTTCGCTATAGGGCCGAAGAACCAAAAGTAAGACATAATCACTGACATAGCTTGCTTCACTAGTAATACTTACTATCCCATCTTGTGTAGACGGCAATCAGATAGTTTCGTCCTCATGCATATAGTTCCTTGAATCCAGCATTTGTATTATACGATAGGGAGAAAGTGCGAATCAAAACCTGGCTATCCAATCATGCCAGTCGTTCGTTTTGCTGAGAAGATTGTGGCTAAAGATTGCAGAAAGAAGAACAGAGCTACTAGCAGTAAAAAATCGAGGGACTTCGTCATCAAGCACAATGCGTGCGAGTCAAAGCGCAAGGCCAAAAAGATTTATGCATGAACTTTGTGCTTTTGCAGGTATGTTACTTCAGCCTCAACGTTGGAAGGTGAACGGAATCATGAACAGAAGAATCGTGGCTGGCTCCAGCCGTCTGGCATTGTGAAATATTATCAAGCCCAGCGCATTTTGTACATCCAAGGTCTGCAAGAATACCAAAGTCGTCGGCATAGCTTAACCGGAAGCTCGATCGTGCCCTTCGTAGTCCCAATGTCACGCTTCCCAAGTCCCTCAACGCCATAGCTGAATCAGGGTGTCGCGCACGTCAGCAGCAAGCTAACTCGGTTTAGAACAGGGTGAGAGCCCCTGACTGCCTATATTTTCGCCTATAGCTCAAATGGCAACCCAGATGAGCATGACAACGACGTCGAGACCCTTGCCCTCGCCGCCGTCGTACTTGAAGGTCCACATGCCGTCCTTCTTCTCGTCCCAGTAAGCACCGGTAGCGCTGTGCATTCCTCGTCGGCCAACGTGAGGCTTGCCATCGGTGGCGGTAGCTTCGGAGCTGGTGGAGATGTGAGGCTCCTGAGTCTGGGTTTCGGTGCCGCCACGGGGCTTGTTCAGAGCGGACGTAGGAACGAGGTGCTGCACGATAGTGCTGTTGCAGGCAAACTTGAATGAAGGGGCAGAAGCGCCTTCAGGAGTCGACTCGGAAATGACGGCCTTCAGCACGGAGCTCTGTATACGCGGTCAGTATCTGAAATACGAACCGGTCGCAGTGATCTGTCTTCAACCTACGATGATCGTCGAGTTCCATTGCTCGGTCTTAGCATGGTCGTAGAACTCAGCATTGCCGATGGCGCTGTTGCAAGCCTATTGTTGTTGATATCAGTATCTGCGTGTTGGGAAATACGGTTGTTTTTGACGTTGGCGGTAAGCGTAGATTGGGGGGGCAACATACATCGGTAGCGATCTGCTTGAGACGGTTGGCGGGAATCGGCTATTCCAAGGTTAGCTGTGCACGAACTCAAGGTAGTTCAAACATTATTACACATACAGGAGTGGCCATTTTGAATGTATACGTAAGTATGTAGTTGAGGGATCAGAGTTTAGAAACTGGGGTTGGTGGATGGCGTGGTGGAGGATTAGATGGATAGTTCAGGTACCAGTAGAGGATGGTCGGTCAGTAAACAAACAAGCATCACAGCGGGCACTTTCTTATCATAGGTGCTAAGGTAGGCACTATAAACATATGTTTGCCTTACTTTGGGCTAATAGGTAAGTTCTTTATGCACATTTCACGTTTACTATCTTCATTATGAGTTCTAATCTCTTGATTGTCATGCGTCTAGTAGAGCCCCTTGAATATACATAGAGCCTCATATCATACCTAAGCAAATAATATCGTCTTGCTGTTACTTTGTTTTGATTCACCTGAACCAGATAGTCTTTCCCTCTTTCGGCGTAGGTAACGAAGACAGAAGTAAACACGTGATCTTCTAGAGACTAGCCTATTGGGCCAGATTAGGTTATTAAGCCAAGCTACCTAGCTGTCAAGCTGCAAGCTTTATTGAGGCTGATCCAAAGCTGTTATTACGATAAAGGTAAAGCATTTCCGACAAAACAAATTAATACCTTACCTGTCCTGTCTCTTCTCCTTTGAACAGTTTAAGGTCAAACATGTATACATAATATCTAATAGCTGGTACATCTCCTTATTGGATACCATACCTAGAGACGCGCGCATTGATGTCTCAACAATGCATACCTAGGGTCATCTCCAAGCGTCTTGGATCAATATCACACACGAACCGGCTGCTTGCCATACGTAAAAGTACGAGAATCGTCTACAGTCAGAAGGGAACCAAACCGACGTGAATTTTTTTCTTTCCTTATAATGGGGCGTCTGAAGAAATAAAAGTAGGTCTGTACCTGCAGGTATTCTCAAATACCTGGACAGGGCAGTCGCGTGCTGCCATTTTATCCAACCAATGAACCACGTGCTTGCCAAAGCAGGATCAAGCTTGCAGAAACAGACCGAGGAGTGGGGCTGTCGCATCTACTGCTCGCTACCATGTCGTACATAACAGACGACTTCACTTCAACCTTTTTCTTGCTCATCAATATTTTCTTGCCAAGTGAAAAGCTCATTCGCCAATCGCTTGCACCGGCATTATCAATTGATTAGTTGATTTATCTCCCAGTAGCAGTATAGCTAGTTGTATACTCGACACAAAATCCATTTGCTTCTTCAACACCACTCGCTTGCTACTTTAGCTACCCGAACCGTTATCAACAACAACTGACATCACCATGTCTTCTCAGCCTCTTCTCCAGACCACCCCCGGTACGTTACTCCAAAGAACTGTCAATTTTTTCAATTGAACTCTTGTCAATCTTCTGTACTCTAACACCTTCACCAGGTAAGCGCATCGCCCTGCCAACTCGTGTCGAGCCCAAGGTCTTCTTCGCCAACGAACGAACTTTCTTGTCATGGCTTAACTTCACCGTCATCCTTGGTGCCCTTGCCATTGGTATGCTCAACTTCGGTGACAGAGTTGCCTTTATCTCGGCTTTCCTCTTCACTGGTGTCGCCATGTGCACCATGATCTACGCACTTGTAACCTACCACTGGCGAGCCAAGTCTATACGAATGAAGGGACAGGCCGGTTTCGATGACCGTTTCGGACCTACCGTGCTGGCCATCATCCTTCTCTTGGCCGTCATTGTCAACTTCGTCCTTCGAATTACCGACAAGTCCAAGAACCACTCCAACTAGAGTCTATCAGAATGATAATAACAAAAGCCATAATGCGGCAATTGGGTGGAACACGAACGAAACAGCGAGCGAACGGGTGGATGAGGGGGATGAGATGGAACAAGCGGATGGATATCGATGTGCATTGGACTGTTGGCGTTCAAGCCGGATCTTTATATTTTCCTTATGCAGTACTGTAGGTTCAAATAGGCACGAGTGAAAGCAGAGTGAATTTATTCTTTGCGCCGGGTATCTTGAATAATGTGCTATATAACTTTTCCATAACCGTGAAAAAAATCCCTGTTGCGCCAAATGGGTCACCCACAACAATACAAGAGGCACAAATTTGAGAACTCGATCAAGCCTGCTTTGCTGTCTCCGATTGGACTGTTACACCCTTCTTCGACTTCAATTCTGGTATGGGCGCAACCGAGAGGAAAATTCTCATAGATTTAACGGTTCGTGGGGAAGGGCGAGGCAATACAGCGTCTTCGAATCGACTATGCATAACTTCGAAATCGTCATTGTCGGAATCGTCATTGCCCTCATCTGTTGTACCCTTCTCAATTATTGTTTCCTCAACAATATCCTTTCGCTTCGGCTTATCTGGTTGGTCGAACAGCTGGTTGTACTGATAGTATGCTTTTCCTTCTTCGTTTAAAACTCGTTTGCATTTTTCCACCACTGTGATGAGTTTGCAGACATCGGCGGTGCGCGCATACAACAAAGCTACTCGTGGACGATCTCCATGGGCTAGCAAATGATTCGCGACATGTACAATACGTTTCTTGATTTGTGTCGATGATATGACCGAAGCAGGAAGGACCTCATACTTGGGCTTGAGTTCGGCGATGATAGATTCGTGAGGAGCTGCAAGTGTAGATGTCTGAGATGGGGTACCGTCGCTTCTGGGTCGTTTCGTTGGTTGCGTATCGTTTGAGAGATTCGCATCTGGCCTTCTCTTTCCAGAGCCCTCGACCAAGTTTGTAGGAGGCATTGCTGTACCCAATGTTGGAAGGACGAGATTGATGTGGTGGGCAGAAAAGCTGTGGTCCAGGTTGAGTTTGGCGGGGCGTGAGCATGCAGGTACTTCGTTTAAGCGCCTAGGAGGCGCTACTTGTTGAGCATCATATTATTCCGGGCTGATATGTGGGATATGGAAATATGCTTAACAGACGTTATATTCATCTTCAAATTATATTCGAAGTAGTCAGGTATAAAAAATAGTTTTAAACAACAACTCAAGAATATATAGGCACATCCGTTCCCTTCACAAACTTGAAGTAAGAGAAGTAGTAAACTTGAACGAGGTGTTCATCTTATGATCTAAAAAGTAATACTGTATGTGCCTCATATACCTATGATTATCAGTATGTTTATTAACTCATGAAGGAAGAATTATATGCATACTAATAAGGATATCCAGATAGGCTAGTAAGTGCCTACGATAAAAGTGCAGATGTTAAGCCTCATCTCAACGCACGTGGACAAGGCATTAGGAGCTTGTGGTCGGTCACGTGAGAGAATGAAATTGGCACCTGCTGGGTAGGTGTGGCTAGAAAACTTGCGCCATAGAGTCAAAGTCCTCAGGTCCCAAAGTCAGCTGCTGGTTACATTGTCGAATCATCAGCTCAAGTTCGAAGTCTCTTCAGCTTTTGATTTTGATGTGCCTACATCGGGCATGCTCACTGGGATGGGTAGCCCCAGACCCCAGATCCTTTGTGTCTATTCTTGGTCATTGTGATTTTTTATGTGGCCTGCAATTTAGATCTCCAGACTTGACGAGTGATCCCATATGGCGATGTCATGGATGACGATTCTGACGATGGTCAGTGGGGCGGGGAGTGGTTCCGTATGAAGTTGAAAGAATCACCTCAAAACGATTCGGAAACTCTCCCTTCAGCTTGTAAATTCAGCATGCCGCTTACTAAAAACTCTCACGGCCAGCTCCCCGTACGTTGTTGGTCAAGCGAAGCTAAGCCCAGAACTACTGCACCTCAGCTTCCCCAATGCTCCCGATTGAAGGCGAAGGAGCTTGGGCCTAGGACTTGGTTGCACTACCGTAAATAACGACGTTGGAGGGACCTTGAATCGAGTTGAAGCTTACCTCGCAGGCTAAGGTACCAGCATCGTATTAACAATTCCAGTCTGGCTCGCAAGCCGAAGTGGAGAATAAGCGAGCTGGCTGGAAGTGGCTGCAGGAACTTAGAAAGGGAGCCCCAAGCTAGCCATGTTCCACACGCCAATATGTCTTGCTCTAACCAAACGTGTCTCGGAGATGGTTGCACTGTCAGACATCCAAGTCTGATCCCGAAGCTAAGTGCAGGAATCATTGCCTGGCGAGAAGCAATAACATATGGTGAAAAGACAGATGTGAGACATGCAAGCGAGAAGTGAATAGTACGGACGAACAGTAGAGCCACGAGGCATTGCTAGAGTAACTCAGGCGCTGGGTTCTTCCGAAGGATGTTATCAACAACAGACGATACATACACCAAGTTAGCTTGAACGCCAAGCAGAAGTGATGGAATGAGCTGTATCGGGTCCCGCACATCCTTTATCTATTATACTTTGGTGTCACTGCATATTAAGTCAACGATGATTTGTTTTGAGTCGCTACTCTAGGTCTGTGACCCAAAAGTGTCGACAAGTGAACATCATTCACCAAAAGGGATAGTCTCGATTACATCCACAGCATGTAACTGACTCTCGTCCTGCGTCCAAACAGCATCGAATCATGGCGAGTTATCAAGCACTTTAAGCTAAACGCGACAATACCATGCACAGTGCTGTATGGAAACTAATAAGCAATATCAAGCATCACAGAGTGTCACCGACAATATGGATCCATCAACTCGACGGATCCCTTCCTGTCCTATCGTCGAACTTATTCGATCTAGGACCCGTTTGTTATCGTTTTGTGACCGAGCAAGGAAGCAAGACCGGGGGGATTAGCTGATCTCGAGCTAAGAGTATGTATAAGTTGACAGCCTGCGAAACACGCTTGAAGCAGTAAACAAAAATTGATCGCGCTATGAATAACCCGCGCATACTCGTGACATCGGAGAAAATTGGGTAGATATATATGCACATTAGCTTGCTCCAAGAGATGCAGATAAATGCTCAGATATTCCTCCATCACAGTCTTCTCGACTGCCTGGAAATGATGGTGTTTACGATTGTTGCCCTGCTTCAGAGACAGATAGTGGTGGTGTGGCTCGTTTAGTGGGCATTTCCATGGAACCCAGCGTGGGTACCTAGGTAGGTTCTCGTTCTCTGCCCCTGCTGCTTGGCTGTCTGCTGGTCCACTCACCCCAAAAAGAAAAGCCAATATCGCCCGGCGCGCCCGCCAACAGCCTACCAATGGAGTGCTGGGCCCCCCAGGTCCCCCTAGGCTCGGGCTTGTTTAGCCTTGACGGCGGGCTCCCAACAGGCTTCGCCTCAGGTCTGCGTTTTGTGGGCAGGCAACCTATCATTCATTCAATCGGAAGAGGTTGCTCGTCGATCTCTCAGTCAATCAGGGAGGAAACCCAGCACACAAGCACCACCAAAACAGGACCGAACCCAGGCCGCCAGTCGTCACCCTCGCTGCTACTGTGTTGCTTTACGCTGCTGCACTGATTGAGAGCCCATCCCAAGGTCTGAGTCTCATCTCATCACGCAAGTGCCACATGCTTCCCCCTTCTTTCCTATCCTGAGGTTTTGACTTTATCCCCATTTTCCCTGGACGCGGCGTCAGACTCCCGCAACAACAATTCCACTTCCCTTCCATTCCACTTTCCCTCTTCCCCCCGTTGTTGATTTCCCTTTCGCACCTTCCTTTGCGCCTGTACCCCCGTGTTCCTACCCTTTCTATTGCTGCCTCACCACCACAGCCTAATCTTGCCTCTTACACGCTCTCTCATTTCATCTCGTCCCAATCTCCCTCCCTCATACACTGGATTCTTGTTCTCAAAGAGATACCTCTCTGCTAGCTTTTTCTCAGAGACAACAAAGTCGAGGCTTTCGCTAGTGCTCGATTACTTCCTTCCTCTCCCTCTCTTCTGGCTCGTTTTTGTTGCTTTGAGCCCCGGTCGCTGCTGTCGCTGGCTGACCCGATCTCCTCTCCGGTTCTGGCCTGTTTTGAGGGGCCACATCATCACCCCCTTTGCGCCCAATTCCGACTGTCCGACTTTCGGTTACGTCAGCTTTGCCTGCGCCACAGCCACGCTAAGCCTTGAACCAGTCCAACAAATTCACACCAAGCCTCGCACCTGCCTGTGACTGCATTTCTGCCTGTCGCATTGCTATCAAAGGCGATCACGGCTCTGTTGTCGTGACTACTGATCTTCCTCCTTGACACCTAGTCAAGGCATCCTCATGTTTCGGTTCTTCACATCTGAATCAAGGGGAAGCGACAAGACGCCGCAGGCGCCGCAACCGCTCGCAGAATTGATAAAGCCGCTTCAACCGCGCTCGTTACCAAACACAGCGACGATAGCGTCGCCCAGCGCGTCGCCTCCCAAGCGGAGGCGGCTGAGCATCGACGCCCTCGATGAGTCTTCAGATGTAAATGCGCCTGTTAAGCGCATAAAGACTGACCCGGACACCATTGTCGACACTCTTGCAGCGTCCGACGCAATGGCGCAAGAAAGTCCTGCGATCTCTAGGTTGGAGTGTGCTCGTGATGAGATTCGCCACCAGTTTGGTCTCGAGATTTTGCTAAAGCATGATGAACTTCGACTCATTAACCAGGAACTCGCTAAGTGCCAGGTTGCTCTGGAGCAGTTACGACGTTGTCACCTCATTCCCTACCCTGTGAATTGCCCAACTCCAGAACAGATGTTGAATGTTAGTGCTGGCAAGGGCCCAGCTCTGCAGTCACACCCAGGAGAATCTGTACCCAGATGGGCGCCTCCATTTGGTGTTGTGGATGGTCCGTATGCTAGACATTATGCCAAGTGGCTGATTCCTGACCCTTCATTTGACGGCCAACAGCCTGAGTGGCAGTTTACTCCGGAGGCTTCACGTGCAAGAGCGCCACATGCTGAGGGACGAACGACAAGGAACAGTTTCGCTGAACCTGTGGGCGCACTGAAAGGTCGCTCGGCCCGTGGAGCTAGCAGTCAGAAACTACATTCTTTGTCCAGCGGCTACCCTCAACCGAAAGACAAGGCTGGTCCGTGTATATTGAAGCGTGCTGATGGCCAGACAGTCAAGCTGGTTTGTCTTGATTGCCATCGTGAGAACTTCTCAAGTACTCAGGGATTTATCAACCATTGTCGAATCGCTCATAAGCGCGATTTCAAGAGCCATGAGGAAGCCGCAGTGCATAGCGGACACCCTATCGAAATTGCGGAGGGAGGAGGAGTTGGTGAAGAGAAGGCGGCTGCACCATCTGTGCCAACTCCAACTACTGCATCTGTGCCAACTCCAACTACTGCATCTGTGCATCCCTTTGCCCGTCCCGACATGACTGAGCAGCAGGCATACGTCGCTCTCAGGTCAAGAATCTCTGATTCTTTGAAGTTGTATTATCAAGGCAAGCTGCCTGGTGTAACACGCATTCCTTCACTGTCCGATAAGTCCCAGCAGCAGCATGAGGCCCAAAAGGCTACTTCGGCGGAAGAAGCTCCGGGCGTGCCCCATTTGTCTCGTTTACTGCAAAGTCGGAAGTTCGACGGCAATCTTCGTGAATTGGTTGCAGACGCTACAACCAAAACGCCTTTGGATGACGTGACTTCTGGCGAAGAGTCTGAACTTGCTGAAACACCCGTCGACGTCAACGACATGAAGGACTCTTCTGCTGTACGAACACCCGTTGTCATGCGCGTACCTGCGAAGGCTACCAACTCTCCAAGTGTTGTGGACACAACTCGTTCAGCTAGTAGCAAGGGCCGTGCTCCTGTTGCTTTCAAGACGCCGTCGAGTTCCGCATCGCACGGCACGACTACCGTGCTCTCAGATGAAGATCTGGACATGGAGGATGCTGACATGAGTCCTAACACGATGGTCAGCAATAATGCGCCCTCTCTTGTTAGTGACGACGGGGAGTACGACGACACAGATGATGGCTCTTCAGTTTCTGGCGCCAGCGATGCTCTTGACGCTGAGTCGGTATCAGACATGGCTGAGATAACACTCGATGATGAGCAAGATTCTCGCTCATTACGCCGAGAATCCAGCGGTGTATCGGGTGCTGTCAGGCTCCGTAAGGATGACCCCAAGCATATCACTCTGATGACACCCGTCAAGAACAACGCCAGAGAACGACGACCACGCAAGGTCTAAATCATTTGAAGCTTACATTTCTACACGTGCCAATCTTTCGATCAACACAGGACATGGTTTACAACCATTGGATTCACCTTTCTTCTTGAAACCTCACTTTTCAACAATATCACTTTTAGTCAAACTTTTATGAACACTGCCTGGAAACGGGTCACGATTGAGAAATGACGGCTGCATGGTCACAGCCTCTTACATACGAAAACTCGGGGTATTGGGGGCGCCTTCAGGGGATTATAAGGTTTGGGAAACATTGTCTTTTCGTGCGGTTTTGTTCTAAATAGAGGCACGTATATCTTTTTTATCTTGGCGCTTTGGGGCAGAGTTTCAAACTGGGCTATTTGTCTGGTTCCTTTGTTGTTGAGCTTTTTGTTCTGCTGTTGTTTTTCTAAGCGATACGTCCCCGAGAAGAAGGGATATGTTGTACGATGGTCGTTATGTCAGAAGCTTGCCTCACCTGTGTGCGTAAGTCAACGCAAAAGAAGAAGCTAGCGGAGTCAGTATAAATTAAACGAAGACGAAAAGTTGATGAGCTAGCTACATATCCATACCGTTACCCTGCGCATGAATGTGTCTAATCTGCATCTGTTCCCAACCAAGTATTGTGTAGTTTGCCATCTGTGATTTGCTTGATATTTTAGGATAAGAAGATCATCGGTGGCGCCGCCGCCGCCCGACCTGTGGTAGGGATGCTCAGCTTCGATTAAGGTTAGAGGTGGATGCGCAACGATCACTTGTTTAGGCATTTGGCTATTCAGCTTCGGCAAGTCATTGGACGACGTGCAGATTAATAAGACGATTGATACGAGTGGTGGTTGTTAAGAAGTAAATTGGATCAAGGTTCGATCCATGATCTTTATTTATTAATTAATGAATTAGATGATTAATCGTTCAATATTCCGTCGATGCATAACTTTTTACCGTAAGGTTCGTATCAATTCCATGTCCATTAAAGTATTACTCATAACCCCTTGTTTCAAAATCAAATTACAGGATAGCGGCAACGACACCAGCAACGGCGAGGAGGACACCGGCAGTGTTGCGAGCCTTATCGGCAGCACTGTTGGTGTTCTCAGCAGCAGCGGCAGACTCAGTTGCTGTGCCGGTCTCCTCAGCATCAGACTCGGTAGCGGAAGCTTCTGAGGCAGTAGCTGTGGCAGTGTTGGTCTTTGTGGCCTTTGTCGAAGTTCCATAAAGGGAAGCGTTTTGGCAGTTGAGCTGGACTTGGCCCTTGGCGGAGCTGGCACGAGGGTCATCGGGGCAGTTGTTGAAGCAGCTATTGAGAAGAAAAGTGTTAGTTGGGAATCTTCGGCATCAAGTATCGAGTCAGGTTCAATTTACGTAGCAACAGCCTCGTAAGCAGGGCAGAGGCAGTCCCAGTCGGTGGGCTTGCAGTCCTCAACCTTGGCGTTCTCGGTTTCGAGGCATCTCTTGACGATGTAATCTGCGTCACACTCGCCAGAGGCAGAGGGAGCAGCAGCGCCAGAGTCGGTAGTGGACTGAGCAGAAGCAGCAGCGGCGAAGAGGGCGAGAGACCAGATGAACTTCATGATGGCGGTAATATAAGTGGATTAGGAGGGTTGAGGGCTAGGTAGGTTAGGTGAGAGTAATATGAGGATGAAAGAAGAAATGGAGACGGAAGAGACACCGGGGGGGAGGAATGAAGTTGATATATGAATTGAACAGGAAGAGGCGTTTTTTAATCATACAGGCGAGAGTACGGGGGATATTAGCAACAGGGTCTGGTTTTGGTATCGTGCCTTTCTTTCTTTTTTTTCTTTTTTTTTGCTGGTCTGCCGTCCCACCCCCAACCAGCCATCGCGGCCGGCCATGCCCCATGACAAGTTCAACTACAGGGGCTGGCTGACCGTTCTGTCGTTCAAGCTTGAGTTTTTAGGCTCCGGGAACGGAAAATAGGAGCAAAGGGGGCAAAGACAGGAGCGAGCATGCACGTTGCCGTCCGTTGGTTGGGTTTGTGGCTTGAGCTCTGACGCCTTTTTGTGTCGTGTTTGTTGTTTTGTTTTGTTTTGTTTTGTTTACCTATACATAGGTAGTATTACTACTCTTTGACTTTGGGGGAAACGTTTCGGGGCCTCTCGAGACCCAATTGGCATGGGCGTTCTATTGCGTCTCCCGCTGTAATGCAGATACGTCGATACAAAAATCTGTCGACCGCCAGTTGAGAGAATGCTGCAAAGACACGACGTACATTCTGTTGTTGAAGGCCCCGTCAGCGAGTGGGGAACAAGTAACCCCTGTCCCTGTATCGTTCTCTTGTGATTCTCCAACGGGAGGCTCTAGCAGCTGCTAATCCCTGATTATCGCTCCGGGAGACGTCCCTGCATGGAGAAAATGGTGGCCAGCTAGTGCGTTCTAGCTTTGTTGCTATTAGGGGGGGACAAGGAGGCTGAACCACGGGCTGGAACATGAAACCTGGCGATATTGTGTAGTTGCAGTTGCAGTTGCAGTGCTGTGCAGTGCTGTACTATACTGCTTTGGCTTACTTTATTGTGCTATTATTATGCAGAGAATAATGAGTGGTTGGAGTTATTTATGTGCATACATCCATCCGGTGTAACATCGTATGGACAGAGTCATCACCATACCATACATTCCTTCTGTACCTAGTACACTACGTATATCCTGATCATCGCCTTCTTGTCCCTTCTCGGCTCCAGTGTACCGTGCGCTCGGTTGCCCAGCCAGATTCATCGGTGTGTACTCTGTACTATACCCAGGTATTGTAGGCGAGACGCCACCAAAAGTCCCCCAGCTCACAAAACAGCTCACCTTTTGTAGAAAGATATGGAGATCGGGCTATCTTATCATGGAGCCGCGTTGGATAACTTGAGGTTGGGGTTTTGCTCCGGCGTTTGAACGCTACCTTAACTAGAGTGGCCTGACCCACTGGGTGGTCTCAAAAAGAATGGTCAACCACCTATTCTATTCAGCGAATGTGAGATGTACTTGATGCAGTCAGTGTGCGTTGTATTGGATCAGACATGTCGTGCATACTAACTACTACGTGGGATGCTTCGATAGCCTCGTATTCTCTTTGATCCATAAATTCTTCATGTTGGGGATAAAATGGGGGTCTTGAACAAGTCAACAAGACAACAACGTGATGGATTGATCACACACACACACAATCGTATCCAAATAAAGGACTGTTCCAATTTCAACTAGACTTGACTTTACCTGCTTTATGGACTGGCTTGACCATTGACTTTTGCCATCTCTGTACTACCTCAACTTGGATGCGCCAAGCTGCACATCCTCAGCCGCATGAGTAAGACTGCATATCAAGATGCATGACAGTTGGCGGCATTTCTCTCTAGTCTTGTCTTCTTCTGAACTTTAGAAATGCAGTTTTATAAGGCTATCATGGTGTTGTCCACCACACAGCAGGGAGTAATATTAACTAACTAGGCAGGAATATATTCGAGGGATATAAGCCATGTATTCTATACAATTATTAATGCATAGCATTCATACGCTTGATTGCCATATAACGGCGCAAAACGAGGCAATGGTAATACCAATACTTCAAAGACGCCATACTCGACCGTGAAACAGCTTCAAGCTGCGGTACAATGCATATTAGTTAAACACCTTACTACGCCATTGCCCCACACCAGCTCAGTGCCTAGTAGTTATAGTACCAAACAAAGTACCCCTCCAACCAAGAACCGCAACCCCACGTTTCACATCAACACTTCCTGTCAGAAGCTGACGACATCTTGACTTTCAAGTTCAAGCCCAGGTTCAAGTCCGAGTCCAGGCTCTTGAACTAGCCTCATTGTATTTGAATATAGTATCTTCTTCTAGCAAACCTATACGCCATAGCCGCCATGGCTTCCCCCTCCATCACCCTCGACCGCATTCTTGCGGCAGTCCCAGTAACAACCCGTGGTCAACCAACTCAGATCTCGGCCGACTCCAAGGGTCAACGAATAGCATATCCTGTATGACGCAGCTTCTGTGAGCAGAACACAAGATACAGACAGGATCGCTGACCCACGCAGTGCGGAAAATCCATCTTTGTTCGCTCCATCGATAACCCTTCCGACGCAAAGGAGTATACTGGCCACACCGCCCCTACCACCGTTGCGCGATTCGCTCCCAGTGGCTTCAAGGTCGCCAGTGGTGACTCGAGCGGTATGCTCAAGGTGTGGGAGCCCGAGTCTATCGAGAGCACAAGGGGAGAGTACGGCATCATCTCCGGTCGTCTAAATGACATTGCCTGGGACGGCGAGTCGCAGCGTGTCATTGCTGTAGGCGATGGTCGCGAGCAGTTCGGCCGTTGCATTACAGCTGATAGCGGAAACTCTGTCGGTGAGATTATTGGGCACTCCAAATCAGTCAATGCTGTTGCTATGAAGCCTCAACGTCCTTTCCGTGCTGCTACTGTTGGTGATGATGGCAACATGGTCTTCTACCATGGAGCTCCATACAAGTTCAACAACAAGAGCGCTCAACACACCGGTTTTGTTTTAGGCGCCGCTTACTCCCCTGACGGAAACACTCTAGTTACTGTTGGTGCCGATAAGAGAATACAACTTTACGACGGAAAGACTGGTGAGCCCACGAAGGAAATCGGACAGGGCGAGCACACTGGAAGTATCTTTGCCGTCTCGTGGTCGCAAGATGGTAAGAAGTTCGTCACCGCCAGCGCTGACCAGACCGTCAAGCTTTGGGACGTCGATGCAGGCAGTGTTGTCCAGACCTGGAAGTTCGGAGGGGATGCCAGTGTCGGTGATCAGCAAGTCGGAGTCGTTTTCGTTCCTGGCCGCAGCGACGGCCTCATCATTAGTCTCAGCCTGGAGGGTCACCTCACCTACTTGACCGAGGGCAAGCAGGAGCCTGTCCGCACCGTTTACGGCCACAACAGGGGCATCACTGCTCTATCAACTGCGTCAGACGGTAAGGGTGCTGACCTCTGGTCTGGTAGCTTCGATGGTCGAGTGTGTCATTGGGACATTAAATCAGGTGTCGCTACGGTTGTAGATGGCCAGGCACATACGAATCAGGTGGCTCAGTTCGCCACTGCTGACGGCAAGGCTTTCAGCGCAGGCTGGGATGATAATCTCAGGATTGTTGACGAGTCGGCTAAGACCTTCCTGGGCTCTTCTATTAAACTACAGGCTCAGCCCAAGGGCGTGAGCACAGCCAATGGGCTTGTCTATGTCGCAACTTACTCCGGTGTTTCTGTTTACTCTGCCGAGAAGCTCGTGAGCGAGCACTCATTCAACTACACTCCTGGTGCCATCGCAGCATCCGGTTCGTTCGTTGCTGTTGGAGCGGACGAGAACTCGGTACGCATCTACGATGCTGGTTCCGATGGCAAACTCCAGGAGGTTAAGGCACTGAGCAACCCAACCGGTACTATCTCAGCTCTTGCCTTCTCTAAAGACGGGTCACATTTGGCTGCTGGAAACAGTGTCGGAAAGATTTACGTCTACAGCGCTGGAAGCTGGGAGCTGGTGGCAGACCGCTGGTCGGCTCACACTGCTCGAGTTACCTCGATTGCATGGGATGACACAGGCGCCTATGCTGCCAGCGGTAGTCTCGACACCAACGTCTTCGTCTGGTGTTTGGAGAAGAAGAGCCAAGGCAAGCGCATCAAGGCTGCGAATGCTCACAAGGACGGTGTAAACGGTGTGGCCTGGATTGAAGGTGGCAAGGTCGCCAGCGCAGGAGGCGATGCTAACGTCAAGATCTGGAGCGTCCAGAACTTGCCCTGAAATAGATGACTTCCTAGACTAGATACAGCAGATCTCTCACTGAGAGTCGACCGAAAACAAAACAGAATACTACATAAGATAGATACATCTTTTAACGCCCAGACACCAAGCATATTCCCTCCAGATGGAGAGTGAAATCATATCATCACCAGTCGTAGATCATACCTTTCCGTTTACAGACAGAAAGCGCGATTGGAGGGTTCGGGTTACTAGTCGTGCACCATCGTAGCGTTCTCCTCCTTGGCGATCTCTACAGGAGCGAGATCCCACAGGCGAACTCTGCCGGGCTCTTGTGAAGGGATCTTGTGAGGGGGCCATCGAGTCTTGTTCTCTTCCCATAGGAGCTCCAGCTTATGAATAGCTTCCTTGAGGTCCTCGGTACTATGGCGTGTGAGAATAGGCATTTTCCCAGCATATGTTAAGTTAACTTGCCTTCCAGAGCTCATGATAGCATATCCCTCCTTCGACAGATGCTTCGCCATTTCAGTTTGGTGATCATTGAGGAGTTGCGTGTTTGGTACCACAACAATCGGCAACCCCATTTTCCAAGCGTCCAGTATCGTGCCAGTGCCTATACAATGTGAACGGAGATTTCAGAAGAGGTTTGTCTTACATACCAGCATGGGATATCACCAGTCCTAGTTGTCGCTTTCCTTCCACGTCCTTGCAGAGAATCATTTCCTCCTTCATGAGATTTTTCTTTACATCAAAGATGTCGATAGTTAGACCAGGCGGGACTTCATCCTTGAGTGCGGCAAGCTGATTGCTTGCTGTAATAACGTCTGGTCCGCATTGAACATGCAACTCAGTGAACCCTTGGGAAGCGATATACTGCCAGAAATTAGGTGAGAGGACTGAGTCGATGAGTGTCCTGAATCCAGCTGTTGCACCAACCGTAACCAGACACACCCGATCGAGACTATTCGCAGCCATACTCAACCTGGCTCTCCGAATAAAAATAAGAAAGTGGTTTGTAAATGTTGGAAGTTAAATATGCAATCGCGATAGGGTAGGAGGTTCGTGTAAGACGACGTTCCGGCTAAATATCGGAAGACCGGCAACGCTGTTCTGCTTGGTGGTCCCAAATTTTTGAACGCCGCCAATCCATCTCTTGGACCGACGACAATTTGACGCAGCCATTGCCCTTGTGACCGATTCGCAATGGCTTCAGCATCGGCAGCCGCAAGGCTATGCGCTCTTGCCTGCCGCAGGGCGTCCCGAATCCGGCAAATTCCCCGGTCTCAGCAGATCATTCGACAAAAGCCTCTTGCCCAGCGGGCATTCACCACATCGACGATAAGATGGGCCCGAGAGGAGGATCAGCGCCAGGACGATGTCGAGGAGGAAGATTTTGGCCCCGTGGAGCTGAAGAAACTCGATGCTGCGCTGGCTGAGGCTTCCACACCAGAAGGACTAAAGCAATTGGATCAGCTAGCCAAGGCGAACGGCTTCAACTCCATTGATCAATACTTGCAAAACCAGTTAGACTTCCACCCTGGCTGGGCTTCAGAGGACCGATCAACGCTGGAAGACATCATGAAGGACGATAAAGGAGAGAAGCCCAACAAGCAGTCCTTCTGGTTCGACGAGGAGGACCCGGAGACCAATACCGAAGAACTTGAGGAATTTGACGAGGACGATATCACATCCATGGCCCACGGCAAGCTTGACGAAATTCGAGAGATGCGAAAGTATGCCCGATTGGCGGTATGGGAGTTGCCTCTTCTTTCAAGTGAGTTCTACGGAGGATTCAAGTATAGAAACGTAGATACTGATACTTTAAACAGAGTACGCCAAGCCTTTCGAGCCTCCCTCCGACAACCAGGTCCTCCGATGGCGATACACATCCTACATGGGTGAATTCCACCCCGCCGAGAAGAAAGTTGTGGTGCAATTCGCTCCCGACGACCTGAAGCTTACCCCTGTTCAAACTGAGAAGCTCAAGAAGCTAGCCGGTCCCCGCTACAACCCCGAGACAGAGATCATCAAGATGAGCAGCGAAAGCTTCGAGCACCCAGCGCAAAACAAGCGCTACCTCTCCAACCTAATCGACGACCTCATCGCTGCGGCCAAGGACCCCAAGGATACTTTCGAAGATATTCCTCTCGACACCCGACATCACGTTGTCAAGCCCAAGCCGCAATTTCCCAAGGAGTGGCGAATGTCTCCCGAGCGCCGACAACAGCTCGACGAGCACCGCTCGCGCCTGGCTATCGAGGATGTCAAGCTGGCCGAGAGCGGCCGATTGATCGATGGTACACAGGCTATTGACCAATACTTGACGCAGAAGTCTACCGAGGATCAGAAGAAGGCCAAAGTTGCGGAGCTCGTTACTATTGCCTCCGGAAAGAACGCAAGTGGTAACCGTGCGAGGAGATAAAATGACACGAAGAAAAAAATTCCCCTGAGACGTCTGATGTGGGATGATATGTATTATACGCTAGATTTGGCGGGCATGTACAATTGTACGATGTATGTTTAAGAGGATTTTAACAAGAGAACATGTAAATTGAGCCGCCGTAGGCTATATTGAACCGCGTCTTCTCGTCGTGTGTCTACAGCTTCTTGCGTTTAGGTTTGAGAAGCGTTTTACGGAAGACGGAGCGAGTTCATGATCTGTCTGTAATAGGTATGAATGTGTTAGTTCTTGAGCCTTGGCTTGATGATAGCTACTCGTCTAGCCACTAAAGCAGTTACTGTCTGGGTCCTCTATAATTCTTAACCAATAAGTAACAGACACGCTCTTGGGATATAAGGTTCGGTCCGAGTTCTCATGATGCTGTGGTTGCTGACTAAGAGCATCATGACTGCCAAGAGCGACCGTGAGCAGACGTATGATCGATTTGCGGTCGCTTAACTTGTGTTGAACTTTAATTGCAACGTGAATACCTCTGATAAGTACGAACTAATTCGAAGAGACAATAAAAATGCAGCCAGAATACGTTGCCAACATTGTCGTTCTCGGAGCCCCGGTTTCGGGGAAGAAGAGCTTCATACGAAGGGTGAGTTATAGTGGTATCAGGAAACAATGCTGGTTACAAATGAAGGCTTGTTTAAATACACGGAAAGAACACATAACTGACATGGACGATCCACAGTATTGCGAGGAAGTCTTCGAAGATCAATACGATCCCATTGCCGAAACATCTGGGGACTCGCGCCTAGCCAACATCTCAGGCATTCCAACGCTCATCAATCTAGAGCGCATCCCATTAACCTTCATCCACTCTGCTACTGAGTCGTGTCGATCATTAGCCAAAGCAGATGCGCTGATCCTTCTATACGAGGGCTCATCACCCGAGAGTCTGGACGAGCTTCGGCGGATGAGGCTCCAAGTGCTAGCTCCGTACCTGGAAGAAGTGGCGCTGCCTACGGCGGTAGTAGCGTGCAAGGCGGACGGCGCGGAGGCCGCGGGGGAAGCATGGGAGCAGGGGATAGAAGAGGGGAGCGAACTGGCAGTGCGATTAGGTGCAAAGTTTGGGGTTGCGTCGGCTCTTTGGGGAGATGGAGTTAAGGATGTTGTCGAGGAATTGGCTGCGAAGGTATTGGAGAAGAAGGGTGTTGATAAGGAAGCGTTAATGGGTGCAGGCTCATGGGACGGAGGCTGTGGTGTTGGGTCAGTTAGTATTAATGCCTCTGAAGAGATTCCATGTGCGTTTCAATCAGTTGACTCGGTTGAAAGCGAGGAAATAGCAGGCGCCTGTGCTTTACAGAGATAAACTACGGGACAATGCCCAAGAGCTTGTATAAGAAGATATAAAATGGCGAAATAAAATCCTCTCTCGTACTGCCAAAATAAACCTTTCTGCTGCCCCAGGGGCAGATAATGCAGAATTGCATAAAACGGCTTCAATTGCTACAGCAGCCAATAACGTTAAACACAGACCGTTGAAATACGACCTTGTGCGTCTGCAACAGAGATCGAGAGATATTTCAAGTCAAGAATTAAAAAGTGCCTTCCATTGGTTCAATAATAAGTACTATAGGTAGGTAGGTATCACAAGAATGACTGGAGTGGTGAATATCTGAGCTTTCGCTACCTAGGTACCTGCGTAATGCACTACCATGGATACTTACTAAGTTAGTGATCCAGCTTCAGCTTCAGCTGCAGTGTCTTGCGTTGATACTGAGGACCATCTGCCTACTACGTATGTGGTAAGCTGCAATCGTCCTCTACCTAATGATCAACAACCCGCTTTGACAAGTTCCCACGACTCCCGTTCCGTTTTAACATAAGAATCTCATGGTTAAGAAACCGTGCCTCGGTAAGATTCAACACACGTGGAATCAAGGGTGCCGAGGACACCGACGAGGTAGAATTGATCCGGGGCTTATTACCACAAGCCCCTCATTTGCATCCCTTTAGGGAATGTCCAATTGTTAACATATTTATCGTCTACTGTGCTGTGCTGTACCGAATCTACTTTTTATCTGATCATCGAATTATTATCTGGGACATCTCGGTAATTGCCCAGATCCAGCTTCAAGTCTATGACACTATATTTTGAAGGATTCTGAAAGTATTGGCCAAACCTGCTTTCTGTACCCTCCTACCTAATAAGCCGACATATCCTTCCTTCTTCTGGGGGCAGCCCATTAATTAGGAGAAAGCCCCGTAAAGGCAGCTACTTCTGATATCGCCTTCCACGTCGATTCAACTAAACCCAAGTCAACTCAATTCTATTCATTCACAACTTTTCTTTCACTTCAGCGTCATCATCCTCTTTTTCTCTCTTCCCTGCCATCGTCTTTTATTCCAAACCACAAACTTGACGCACGTAATCAGGGGCATCTATCCAGCCACATCGGACTTGTCAGCACTCAATTCATTTCACCAACCAACCAAATTTCAACATCGCTTATCAACGATGGATGACAAGGCTTCATCTTACACTATCGGCCCACTGGAGCACACGCCCCTCGATGAGATCGACATCAAAGTTGATCGCGTGAGGAAGACCTATAGGGAAGGCCGTACCAAAGATATCGAGTTTCGCCTGCGTCAGATTCGCAAGCTCTACTGGGCCATTGTTGACAACACTGAACTTATGCAAGATGCTCTCCTCAAAGATCTTGGCAAGTGCAAGTACGAGGCTGTCCTGGCTGAGGTCGATTGGTGCAAGCAAGAATGTATCGACATGACCAACAACATGGAGAAATGGCTGCGCGATGAGCCTGTTCCCAATGTTCCTCTGCAATTTCGCATCGGGAAGCATCGCACCCGCTTTGAACCTCTCGGTGTTGTTCTTGCTATCGGAGCCTTCAACTTTCCCTTCCAGCTTACCCTTCCAATGGTCGTCGGTGCCATCGCTTGCGGCAATTGCGTTGTTCTCAAGCCATCCGAGTCATCTCCAAACAGTGCCATGGTACTCAAGAAGATCTTCGATGAGTCCCTGGACCCCGACTGCTTCACCTACGTCAATGGTGCGCTGTCCGAGACCCAGCGTTTACTTGACCAAAAGTTCGACAAGATTTGCTTCACTGGTGGCAAGGTTGTCGGAAAGATCATTGCCAAAAAGGCGGCTGAGACCTTGACTCCTGTACTTCTCGAGCTTGGCGGCCAGAACCCGGCCTTTGTCACAAAGAACGCCAACCTCAAGCTGGCCGCTAGACGACTGCTCTGGCAGAAGACCCTTAACGCAGGCCAAGTTTGCATGTCCCACAACTACATCCTCGTTGAGAGAAGCGTCCTCTCTCCGTTCCTCGGGGAGCTCAACAACCAGATGCGTGCCTTCTTTCCCAAGGGCGCCAAGGGCAGCGATATCGCCCGCATCATCAGTCCGAGTCACTTTAACCGTCTCAAGAAGATGCTCGACCAGAGTAATGGAAAAATTGTTCTTGGAGGATCCATGGATGAATCGAGTCTATTCATGGAACCAACAGCCGTGCTTGTGGACGATATTGAGGATAGCATGATGGTGGACGAAGCATTCGGTCCCATCTTCGCTATCATGGCGGTTGATTCTCTTGACCAGGCCATCAACATCGCTAATGCAGTTGACCCAACACCTCTCTCACTCAGCACCTTTGGTAGCAAAGATGAAAACAAGAAGGGTAAGGATAATCACAACAGATCTCTAATGACGCATCTAACATTGTACAGTTCTGGCCAATGTCACCTCAGGTGGCGCCACATGCAACGACGCCTTCTTCCACTCTCAAATTCCGCAGTCTCCATTGGGAGGTGTAGGTCAATCAGGAATGGGTAACTACCATGGCATTTACTCTATCAGGACCTTCAGCCACCAGCGCACCATCGCTGAGGTTCCTTACTGGGCCGATGCTCTGTTCCGCATACGCTACATGCCGTACGAATGGCCTAACATGAATCGTGTCAAGTCCATTGCAGACCCAAAACCCAACTTTGACCGTGATGGCAACAGGACCAAGGGTTTCGGGTACTTCCTCGCTCTGATTTTGGGCCTTGGATCTAAGAAAACCAAGGGCGCTCTTATCAGGTGGGCATTCCTCGTGGTTGCAGCTGCTATCTTGGAAGCCAAGAAAGGTGTTCTGAGTCAGTTGCTCACACAATAATAATATAGTTGATACCCCCGTTTTGCTCGAGGAACCGGGCAGTCGAGGTGGTGATGCAAGGTTATTTTCTGTGGCCGCGACATGGAAAGGCGACTGTCCGGGTATTTTTCCCTAGCTTTGCAATGCACTCTAATTGTGTTCCGATCTTCCAAAATATGAATACCGGTTGCGCCTAGCCATATTGCTGATAATTGAAGAAGAAGAAAATCACATTGCTAGTGTTTATGATTTGTGAAGTAGTGGTATTTTGCATTAGGACTATGATTGTCTAAACGTGAGTTTTGAAATCCAAGATATATCAGTAACCAGTCAAAGCGGCTGCTAGACGACGTCCCTTCTCTCCTCCCAGATACAGATCATCATCGGCAGAATCTCTTGCCAGATCCACAGCCTCACTGTATCCTCTGGTCACTGTGTCCTCGTCCACCTTCAGTCCGTTCTCAACCAGAGCCAAAATGACACTACGAATTCTAGCAATCTCGCGCATAGTTGTCACGTCCATAGGGTCGTTCTGGCTTGAGTAGACCTTGCTGCTGACTGTTTCCTCCATGCGATTGATGCCCGCAGCCTCAGCAGCCGTCTCACTCTCGATATGTTTGCTGATCCAGATATACCCGTTCACTCCCAGAAGAACGTCCACCTTGCCGCCAGCGTTGGCCACGTCCATTGTCCAGACCTGTCGCTTGGAGCGGACAACACCGCCACCGCCACCGGTACCGGTGACGGCAACAAATACACCATTTCGTAGCTTTCCGTACTTCAAACTACGGGTGTGTAGACTCGCGGCGCCGTCTTGATGCAGTTGCTGAACCTCCGCAACGACGAGGTCTCCTTCGGCGAAGAAGCTGCGAATTTGCAACTCATCGGTCTCAGTACGTTTACGAAGGATTCCACCGGGCAAGTTGATGGCTGAGATCTGGAGAATAGCAAGCTGGGAGGCAGCGACATCAACGCGCCATCGCTTGGCCTGCACTTCGACGATGCGACCGACGACAAGGTCACCAATCTCTGGGGTGTAGCGAGCGCGCAGAGGTCGCACAGAGAGGAGCTTGTTTGTCTTTGTGAGTGTACCAGCAAGAGAGGATGTGATATCAGACGATCCTGCAGGAACGTATGTGCCGTGTCCACTAGGTAAATGGGTCAATATAGAAAATGAATAGTCGTGACGTCGGAGATGTCGAGACTTACCGCATCCATTGGGGGTTCGATGTTATCACGGTGCCTGGTGTGAAGATATCATCGCTCTCTACTCCAGCGCCGCCTTCAGAGTCCGAGTCGGAATCATTGTTTGCGGCAGCGACTGCTTGTGGCCTCCTGGGCGTGGGTGGCTGAGGACTGAGAATTGTGATGGGCATGATGAGATGAGAGATAGATGGCGAGGCGAGGAAGCGGCCAGTTGTCGCGGTCAGCTGACCGTTATTTTTTGGTTTAAAGGTGTATTTGATAGTATGAGTTCACAATACACCAGTCGTGTGTTTGCAGTGTGTTGGTGCTGAGATTGTTTGTCTTGTCGATTTTCTTGTTGATGGATGAGTTTGGTTAAAGATTCAATGTGGGGCGCAGAGGTTGAGATTTTAGTGCTGTCTACAGCTCAATGGGTGAGTACTTACTGGAAGACATCTAATCCCGGTATCAATTGATCACATATAACAGGCGACATCTACAAAAACAGCAATCAGATGGAGTTGTTTGGACAAATTTCCTGTTGTTCAATTCTATATAATGGCCATGGCAAAAAAGGACAAGTACCCAGGGGGTAATGCTCGTGTTTCCAAACACCTTGATCTTATCAGACATGTTTTTCAATGAAGAGTACAGCAGCTCTGAATAAGCCTTGAATGAGACCCCCAACGCCTTTTATGATATTTAAATAAGAATCTCTGCATGAAGATGAGGGTTCGCTTAAGTTTTAGGCCAAGAACGGAGTACGCCGATATTTCGACACTATAGTTGTGACTCAGGACAGACCAGCTTCGTAGAGGCGTTAGACAGATATGTCTGCCATAGTGAGAGGAGTTCGTTAAGTCGTAGGTAGAAAAAAGAAAGTATTGATTGGTTATTTGAAAGCCCTCCAAACTCCCATCCATGCAAGAGCCAACGATATCGAGGTAATGCCGAACTTGCGACTTCGCATGCCAAAAGGTGATTTGCTCTTTAGAATCAGATGCTTTTGCTTCTCAAGTTGGGACATGCCAGAGAAGTAACTATAGGCACCGAGTCCGAAGAAAGCGCCGCTACCTATCGTCGTGTTAGTCCAATCGAAGATCGAGCATCAAGACTGAGTGCTAAGAACTTACCAACAACTTTACAGGGCAGACAGTCGTCGCCTCGGTCCTGGCGTAGGATGTCCTGAAGCTTTTCTGGCTTCTCCAGAGACTGGACGGTGGGGATCTTTTCTCCTGCCATTGTGAAGGCTTTTCGTGCTGTCAAACGGTAAAGTTGATATCTCGAATAAAAAGAATCCGACTCACGAACTATCACGAGCCTCAACTCTCAAGTCGCAGAAAGTCTAATGTTGATTGGACAAGTGAGCTGTTGATCGCTGAGTCATGATCTACAGGGGTCTGCTCCCACAATCGTCATTGCTTGTGCTGTCAGGTCCCACCGTTGCAGCACAGTACCTGAGCTCTCGCCTGTCAACACTAGAGGGAGGTGTTTGTCTTTACAATGAACGGCGTTATTGAGGCGCTTCACATTTACGATGATAACCGGTATGACCTATCAGATAACTTGAAAAGAGCTGTCCTAACCAAATATCACACCTAGAAATCCTATTCTCTCACATACTTATGCAGGGCGGCCCTTGTCGGCAACCCATCTTCTACCCCTCTACCTAGAGCATCCCGCACCGCGACCAAATCTCATCTATCTCCCCAACACGAGTCCCCCGACGCTTGTCTTCAGCTTAACACACGCGAACCTCTTATTCCTTGCTACGTCGTCAACCGAGATTGAACCTCTACTAGTCTTCGAGTTTCTACACCGCATAATAGATGCCTTTGAGGACTTCCTCGGCGCGCCGCTGCTGGCCGTCAAGATCGAGAATAATTATGATATCGTTGCGCAGCTATTAACAGAGATGTGCGATGCCGGAATAATAAGTACGACAGAACCCAATGCTCTGCGAGAAGTGGTCGAGCAAGAAGGTTGGGTTGGGAAATTGCTGGGGAGCATCAATCTTCCTGGGTTCGTCGATCATCGAGCTTCCCTCCCAATAGACCTTTGGGCTAACGCATGTCTAGAAAAGCACCTTTGAGCGCCAACTTCTCCAACTCGAGCACGCCTTCCATTCTTCCATCGAACTCGACTTCTTTGCCATGGAGGAGAGCGAATGTACGACACACATCAAACGAGATGTACGCAGATATCGTTGAGACTTTGTCTGTTACACTCGCCCCTTCAGGAAGGCCACTGGCAGCTTTCGCAAATGGAACTATTGCATTCACTTCCAAGGTATCAGGCGTTCCGGATATTACCCTGAACATCACAAGTCCGTCTGGGAAACACAACCTGGGCGGTATCATGGAACTACCAGTATTTCACCCATGCGTACGACTTAACCGATGGAAAGAGAGGCCGGGCGAGCTTAGTTTCATCCCGCCTGATGGAAGATTTATTCTGGCTGGATACGAGGTGGACCTGCTCCCTTTTACGAGTGGGAAGAGCGGAAGTCTCAGTGCCAACAATCTGAAGCTGCCGATTAACATGGAGGTCAAGACGGGATTGGGCGCAACAGGATCTGATTTCGAGGTTAGACTGCAAGTTAACAAGATTCTCGGAGCACCTTCGCCAGCATCATCGGGTCTAGGAAGAGGCGGTAGTGGAGGTCGACTTGGTGGACCTCATCCCGGATCACCAGGAGCTCCTTTGATGGACGATTTGACCGTAACAATTCCATTACCAGCCGATGTTAGGAACCTATCTGAGATTCGACCAAGCAAAGGCGACGCCAGCTTTAACCCGGGCGAGAAGTTTTTGGAATGGTATATCCCCGCAAAGGAACTGTCAGGTGGTACAAGCTATTTTGGACTTAGGTGTACCGTTGTGGGACCACTGGCAGGTGAGGATGATGAGGGATTCGACCCTAACGGATTCGGATTTGGAACCGACTACACATTCGATGGACCTTACCAGAGCGTGCCCGTGGCCAAAGCGCCACAGAATCCAGAGAACACAGGCGATGATAAGGACGCCAAGAAGATCGCGCAGAACAAAATATTGATGCCAACATCAGCATCAGTGAGTTTCTCGGTCAAGGGATGGTTGGCAAGTGGGTTAAAGGTAGAAAGCATACAGCTGGATACGCGAAAGAGTAGGGGTCTAGGAGAGGGCGTCAAGCCATACAAGGGAGTCAAGTACTTGACGATCAGTAAGGGGGGTGTGGAGATACGATGTTAATTAAAGAGATTACCACGTAGTAGACGCGACCACGGACGGAAACATAAAATAGCATACAATACGATGGACTCATGATGTTGTGTTAGACGAATCGATTCATTGTACATACCTAGGTACTGTACAGTATGCAAACCAATCGGAGGGAAGGCTAGAAGTCATGGTAGAAGCACAGGATTACTGCACAATAGGTTAGTAGGTAGTCAGCCAGACATCCATCCAATGTCATGTGCTCTATTGGAGAGACGATCGTGGTGCAATGTGTGTGTTTAATGCAATGCATCAAGTGCATGATCGGCCTGTGTTCCCGCGGGAGTTGAAGGAAGAATTAGGAAGAGCCAATCCAACAACATATAATGGATATTGAAGGAGCCTCGGAGGACACACCCAAATAGCAACGGAGCTCCGAAGCCGCTTCAGGTCGGGGCATCGGCTCTAAGTGTGGGGGTTGAACCCGGAGGCCCAAGTTCAAGCTCCAAGGGCATCTGAAGGCTAAAGGAACGACGCTTCGGTATGCGATCGTGTTATGATTGGACAGTTCATGACTCTTACTGGACCAAAGGGAAAGCGATTCCGACGGTTCTCATAATAAATGCATCAAAACTCCCCCCAATCCCGAGGAATCCGGTACGTACCTTAGTACTAACATGACCCCGACGTCACGCAAACTCCCGAACCCCAGACCTAGTAGACCCGGACCCGGACCCAGACCCAGACCCAGACCCCCCAAAGGGTGATCACTCTCGTGGTTTTGGTATTGGGGCTTTGGCTTTGGTTTGGCTTCTTATTTTGTTTTATTTCAGTTCAGTCGAGTTCGGTAAAGAAGCAACTTGCACTTTTTCTATTTATCGTTTCTTTAACCGACAATCACCACAGAATGAAACCTTCACTCCGTCCATCTTGACCTTGACTCCCGTCTCTGCCCCGCCGCTCAGACGGCAATGGCAACGCTCACGATGCGGTGCCGTCGCACTTATACTATGGCTACTCACATTCGCTCTCCTGCTTCTTCAATAGCAACAACCACAACACCCGGTCGACCGTTACTACAGGATTTACAGCAAAGGCAAACCCCACAAATACAACAAAGATGGCGATCTACACATCGAGGCGGCACAAGAACGGCACTCTTCTTCCCAGGCCAAGGCGTCCAGCGGGTGGGCATGTTGACCCCGTGGCTCGAGGCCTTCCCCTCGACGGCATCACAACTACGAGACGAAATTGACGAGTATATGGGCTACAAGCTCTCCGACATCATCCAGAACGGGCCTTCAAAGCTACTTACTGAAACACCCAATGCGCAGCCCGCCATCATGGCCACTTCCATATTCATTTTGCGCATTCTCGAGCGTGAATTCAATTTCAAAATCACAGACCACTTCGACGTCACACTGGGTCACTCCCTCGGCGAGTTCGCTGCTGTCGTAGCAGGCGGCTACATCTCCTTCCAGGACAGTCTAAACCTGGTGCGCAAGCGGGCAGAGGCCATGTCAGAAGCCACAAAGCATGCGATCGAAAAGTACGGTGGGGAATATGGCATGGTAGCAGTCATTTCTCACCCAGAGCACATGGACAGACTCGTCGAGGCCATCCAGGAGTTTGTTGGTATCTCAGCCGAGGACCTGGCAGATCTACCGCCTATTGAGCAGGTGTTGATTGCCAACATAAACAGCAAGAACCAGATCGTGTTGAGTGGGAACATAGAGCGCATAAAAACGCTCATTGCTCACGTTCGCCAATTTCTTGGCTACGACCCCCGCGCCGTCCGTCTCAAGGCCGATAGTCCTTTTCACAGTCCTATCATGAAACCCGCCGTCGCTGTTATGCGCCAGCTACTCGATGAGCCCAGCAAGGTGAAGGGTCGCGAAAATGAGGACATAGTAACATTCCCCGGGCAGTTGCCGATTATCAGCAATGTGTCTGCGCGACCTGTCTGTTGTAAGAAGGAGCTCAAGGATTTGCTGGCCCGCGGATGTCTGGACACAGTTCGCTGGTGGGACAGCATCAGGTACTTGGACCAAGAGGCCCGTATACGACGATGGGTGGGCATCGGACCGGGCAAGGTCGGTCGAAACCTTGTAGGCAAAGAAGTCGGTATGCGCGGCAAAGATCTTGTAAAGGGTGGAGGCGTGTGGGCCATTACAGATCCATCAGAGGTCGAGGAGGTTTTAAGAGGACTTGAAGATACCGCTGGTCTAATGGAAGATGACGAGTATTCAGAGTGAAGGTAAATTGGGGATTGCAAAGCCTGAGGGAGGGCGCACTCCCTTAGGGCATTTTTGTTCCGTGGTCTTTATCAGGAACTGTCTACTACACATCCATATTATGTTGCTTGTAGTGTACGTTAATAGGGGATACGCTGCAGAACAGGCAAGCGTATTACGGCATTCACGGCCTGGACAGCTTTGAAATCATCGGTTATTACAAGATTATATATACGTACATATTTGACAATGGTTAGCCTTACCATTAAAGACTATGGACTTGTAATGGTTTCCTGAGTTAATGGCCGGTTTCAGACAGGCGAGCTAAAAGAGAGACATTCCAGCCTCCAGCCGCTATCATCATGCTCCGAATTCGAAATAATAAATAACGTCGATATTCCCAATCTTCAGAGCTCGTGAGCTTTGCAGTATTTTACCATTTCGAAGAGCATTTTTCCCGCTGCAAATTATCCATCATGATAGCCTTGGAAGCCGCTGTAGGAGGTGGGGATTACAAGTTAAGGTTGCCCACTGGGACGAAGCGAGCATGGAGACTCCCACTAAGCCGAGCTTCTTCTTTCAACCTCCATCTTCGCCAACAAGCTGTCATAACCATGTCAACCGCGATACCTTCAATCGCCTGCCTGGGCGTTATCGGTAGAAATGTGAGTAAACCCTCGCCTAATCCGAATTTCTATGTAAAAAGTCACTAATTTATCGTCCTTCTTATAGAACAACCCCCTCCACATCTCCATCTTCCCCTCGCTCGATCCAGGGACAAACACATTCGCCCCGATTCGTACACCTCTCCAGTTTTCGCTCCTCCTATCCTCCACCATCGATGTCTTCGACCTCCGCGCAAAGAACAATGCCGTCTCAGGCGTAGGCCTCTCAGGTGACTTCGGCCTGCTGCACGCCGTCGACGACCGCCTCGCTGCCTACGGCTTCGAGACCAATACGGGCGTTCGCATGGTCTGTGTCGTCGATATGCGCGGCCGTCGCGTTGATGGCAACGCTCCTGTAGCTGCGAGTAGGGGCGCCGCTGCGGGCTTGCGCGACGCCGAGCTTAAGCCTGTCTTCCGCGCTATGCAGCATGCATACGTCAAGTTGTTACAGAACCCGTTTTATGACCCGGATGAGCATGCGCCGCTGGGTGGGCGAGGGGGTAAAAAGATTACGAGTCGCAAGTTTACTGAGGATATGAAGAGAATAGGAGAGGGCTGGACGCCAGGTGTAACAACTCTATGATGAGCTGGGCCGGGATGTGGCAATGTATAAGTAAAGCAAGATACAGGTGCATGGCGTTTTGGAGTATGGCATAACGGGATATCCGGTCATAGACTATCTAGATCCTGCTCTCATACGGGCGACTGATTCATTCACGAACGACTTAAATCTATTCGTTTCTAAATACTTGGTGCCGGTGTATGTGCATACATGCTTTGTTTTGTACCCAGTGAACTCAACCAGAACAAATCAGACACTCTTTTCTGAGTTATTCTTCAGGTCCTCAATCCTCCACTTCGACAGTCCAGCCATCTCATCAGCCTCCAGACTCTGACCCATTCCTTCATCCTTACTCAGTCGACTTGCACCTATTTGATGTTCGACGCGCTGCGTGACTACGCCTCCTTCCCAATGGCGTGCCTCAAGAGGCAGCGGTTGCCACCAATCTCCCGTCCTTGCGTGCCACTGTGCACTACAAAGTTCCCATAACCGAGAGATTGCTCTTTTGTACGCGAACCTCTCATCTTCACCAGTAAATGCGCTTCTGTTCGCAAAGTCGATAGGCTTGGGTTGTATGCCAAAATCCGAATCTTGATCCGGGTCATAAGATGCGGTACTTGACTTTGTATCGTAATACGCCACATTTGGTCTAAATGGAGACATTTGGTCTTGATAAACTTCGGCAATTGTTTCTGAGATAAGATCATCGGGCTCATTAGGGTTGCTCGGCTTTCCAGTCGTAGAGCCTCTCCTCTTCGGGAAGAAGAGTGTATCCGGTGGGTTTTGAGCCCGGATGATGAGCTTACAGCGAGCTTCGTATAACGCATCTAACAATGTAATAAAGCGTCGGGCCTCGTTCTTTGTCGCATGTGTCAGAACGGGAACATTGTCAATAATAAATGTGTGGTAAGTAGAAGCCATTGTGATATAGTCAGCTGGCCCAAAAGTCTCAACCAGTTTCTCAAAGTCCCAAAACACATAGCCATTGTAGTGTCGAGGAGTGTGAACCTTTCGACCGTATACCACGACAGTTGATGGTTCCCACGGTAATGATCGAGGATCCGTCCATGTTATGGCAGTTCTTACTCGCTCTTGCCATGCATCTTGCTCATCCGTTGACAAGTAATAATTGACGGGCTTCTTGACAATACCTTCGGGTTTATCGCGAGCAGTGGCGTCTTCTACCACAGCCTCACTCTCGGCAGCATCACTAGCCATGACAAGAGGACTTTCAGTCTCTTCTCTTCTTCGCCAATCTTTAGCCCCCTCCATCTGCCAAAAGTCGCACCTGGCCTTCAACACTTCGAGAAAATTCGCAAAATCGCTGGTTGACCCAAATAGCTCCCCTCGAGCACGCACTGCACCTCCAAAGAACTTGCGAATGAGGCCTCTAGTCGGGGCAGGTGTGTAGTCTACACCAATCGCATTCTGAAGCTCCTCGGGCATACGATTCGAAGATGCAATAAGGACACCGCCAAGCTGGAAGAAAGCAATGAAGAGATGGCTGAGGATTTTGCTGGCCGCTTTATCAGGCAACTGAAACTCATCGAGGAAGAGAATTGGAGACTCGTCAACCAGTTTCTTGGCCATCCATAGGATAGAATAATCTGTTTCCCCCTCTTCGACGCCCGGGCTGGTCTTTCGATGATGCTCGAGTTGAGAGATGGTATAGAGCATGAAGGTGTTAAAATGCCATCTTCGCTTCCGGTCAGTTGGTAACCCATCTGCAAGTAGGTCGAGCAGCATGGACTTTCCAGTTCCCACTTCACCCGATAAAAACAGACCCTTGGGCGAGTCTATCTCGATTGCAGACTCGTGGTTCGCAAGTACCCGCGTCATGGCGAGACTCTCCCTTCCCTCCGGTGTCGCGAGGAGATGCTTGAAGAGCGGGTTCCTCCATATCGAGTGGTTGCGCAGGGCAAGAATGTTTCCCTCTTCTTCTACATCATCTTTGGGTTTTGCTTCCGTCAAACGAGCAACTTGCCTGAGACGTTGACGGTATTCGGCATGTGGAGAGTAGTCCTTGATGCGAAGATATATCTTGTGTAAGTGCCTGGCAAGTCTATGCTGAGATGGATCCGGCGCATAAAGCCCAGCGGCTACATGAGTTTGATACTTGACCAACGGATCGGTAATAATCACGGCTGTGGAGAACCGTCTCATCTTGAGCCCGGTATAGAGTCACGATGTGTAGAGTTGAGTTAATATTGACATCCAATGGAGTTAGTGTTGGGGGCATAGGGTAGGCATGGATTGAGTGAGACCTTGTCAAACCATGCGTCTTGACTGAATACTCAATTCTTGATATGATTGGAGACTCGGGCTGGAAAATGAGACGTTGAAGACATGAAGACTAGCTTATCAAGATATACCGTATTTGATGTTAACTACTAAATGTTACGTCCAAGTGGCGATTAGTCAATTTCGCGATCCGCTATTTGATCCAGCCTTTATCAGATCGTGGGTGCCATACGCATCATCGACTCATGTGACCAAGCTTGTACTCAGGAATCAGGAATAAGAAACATGTAAAGTGAACAAAAGAGACTGTTGATGCGACAAACGGATAAATTATAGTGAAGTTGACAAGAAATATTTTTTTCTCTCTAGCGAATTACAAACATAATTAATCTGCAATAATGGCGGAAACATGATGGCATCAATCACATATTGCCTTGCCTGGCCTTGGCTTTGATGGATGTGATCAAAGTATCAAAGCGCGGAAAGTACCTGTACACAAAGTGCTGTCTCATCTCCAGGTTCAGCTAAGGCAAGGTACCACACGCCCCAAGATACCTTACCTTACCTAGGCCGTTACCTCCTAACCTAGGTAGAGACAGAGGCTCTGCCACGAACTGTCTGCATGCGATCTCCAGTGGGGCAGATGCAGGGCTTTGGTTGGCCCACGCACTCAAGTGACGGAAGCTCTCAAGGGGCTCAAAGGCAATGCCAGCTCAGCACAGCAGCTCTAGCACGCTGGACCTCAAGGGAAAAAAAAAAGGCACCAGACAAGATTGAACCAATCAAAACGCGTCAAACGAGACCGTAGCTGGGAGACCAACAACCTATTTTGTTGTTCGATTGGCTACCGATGCACGCTTCGTCACTGCTCTCACTTTGTACTGCAGGATAGGATAGGCTTCGAAAGCCCAGTTTTCTCTCCCATCCCATCCCATCCCATCCATCATTTCAAAAAGTCACCGCTCACATTCTCCCATTCACGTCAACGATCCATCACGATCATCATCACGTTAACGCCCCAAAATGTCTCTATGATCACGCGGCTGATTCCATCGCCATTTTAATCCAACACGTCCTATTTCGCGACTTCTTTTCTTGATACACCCATCCATCCATCCATCGATATCGACTTTGCGATCCGATCCACCCAAAATGTTTTCCCCGTCCGTCGCTCAAGGCGGCCCAGCGACTGCGACTCGTTCACGCCGTCGCCAGCGCCCTGTGAGCTCCGAACGTGCCACTCAGCAGCCGAAGGCCAAGAGACAGAGGCTGCCTCTGACCGAACAGACTTTTGTCAATCCTGACGCCCAGCAGGAGATGATCCAAGTCAAGCCTGACGCCAAGGTCGCGACTCTACCCACCAAAAACACAAACAAAAACATCGAGCCCTCAGAGCCTTCCAGCCCAGTTTTGCGCAAGGAATCAAACGTCCGTGCAAAAAAGGCAAAGCATGGCGACCGTGCCGCTAACAAAGGCGATGGAAGTCTTGTCTTGGTAAGAACAGAGAGATTCTTTCTTTCAGGTTGATGCCGCATACTAACAATTCTGTCCCTTCAGACCAGCACAAATGCTTATACAGTTAGCAAACTCCCAGCTCTACCAGACAGGATTCGCTCCGACTGGTCAGGTAAGTCTACATGTACAATGATTTGACTCCTCGATGCCCTGCTCACTTTTATCCCTGTAGCCTACCAAACCGCCGACATCTTCTCTACAGGCTATGCCCTCTCACTAACTCACACCCATGCCCTCGTCTGGCCCTACACGTCTACGTCGCAATCCCCCGAGACCTTTTCTTTCAGCCTTCCATCGACTAGCAGACCGAACGAACCTCTCCCTGTAGGATGCCTCGTTTCACCATCCGCGTCATCAGCAGAGCCTGGCTTGGTTGTGGTTATGGGAGGCAGTGGAAAGGTTGTGTACTGGGAATCGATCGCGAGTGCCGCAACATTTGTCTTTATGAAAAAAGATCGTACAGGTGTGGAGTACACCATCACAGGAATGCATTCCGGGGAGAAGGTTGTCGCCATTACCAATGCTGAATCCGCTGGTTTCATTCTCACCTTCAATTCTGGACGCCTTGCGTACATGAACGTGCGCGACAGCCAAGGCCGACCTGCCATCTCAGTCCAGTTCCTGCGCAATAACTTGTCGCCTCCAACAGGCGGTATCTTTGGTAGCATTCGACACGCCTTTCAACATCTGTCTCTTAAAGGAGACGTTGCAGCTGTCCGTGCCGATCGCTCTGCACGAACAGGTGAGAGGAATGTTGTTGCCCTTACCGGCAAGGGGCGACTTCACGCCTGGAGGGTTCATCGCGGAGGTCATAACGAGATTATCGGCGATGCGGATGTACGAGAGGAAATCATTGCTGCGCTGCATGAGACCGATCCTGCATCCCAGGAATACCCTGAAGATTCTTTCGAAGCAATTGACTTCACCTACGTCCCCAAGGGCTTGGAGTCCAAGTACCTTGAGCTGAGCAGGCTGAGTGATGCCATGGGCACTGACGACTCGTCAGTACAACATCTGTTGGTTCTCGTCAGCTTAACTCTACGAAGCACTTCTCGCTACGCTTTAGTCGAGGCTATCCTAACCCCCAGAGACTGCCAAATCGGCATGATCCGCCCCATAACATCCTACAGCGCCCCGTTCTCATCCTCCCAACTCTCCGAAACCTCACGCCCACGCCTATATCTGCCTCGACCCGCCCTAGTGGCATTTGTCGTCTTCGACCGTGCGACCGTTATTGCTTCCATCGCCATTCCACCCCAGTCTCCTGAATCTCAACTTCAAATTGATAGCCACATTCTACCTGCCGCCTTTGAAGATGTCATCGATTTCCGGGAGGACGATGTGCACGAAATCATTGGTTCTGGGTTCGAGGAAGTAGCGCCTGTTTCTAACCATGAGGAGTACCGATTACATCGGCCCAAGACAAAGAACCCCGCCGTTGTTCTCATGGTTCGGGGAGCCGGTGCGGTGCGCATTATAACAACCGATGTGGACAAATTTGCTAGTGACCAACCACCAAAGGTTTCTGCGAAGAGTAAAATTGAGCAGGCCGTCTTCTTTGGCGTAAAACAAGACAACCCATTGATCTTTGACGGTCGACGAGACATCAAGTTTGCTAACGACGAAATTGCCGAAGCTGCGCTCGAAGTCAGTCATGAGATCTTGAGCTCGAGCACTCCCTTTATTTCGACACTTCCGGCATCATTGGAGGACAATTTGCGGGCTCGATCAAACGCGCTCGAGAGGCTCATCACCCAGCTCAGAATCATGGGAGCAGACCTTGACCGTAAGACACGATGGAGCCTGCTGTACAATGCTGAAAAGATGCATGTGGCCACCCTGCTTTGGAAAAGACATGAGGCTTTCACTGCCGCACGGCCAGCAAACGACAAGAAAAGCCTTATCGGCACTATTGTCGAATTCATCCACCAAGATCAGAAACACAATCCTGTCGCTAAGATTGGCGAGGTTGATCGAGTTCGTCATTGGTTTATCAACGATGTTTTCCGACTGGAGCTTTTCGTTGCCTGGGCTTACGAAGTTATCAAGACTCTGTACAAGGACCATTTGCTTGATGATGCCAAGGTCAACGTCATGATTTACGAAGCAATTCAAGTGTATAACTGTACGTATACAGCAGCCCATGATTTCCGCAAAAACAGCCTCAGTTCTTATGGTCTTGGATTCGAAGAACTGCGCTTGGGTATCCTCCGTGACGGATACGAAGACCTTCCTGAGCCCTGGACTGGCTCACAGTACGTCGCCAACAACGCCAAACGTCTTGTCGACCTCTCCGACCAGTGGGTGCTAAAGAATCACGACGCTGGAGAGTCGAACAAGACAGCAAACCAGCCGGATCCTAAGATCGTCTCGAAGATTTTCGAGGAACTCCCTACACTCATTGATGGCATGCTCACTTCGGTTCTGGAGTACGCTCGTTGGTCAACAACACAGCCTGACCAAAAAGTTATGTCGCAGCAATTTGCAAAGGTGTATGCAACCGATCGGTTTGAGAAGCCCCTTGCACTCGCACGCTCCGGAAAGTGGGAGGAAGGCGCTTCGATTGCCGAGAAACACGAATGCCTTCGTGCCCTTTCTGTCATCCTGTTGGATCACATCCAAGTTCTCGAAAACCGCCTTGGCGAGCCGGGACTTTCTCTAGTGGAAACGCAAAATCTTAAACGGCTTAGAGATAGTAAGAAGACTAAGTTGCAGAACAGCTTCTCTACCTACGGCCAGGCTTTCGCATTCCCTGCATACGAATTCTTACTCCAAAAACATGGAGTTGAGGACGTATTGGAGTTTGACCTCGACAACTATGGCTACAAGACTCAGTTCCTTCGCAGCAAGCCAGAGTTGGCACGAATATCGTGGATCAATGACGTGCAGCAGGAGCAGGACGTTGGCCACAGTGCCGATACGCTTATAAATTTGGCCCTCACCAAGGAACAGCAAGTCTGGAACAAGAAAATCGAGTTGAGTCTTGGCAAACTTGCTCTTTTAGCTGAGCTCGAGGAGAAGGATGCTAAGAATGGTGGTCTCAAAGTCCACGCCGATGAAGTCCGTGTTGAGGAAAAGCGGAATAAGGTTGATAAAGAGTTGGTTACGATTAGAATCCAGGACCAACTATATCACCAAGTTCTTCCCAGCACATACGATGCTGTGGACGACGCCGCCGCGCTCAACTTCGCCATGGAGGTTCACAGCATGAATATCCCTCGTCGCCAAAAGGCCCAGCACCAGATTTTCGAAGATGGCTTGAAGCGCCTTTTGCAACATGAAGCTTTGGACGCCATGACACTCATCGACCTTCTTACCTTGATCTACCTGAAACCCGAGTCACGAGCCGAGATCCCTAATCCGTTTTGGCTGGCTCTTCTTGTTGCCGAGAGCAGCTGCCATAGCGACGAAGTTAAAGAAGCCAAGAGGATGATTTGGAGGAGACTTTTCATTCGTGATGATTGGTCACGCATTAACGACACACAACTTAAAGATGACCGCGAGGTGCTTGAGAGATTGGCAGACACGGAATTGTATGCTATGTTGACAGACTGCATTAGCTTCCGTAAGTTGCCCTATGGACTCGGACCCAAACACTCACTAACCTTGATCACAGAAAACCCGCGTGAACCTTTCCGGCCCCTATCTCCCAACGAGGCATTGGGCGCCTTTACCGAGAACCTTGACCGCCGGTTCCGCGACTTCGAGACATCATTCCGCACAAAGCTGATTGAGGTCATGAAGCACGAAGACAAGCTCCTTCACCAGTTTGTCGAGAAGAATCGCCTTGGTGAATGGGTTCGCACCACTTTTGAAGCCGCACGGACGGAGCTGGACAACACTTTGGACGCTGCTACCAAGAATGCTACCGTTGTTGATACAGATAACGTCATGGCAGGTTCGATATTTGACACAGACATGTCGATGGACACGAGTCCCGGTGGACGATTTTAGCTGAATTGCTCACCGGTGGTGGCCGGGTCGTTGATTTGTTCCTACAATTGATTGACTTGTACAATACACTATTCATATGAAGCATTCACACCAAAGATGGGAGTGGCTGCTGGTGCCATATTTACGGCACACATAAACGATATCATTACTCTGATACAACAAAAGGAAACACGCATGCATGCACAGCAAAAAGGGGACTATGTTGGGCTGGTTTTGGAGAGTTATTCGGCTACGGCTTTTCTGCGTCAAGGGGAAGGCATGTTCTGCTGTTTCTTAGTTTTCCACTTTTTTGATCTCTCATGTCTGAGTCTTGTAAATAGGAGCTCTTATTCAGTAGAGATGGGAGTCAGGGGCTAGTTTTGGGCTGACGACTACCTGAAGGCACGGCTGAATCAGATTGTCGTCGCGTGGTAATAAAGACTTTTGAGGATGCAAGTACTTTGCATACCGACTATGTTTACATATGCTTGCCCCTTCATTGATCACTGAGTATCACTTTTGAGACAGGATTTATCGGCTGTAGTCACTGTGGCACCAAGTTTCTTTGGCTGCAGGCTTATTTCATTCCGGCATCATGTACATAATCCATACGCCAATATCATAACCCCGGCACTCGATTTCATAATTCATCGAGTCCGACATCACTCCTTTTGACCTTAAAGACCAGATCGTGCGGAGAAGGCCCACTGTCAGCGGAGCCTCATCCAAAGTGCGAAATCTGTATTCATCATCAAGACTACGTAGCTCAAAAAAGAAAACCAGTCATTCGTTTTCAGCATGAGTCAGCTACGTAGCTAAGATAAAACGCCGCCAAGACAAACGTAACCCCCCAGAGACCACAGACCAATGGCGTCGTTGGCACTTGGTTGGGGTAGAACCGAGAACAAGAGAAAAAGAGGCGAGGTTGCTTAGCCCTGCATCTTTCTTCGCTTGCCAACTTGGGCGGAGAAACCTGTCTTGATAGCGGTGACACTTCGTCGGGAACCACAGTTGTTGCAAGTGATGAAGTACAGACGGTTCTCACCCTTGTTGAGCTCGGTGTCGGGAGATTTGCAGGTCTTGCATGTGACGTACTCGACTGGAGAGGCACGGTTAGCAACTGCATGTTTACCATACGTACAGCATATGCTACAAAACTTACTGATGTACTTTCGGACGACGTTCTCGATCTGCTTCTGTTGGAAACGACCCTTGATAACAAGTCTTCGGCTACCATCGACGGAACCGCTGGTACCCAATTCAGCGAACAGATAGGCGGTGACGTGCTCCTCGGTTCTCTTCATGCGCTTGCAGATATCGGCAATGTTGGCAAAAACAGTTTTTCGGTTGCCTTCTCGCATGCACTGAGGTGGGGGGATCTTGTAGCTCTTTGTTCCAGTCATAACGTGATCAGGGTTCCTCTGGGTGAGCTCGCTGAAAAATCGAGAAAGGAGCATGGTGTAGCCGATGGTCTTGGTCTCATCGTGAGCCCAGATACCAGTTCCTTCATTCATATCACCCTCCTGTTCTTGAGGAGCCTCCTCAGTCTCCTCGGCACCCTCCTGCAACTCAAGCTTCTCGAGCTGCTTCGTGAAGTCGTCGTCCTTGGGAGCCTTAGCCTTCTTCTTCTTCTTCTTCAAGGTCAGGTCGAGACCTCCGTCCTCGGCGGGGGCGGCGTCGTCAGCAGGGGCGGCTTCGGCATCGTCGTCGACCTTCTTGGACTTCTTCTTCTTCTTCTTCATGAGGGAGAGATCGAGACCACCATCCTCAGCTGGGGGAAGATCCTCAGCGGCTGTCGTTTGCGAATCAGTAAAGGACTCAAGGGCGGCAGAGAGCGGCGGCGTACGAGGCGTGTGGGACTGAGCCGAATCCTTAGGTTCTTCGGTAGCGTTGACCATGGTGACGGAACCGTCAGCGTCGACTACTACTTGTTCGTCGGTAAAAGCAACAGATTTGCGGGATTTGCGTTCGGTCGGTGCCTGTAAAATGAGCAAAAGAGATGGATTTGTTAGTAGAGGATTCGATTAGCGATGTGGTGTTGTCGGTGGTCGTGGATAATAAATGATGATGGTGAAGGTGGCGGTTGGGAAAATGTGAGTCAAAGGCCCAAAGTGGTAAAATAAATTGATGTCAAACGGCCTGTTCTGCCCCCCCAAAAGTGGTGTAGGGACAGTTCAGAGTTACTTTCACACTGAGGATGATGGTGGGGTAGAAAAAACGATAAGGAGAAGCAATGATAGGCTCATTGATAGGGCGCTGGAGGGTTTTGGAGGGGTAAAAGATTGGGCCTGTGCGGTTCAGAGGGTACAAGGCACCGGACCCAGCGCCATGAGAGAGAGCCTGGCCCAAGCATCCCTCCATTTGAGATTCACAAGCCAGGCTGTATTTGATAGGTGTTGTAGGCCGCATTTTGACTCAAAAATGTGTCGGTAGGGAATATATGTGTGTGTTGACTCACCTCGCCCTCCATGATTGCGTCTGTAACTGTGATTGCTTGAAGATACTTCTTTTAATCTGCTGCTGCTGCTACTGCTACTGCGCGCAGCTGGTGTACTGGAAGTTTTTTTTGGGATGTGGGTGTCGACTTCGTATAAGGTAAGGCCTTTTTTCTTCTTCACAAATTCTCGCGCAACGATGTCAGGTGTTATTGAGTCGCAGATTTGTCGCGCGATCTGTTGGTCTGTCTCTTCTGATGGATTTTGTTGCGGGTTAACAAAGGTAAGGGAAGTGAGTCCAACGTCATGGGCGGATGCGATACCTTGAGTCAACCGCAGCGCAAGCGGACCCCGGCTTCACGATAGCCAGTCACGCGCCATGTCACGTGAGCTATCACGATGTCGATATGAACCAATCAGGTAAGGAGCTGTTTGTAGCTTCCCCAAGTTCCTATCGGAGTCTCGCTCCGGGCGCCGATGCGACTACAGACCTGATGACTGTGACGAAATCACCTTGGCCATCCTTTGGTTGTCGATTGTCGCAATAGAGAATTTTGGAATCCCTCGCTTCCCATCAGCCTCGTCACGCTCGACCCTCCCCAAAAGCTTCACCTGTTCATACCACTGATTTAAACTGGATATCGAACTGCCGTCCTGACCGAAGCGACCCGTGACCGAAGCGTACGCTCATCCTTCGTCCAACCTCGATCGAATACATATTTAGTCTTTTCTGCCAACTGGTCCAACGACACCGCGCGCCAGCTTTGAATTGTTGTTGGCCTGATATTTCCACAAGGCAGAAATCTCTTAATACGACCACAAACATGGCTGCCGACTCTTCCCTCGTCGACCTCCGTGATGCGTCCATGTCGGATGACAAAGATGATCTCGACTCTCTCCCTTCCATATCAACTGACGACATTTACTCCGACGTTTCCGACTCAGACGCACAAGCCGAGTGGGAGCGAAGTCTTGAACAGCTGCAATTGATATTGACTATGATGATTGTTCCCTGGATGGGTAAATACTTTGGTCGCAAGTTTGCCTACTGGAGTAAGTCCTTCAAGGCAGCGGTTTGCAGCTCGGCAGATTCACTAATATGCTTCCAACTAGGCTGGTCACGGTATATGGAGTGGGCGCATAACGTCGACATTCGATTAACAGATAAGAAGGCATTCGAGGCAGCAGGTGTTGTCGAGACTGCGGCCACATTATAGACGGTATACACGCTCAAGGACCACGAGCATTCACAAGATAGACATGAATGCCGGACTTTCGGGAGCATACATTGCTTTAATACGGTGTTGGGTATCCATAACCGCATATTTTGAAATAGCTGCATGTCTACATCATGATCACACTCATGCTCAACCGTTACCCATCCAGAAGGAATACTTCCGATCACTGCTCAAGGTCAGTAGCTACTGGAAACAACCTAGAGGTATACGTGAGAAATCGTACTGGCATTCAAACTAATTACTACATAATCATTACCCGTCGTCCAACTCCTATGCTGATCGTGCTTCTTCCTGCCTCATACAAAAATTAACATACACAAATATTCCTGGTATCAAAAAAAACCTCGAAGAAAAGCTCCTCTGGAAGCTGCTATGACTTGGTCCTTACCGCCCAAACTAGACGATGCTCCTCTAATGCCCGTGTGATATTGTTCCGGACAACCAACTCAGTGCTCTAAAGTCTTGGTGCAGCTGTGTTGGTCCAATCACAGGCCAACATACTCGCGTTCGCGAAGTTTCTTATGTGATTGAGATCTCATCATGGTATATCCTTGCGATGACACATGGCTAATCATACACTGGACGAGATTTGTGACATTGATGGCCTTGAAGCGGCACTTCGGAGAGAGCCAAACGTGTTGCGAGCAGTTCGAATAGTCAGGATCAGACTTCCCGACACACAAGCAAATAGGAACCATATGAAGGTAGTGCTGGCTTGCAGTCGTCGACAACGGCCCTCATCGATAGCTGATCCCCAAGCAATCCAGTCGGTTGGCAGAGCCTTGGGGTTTATCTCCCCACAGTTGACGACGCGCAGTTTGGCGGCAAGAACAATGGCTCCGATGAAAGTGAATAGAACGGCAATAGCATCGAGAGGAAGTTGCATAAGCGGTTTGTCGAGGGCGGAAACGAAGAAGCCAAGGAGGCCGATGATACAGACGATCCAGCAGACGATTGCAACAAACATGATGAAGTTGACAGCGGCAGTTGCGGAGCCTACAGCGTCGATGTTTGATGAAATAACACTGCCTATGAGGGCTGTTAGGAGGAGGGTCATCAAGAGCCCTGTGCCTCGCAAGATCATCTGAATGAGATTGTAACGCATGATGGGCAACTGATGCTCAATATGCGGTCTGCAACTGTATCGATACAAGTATAGTGGAGGTTACACGGAAGGGTGGTTGTGATACTGCTGGTGGTGGGTTTGGAGTTTCTGCCCAGCGAGGGTATAGATCAGATTGACTGACTATACGAGCAGGGAGTTGCTCAATGAATTGGTATCGCAGGTAGTGATAAAGCAGTTGTTGATCGGCGGTAAAGCTGGAGCAATGCGGGGATGAGGATGTTCAGCTACTACGCAGTAAGGCTGCAATCTTTGATGGAGGATGCATGTGGAGTTGAATCGAATCGAAGCAAAGTAAATTGACGTGATGTGTTAAATTCTAAACGAGACGTTGACGATGGGGTCGTGGTTGGTTATCAGACTCTTTGCGCATTGCCCAAGCAACCGCCAACGACTTTACTTTAATGAGGGACGCTCGACCGAAACCAGGGTTGCGTTGCAGTGGAAAGGGACCTACCTGCCACTTAGCCATTTCTGCAACGCAATAACGCCCATGCAGCTTCTTTTCCTGGCTATCACTCGACTGATTCATCGTACGAATACGCCGGGACAGGAAATATATCCCCAATCATGCATCCATGCTTATGACATACATACTTTTGGCCAGTTAAATGGCATCGACTAGGTAGGTAGGTAGGAACATCGGCATCACCATGAGTGATTGAGAGCTACGGACCAACCACCATCATGACTTGTATTTACATTCCACTGCCGCTACCTGAGTAAAAGTCCTCTGCAGCTTGACTGTAAGACAACAGGCGTTCCTTGTTCGATTCAGAAACTCTTCACGTTTGCTTTTGGATACTCGGCGGCAGTGTCTCCAACAATTTGTTTACCAATTCGTTGGCACCTAGACTAGGTAGTAGGTAGTTACCTACATTCTGTGCTGCTGCGCCTCAAGGTGCGGCTGTACCTAGCGGTTGGCAGGTGGACGACGGGATCTACTGGACCGACCTGCAGTTGTCGGGAATGACAGCGGTTCCAGCGGCCACTGCACCTACAGATGTCTCTAATTTGATTCGTCCCTCTTGGTGGAGCTCGCTGGGTTACCTTAGTAGGTGCCTTAGTAGGTACTGTACCTCTATGCAGTACAGCGCTGCAAGTACATACCAACCTGCCTACCTACTACCTACCCAGCTACCTAATTTAGCGGCAAAGAAGGGTCCTTCCGCCCCCCCCTTCATCCATCGATCCTGCCTTCCATTGGATCAATTCCTCAACTCTCTTTCACTTTTCCATCGACCTTTTTCGACATGGATCATCCTTCTCACCATCAACTCAATTTTCTACATACCAAGAGGCTAAACAAGCTTTGAGCCAACCATACGCTTCTCACCAACTGTTCGTACAGCACGCCTTCAGCTAGCCATCTCGACGCCCCGAGTCAGACGGAGCCAGCAGAGGCACTGAATTGAATTTCACATTTTTGCGGAAGAGGCACCTGTCATTGCTCAACTGCCGTACGCCATAGGTCAACCACTCCCCTGGGCTGGCTCAGGCGTATCCCTTCTTACACATAATCTTCCGCTCTGAGGATGTCTTTCTGGCGGCGCTTTCACCTTCTTCACTAGCCAGTTCAAGAATGTCAATGGAATGTACCCGGCCGTAATACAGCCCTGCACAACTGTATCGCTAATGGAGACTTTTGACTTAAACCTCCAAGGCAAGTGTCTTGAGAGTCGTCTCCCCAACACAACAACTTGTTAGTTTATACGTACGTTGCTGCTTGAAAGTGGTTCACTTTACCTCTCCAAGCACTTGTCGAACACATTTGTTGAGTAAACATTTATTACACCGGATTGAGTAATGCTAGTGACCTTATGCTCCTGATCTGGTCACGATGGCTTGCGTTTAGTCCGGAAAGAGATGCCGTGAGATCTGCATCATGATACTGTACGCTTCTGCGGTCGTAGCCCGGAAAGCGGCTCGCGGATCTGCAAGAGTCGTTATACCCACCCAATCGTGGAGACCGATATTTTACGGGAGATTGAAGATAAGCAAGTCCCAAGATGCATCTCCCATCACAGCCGATCAACTACCAGCAACCGGTCGACTTGGCAAAAGATGATGTCCAGATGAGCCCCACGGCATCATTCAAGCTATCTAGTGACCTCGTCGACGCCATCCCACCCAACCCACTCGGATAGCCTCGTATTTCGTCGAGTCCCCCCTCATCAACAGACCCGGCATCACCTCTGGTGTGACGCTCACCGCTATTGAGTGGCCATTGGACAGCATGATAGCTTACTGCAGCTGTCATTGTCATTTTGAAGCCGGGATTGTTGGGTAGATCCGCTGTCAGTGTCTGCAGTGAAGAGCCTCATCGACCTCAGCACGTTCAATATTCTGGGATATTGCTTATAGATATCCTGTTTTGCAGCGCCAGACGAAGATGTCACTCTCCACCGCTTGAGATTATTGAACGGCACTGACCTCACATACCGAGCCATCGGTTCTTCCACAAACTTTCTTGGACATGCCTTTGCCAAAAGGTCTATAGCTGCCGCCCGATCTGACACAGAAGCTTCGTCCCATCCTCCGGGACCTTGCTTCCAGAGTCTCGGGATATCTCATGTTCATCACCACCGTATTAGGTTAAACCCATGGTATGAGAAGAACGATCCAGGCTGGAAGTTACCCCTTTCTCTAAGGCCCTTTAGGTTATTGGCGACTTTCTGGCTTTAATGTACCTGATACTTTTGTGCTTCTGAGCAACGCCGTCTTTGCTAGGTGTGAGGCAAACAACATTGGCCTGGCGCGAGACTATTGACCTGTTGGCTTTCAAACAGCCTACCCTGTGCGCACTATTAGGGATAGTGTAGTACTAGCCTTTCCTCTTGGAGCAAACAGCGTTGCCTCTTCCGGCAGTCTTCTGGAACTCCTTCGAGTTTCCAAACAGTCAATTGACGTCTAATGCTTCTACACGCCTCCTCGTGTATTAGAGTTCCAAGATACCAACTTACCGACTTTCTGGATTTCCCAAAAAGGCCGCTGCCGTCGAAACTGGCATAGGGGCTTGAGGTTGAGGCGCCAGGTCCTTCCGTTTCGTCTCGCACCCTACACAACATAGCATGCGACACACTCATAATATCAGATCAGATGTGTGATCATCGGATCGAGACTTTCGATAGTGACGTTAGAAATCTCAACGTTCAAGGGTTTTCCACAAGCCTTCAGGTTAGTAGCTCTGCAGCCAGAAATGAGTACCAGGAGCCTCGATATCGAGAAGCAAGCCTGCCACGGTTTCGTCCTGACAGAAACTGGCTGCCAGGAGAATAGAGAGGGTGGGCCTACTGACAAAAATGTGGCGATTTCTTTTCTGGGCCTGTAGATGATCATGTCCGATCATCTTATACCAAAATGCTTGTTGCCGTGGTCATGTTGGCAGACAGGCGTTGACGGCCGCCAAGTGTGCGCAAAGTCGGAGCCAATCACTTGCTATGGGTATCCAGGAACATGCAATGCACATCAACCAAGACTAAGCTCTCTGTTGATTCCTTGGGAAAACTCCGCAAAATTGAGCATCATGATGATCAAACGCTGGCTCCTAGACCTATTTTCGCTGGGCCTCCTAGTTGCTAGAAGATATAGTTTGCTGGCGTAGGCGCCTCCAACGTTCTCCTCCGGTCCTGAGATAGCCTTTAAAGCGGCCGCCCTACATTTATGGAGACGATGATATGCAGAGAGGCGCATCAGCGGCTCATATCTAAACTCTATCTGTTTCCCCTTAACCTAGTCGGGATGCCAAGTTGGATGCTGACGGAAGCACAATTCCCTGATCTGGCTCCGTTGTTCGACGGCTGTTACCCCAAAGACCGTATCTCGGACAGACTCTAGCCCTTTTGTGTTACTTACTTTCTGGGAAAGGTAATATCGTGGCGCAACGTTATTGAAATTGGCGGTGTGTTCAAGAATTTAGCCAGCCAAATAGGCTTTCCCTTATGGCCCCAAATGTGATGCTCTACTGTAGTCCTTGACCTCAGCCTTCCCTACGAGCTTACTAGGGAACGGTTTCAAGAGGCCTAAAGTGCCTTTCGCAAGATTGCAACACCATCCTAGACAAAAAGCCAGTATACGGATGAATCCAGCTATACTGGTTTGAGGTGCCGGTAAAGCAGAGCGCCCCAACAGTAACCGGTTCTATGGTTCTATAAGCATGCATTCCTCCATTATTTGCTGATCTTCAAAGCTCACGCAGTCGATGCGGTACGGATGCAAGCCCCTTAAGCTTTTTATGGCATATGTTCCAGTCACAATGGTCTAGTTCTGATCTTACACTAACCACCAAATCGTACGTTAACCTGGACGTGTTGACTTGCTGGCGTTTGAGCTGGCAAAAGCTTCACGAAATGTTGGCTGCTCTCTGTGGTGCATGTTCTAGACGTCGGTCGAAGTGGGGATTAGGGACCGGCCCCGTAACCGGAGACTCGGAGGGTTCTGAGCGGTACAACGGCAGGGCTGCAGTTGCCGCTGCCGCTACCAAAGCCGCGCGCTCGACCGGATATGGGATGCCCTGGTGAGTTTGACCATCAACTGACTGTAGATCAAAGATCTGCAGAGAAGCGTTGGATACCCTTTACTGAAAAAGGATAGTATTTCCCAGTAGGTATTTCCTGCATGCAGTCCTGTACAGTAGGTGCTGTATATCACTGCACTCATATCTCATCCAGTCCAATAATTTTAGTGACGAACTATTGAAAATTAGTGATGTGAAGGTAAACTCAAAGGCACAACACCCAACAGTAACAACGCGCAGTATCATTATTGGTAACGCATCAGCGAAGGTTCTTCGAGCTTGACGCAGTATGATGTTATACATGCTTAATTGTATGCCTCTACATGACAGGACCTTACCGAAAAGAGACACTTGGCTTGTCTTCGTACTATGGAGAAAGAAGTAAACTACAAAGGATTGAGCTGTACATAATCTAATGCATAAGTCAGCATAAGGAGTGGCTTTGTTACATGCCAGATGTATTGTCATCCGGCTTAATCAAGAAGTCGGTATTAGCACTGGTAGCGAAGATTTTTATACATGTCAGACGGCCAAGTTCGGAGATGTGAGTGTTTTCTTGATGGAACATGATTTCATAAGATGGTCTATATGCCTAATGCTGAAAGATAAAATAAAAAAACCAAGCATAAAAATAAAAATAAGATTGCAAAGATACGCTGTGTGGTATTTCTATTGACAACATTTGTTTAAATAAGACATGAATTTGAAAATGGTTGTAAAGTGAACTGATAAGTTGAACAGATGAGGACAGTGCAGCCTCTAAACGACACCCAAGGTATCCATCAGACATGACTCGAAAGTGGAAGAAATCATATAAAGCGGCTCCAGAGATGCAGGCGACTGCCAGCAGCCCAAGACGATTCATTGAAGGCTGGGGAAAAAAGGGAAAAGAAAAAAGAGGACACTGTAGAAAGGAGAGTCATGCAAGAAAGTGGGAAAACATAATGAAATGAGGAGCAAGAATAATAACAAGCTACCACTATGCGTTGGTAGCGAGTCAAGAACAGAGTTCCAATGACGAACACAAGGTCAAGTGAGAATTAAACTGCCCAAGAGCCCACATGACCCGCATTATCCTCAAGAAGTTGAGACGATGCGACGTACGTCTGCTTGCATGAGTCAAGGCTTGACTTGGTCGAAGAGGAAGATGCAAACAAATGAGTGCAAAAGGGCGGAGATGAGAGGTCGCAGATGAAAGCCACACCACCCCCATGAGAACGCCACAGCATTATACTGTAGGTATTCTGCAGCCCTGCGAGAAATAGCGATACAACAGGAGCTTTCACATCCATGTCCACGGAGACACGGACGACATTGTAAGTGCTGAACGGTATTGTCGGAGATTGGCGCCAGCAGTTCCTAATAGCGGGGCGCCATGCGAATGATGCTGGATGGCAGACGTTCTGACCCACCGAGCTAGCAGGCTCGGACTCAGGAACCGGGGCTTTGTGGCGGATCATCCAGGGTTTCTCCACTGAGTGGGTTCAATATTGATTTTTGGTGTTTCTCTTTTTCTTCTTCTGTTCTTCTTCTCGGCTTCCGCGCTATACATGGTTGACATAACCACCTGATCTGCATCCCCTGGGCTACCATGACTTGTAAAGCCCTGCCGCGATAGCGTCATATTGAAAGTCATTTCGATACCAACGGGCCACTTGCTCCAAGCGAAAGTCGAAACAAGCAGGGGTCAGTATTCGATGCTGTGTCTTGCCTATCTTTTGCACAAGCCCTCAGGTTTCAGCTCTCGCTTCCTGGCTATCACCGAGCTGGGTAGTGGATAGTGGCAAGTTGCCGGAAACTCGGATAATAGGATCAGGTTCGGGCAAAGACTGATTTGTCTTTGTGGGTACGATATGGATATGGGTGTGAGCGTGTATGGGTACTCGAGTCCTCATCGCTGGTGAGGAAGCAAGAAGTTCACATTTGTGAGCACTGGACATTGCGCATGCACCTCGCTGCTCATGTGTCTGTGAAGGACTTGATATATCGAGCAATTCAGGTGCGGGTAGGACGCCGCATTGTGTGAGTGTCATCCGGAGAGGCGATTAGGCGTGGGTGTTGTCCCAGTATCGCTTACGAGCTCCGAGCGCCATCTTGTTGCCGGTGAAGCGGTGCTGGAAGAAGTTGAAGACGGCGAACTCGTCTCTTGTCATGACATATGAGTCGGGGTGTTCTGTCACCTTACTCCAGACTCGTGCCAGCGCAGCCTCTAGGATCTTGCTGATAGTAGGATCAGATGAGCCATCAGGACTCTCGCGTGCAATCTCAAGAGCCTGTGCAACACTGGCGTCTTGTTGAGATCGTGCGTTAGCGGCGGCGGCGGCGGCCATTGCGGCGGTGGTTGCGGAATCGAGAGTGGGTGAGTGGTTGAGGTTGGCAAAGTTGAAGTAGGAAATATCTTGGTGTTGAGGTTGCCGGTGGGAAGAGACAGGACGGTAGGGAAGATAGTAGTAGGGCTGGGACTGGAATTCTTGGGGAGCGACGGACATCATGGTAGTACTTGTATGTCTAATATAAGCCTGAGAAGTGGATGGGCTTGATGCAGGCGAGTCGCGCATGTATCAGAGAGAGAGATTTCCAGGCTAGGAGCTGGAAATAGAGCTGCCCTTGTGGAAAGTAGGTAACTTAGACAAGTGGAGAGACAGGATGGGGTAGGGAGGGGGGCGAGTGGCTCGTGTGGGTTGACAGGCTTGTGGTGATGGTGTTAATGCCTGTCCAAGATCTGGAACAACGTCTCAAGTGGATCGGATTACGACAGGGGTTGAAAGGTAACTAAGTAGCCCTGAAGGTTTGCTCCAGCCAAACTGTACTGCAGAACGAGCGCGAGACGATGGTGGTACAGTACTGGATTGTATGGATGTGCGCAGACAGGTGGTGGTGGTAGGTATGGCACGGGCTCGATCCGTCCGTCTCGGGGATTTTGAGTTGGCGTCTGTCTTACACCGACAGCGATAGTTGCTATATCGTGTCCAAACAGAATCAGAGATGTGTCGGGGCGTGAGAGGAAAAGGGTCCTTGTCCTGGTCTTGGTCGTGGTAGTTGTGGCCCTTGTCAGTTCAACCCCGGTAGATGCCCTGTCCTTGCTCTGTTCTGGTCTTTTTTTTCCTTTCTCGTCTTGTCTGTGTGACTGGTGACGGAAAGCAGCAAGGGTGTTTATGTGTGTTTGTCGATGACAGGTAATTGATACGAGTGGGCAGTAAGACTGGATGCTAATTGGCAATGCAACTCTAGAACCGTCGATCAACGCCGAGGAACGAAAATATTGATGAAAGTGAAAATATTGATGGTGTTGAGAAGGGATACAGTCCAAGTCAAAGGTCTTGACCCAGGAATCCGGAGCAAACGGCTTTCCTTTATACTCAAGCAAGATATACCAAAGACTAACCTCAGAACCAGTGTGACGGAACGGGGTCTCGGCTCCAGCAATGACAAGCTCATAACCGCCGCTTGTAGTTTCGGCACAATCAACTTTGTTCATTTTCAGAATGTGTTTTTTGCCATTGACCACGCGTTACGTAGGTTGGCTTCTTGGGTGTATCCCTTCACCTTTCCACTTTTTGTCGTCTGCCCGGCTGCCGCCATAGATGAAGCCATGATCGCCCCGGGGCGCCAAGTTTGACCACGGGGGTGTGCGTAGGTTGGGGCGCTGGTGTCTATTCAAATGGACATTATGCGAGGAAAAAGTGCAAGCATAGCAGAGCAGGAAGGGAATTGAAAGGGAGAAGGAAAAAAAAAGGGACCACAAATCAAAGCAGGGGTGTAAGAAAAAGTTTAAAACTCGCTGAGAAAGGATGCGGCGCACATACATAGTACTCAGTACTTAGGCCAAGGGGTTCGGGTGTATGGTGGACAATCTTTGGTTTCCTTTTAAAGTTTTGTCCCTTCGGGCGTAGACAAGGGAGTGTCACGATGAGCCGTGGGTCTTGGGACGACGTGAAATGGTACAGTAGCAAGCATTGAGCCACTCAGTTGACTAAACAAGGAAGGGGTAGACAACGAAAGGCAAAAAGTCAGCTACGCCATAACGAGAAGCGCAGTGAAGTGCGCCGGCCCAAAGTCTATTTGCACCAGAAAGCCAGGTAGGTCGACAGGATGAGCTTCTGACTTGAGACTTCAGGATTCAGACCCCTCATGAGACCTGGTCCGGCGTGACTCGGCATCGCAAGTGTAGTTGGGGCTACCTGAGTAGGAGTTCTGAGGGAGGCATTCTGGTCTGGACTGATGGGAACCATTTAATTGCTAACTTGGCAGTGGTGTTGCTGTACATAGATCTTCAGATCTGGGTAGACGAATGGTGGCGTGAAACAAAGCGCTGTGCGTCTTGGACTGGACCGTCTTGGATTATCGCGATAATGCGGTTCCCTCTTTAGGCGACACCAATGCAAAGTTGGCAGTATCATCAGCATTGATGGGCCGACCTGACGTTGACATGAGTGACAGTTGTCAGTTGTGGCGGAGCGGAGGTTTGACTTGATGGATGTTGCCCTAATCGTCCATTTCCCGTGCCGTCCTGTCCTGTCTCGGAAATAATGTTTCAAAATTGTGTAGCCTTGCCGATGTCAACTCAGCATCTCATCTTTGTGACCCAGGCCAGGATAGTCAGTCATGATGGTGGAGGCCCTGCAATGATGCGAAGCATAATTCGTGGGCCCTGAAATCTTAGTCAGTTCTGTGTAATAACGTCTCGCCGACGAGACATGCAGTGCAGATAAGACCGTGAATTGCGGAATTTGATTGCTTTCTCTTGCTCGGATTTCGGTTTTACTGCGTCGCCCCGTTCTTCCTCGCTTTTTACTTTGCTTTTTTGGTCACATCTTCGAAGCTAGTTGGCACGCACGACGTTTGGAGGATGCCCAAAAGAGAAAGGCTAGATCCTGTGGTGTGCTGTTTGTTGGTTGTACAGTGCTACAGTGAATGTCGCTGGGAGATACCTAAGTTCAAAAAGTAGTAGGACACCGGGCAAAGACCAAAAGCCCGGTGAGACCAATGGCGCTTGGGGACTGACTGTAACGAAGTGGCAGGCAGGCACGAACCTTTAGTGGAGTTACATGTTTTTCGCCCCAACGTCCGCGGAAACTGCAAGTACATCGCAACCGCCCATAACCTAAAAGAGCAAGACCATGGCTTCCGTCTGCAGTTGCAGTTGCGCTGTTAAGCGCGATTGACTTTAGTACCTGGTTGCCTATGAGGTTAGGTCCTTCCTCCTGACCTCGGATGGGGGTGCTGGAACACCAAAAGGGAGGGGAGTCGTCAATCCAGCCCTGTCCTGTCCTGTCCTACCTCAAAGCGATCTTAGCACCTTGTCCACTACCTACCTAAGCTAGGTAGGTAGGTATTTCCTCCCCATCATGAGTTTCCCCGTTATTGCTAAAGTTGGCGGCAGCATTCGTTCTTTGTGCAGGTAGTGCGAAGTAATTACGTCGTTTGTGTCATTTATTGAAAATGCGGTCAAGAAAGGAGATTGATTAGTGGTTACCTCTACCAACATCAAGCAGCTGGAGGCGTGAGGGTATTCTACCTAGGTAGTCCATTAAGCCCAAGAATCTCATGATAACATCATGACCCCAGCTCGAGCCAATGGAATCGTTGTTAGCAGCAAAGTCCACACGTTAAAAAGTCTGGATCTGTTGATTGCCTACGGTACATTGCTGAGCGAGACCTCAGGTCTGGTCTGGTCTGGTCCGGTCTGTTCAAGCAGCCCTATGTATTCTGCCGGGGGAGCAGTATGTCTATGTCTAGGCCCTTGGCGTATAGATTGGTCAACGGCGCCATGGAGCTGGCGTCAGTGAGGACGACCCTGATCCCCACAAGGCTTCTGGATTCTTTCTAGCATCGGCATCGGGCTTCCTCATACCTCCCAAATCGAGCTATGGTCCATCCCTTTAACTTTTGTTCCTGTCGATTCCATTCCTCAGACATGGGAAAGTTCAAGGGCATTATGAGGCCAATGAGGTCAGGTCTGCTACGTAGTGCTCAACTCAAACGAAGCAGTACTCAGACACCTGGTAGATTTACCTACGTTACCTATTTTCCTGTTCTCCAGCGTGCGTACAAGAACAAGTGCCTACCATATTGGCTTTCGCACTTAGAAACCTTTTTAACGTTTGTTCCTTGGCTAGGCAGATATACCTATTTCTGGGTTCACGTGTAGGAGACAGGATGACATCATATTCCACCGAGTCAAGTCGCTCCAAATTAAATCAGATGAAATGACAGATGATGCACTCACTTCACTGGCTACACACTAACAGCAGGTGATTGGCAGGCCGGCGGTGATGCACCGGAAATGCAATGCAACATTCCCCCACGCCATACATACATCGCCTAGGTAAGGTACCTAGGTACTGTATGTACAACAGGCAGACTCTGGTAGCTGGTACCTACCATAGTAAGGCCCAAGGCAGCAAGCATGCCTGATTACAGATTACATGCATGTATGTATCCAGGGCTGCCAGCCGGGCTGGTAGGCTTGTGACTGACTGACTAACTTTAACATATCTCTTCTGCTTGTCACGGTTTGAAATAGGGTTCGTACAACTCATCAAACACGACATTTAGCGTCGACGCCAGCGGGTGGGTTGGTTGCAGAAGAAGAAAAGAAAAGAAAGGCAAAGCAAAGCAAGTACAGCACGACGTACATAAACTCTGCTATACGATTGCTTCCTTTGCATCCTCCTGCACGGTGAGCAAGTTACTCTGGTATCTTGAATTTATTCACATTATCAAACTTAGTCTACTCAACTCAACTCAACTCAACTCAACTTGATCCTCATGATCCTCATGATCCTCTGTACAAGTCCGTGTATGCATACAACAACATCTTACACACCAAAACATACCACGCCCTACACTGTGGTTTCATGATTGTGGTTTTGTTTCTCAAAGTGCTGCCCAAGATTCGCCTAAAAAGTCTAATTGCTTGGTATCCATCGGTCTACCTCGGCAGCGGGTGATGCCCTTCGATGTACGATCTGACTCTCGTACTCAACAAGCTTACTATTTATGTTAAACCAGTATGGAAGCTATCTGTGTTTGCGATCTACTATAGTTAGTTTGTTAGCACAGATGGGTGCTTGCTTGCTTGCTTCACCGACTGTTTCGCCGTTCAAGCACTGCTTCGCGCCTCTGTCACGCGCTCACTTTGTCAGCGGATATGGTTGGTCCAGGCGCTTGATCGGTTAGTTTGGTACTATTCTGAAGACCTGAACTATATTTTGTGGTCGCAATTTGGCTAATGGGTTCTTGCTGCGTATGCATCGAGTCAGCGTCAGCCTCACATCGTCATATCCACCTGGGCAGCGATATGATTGATATTAGACGCCGTGTCCGTTCAGCCGAGTTGCCTCGGGAGATCATGTATTCTAACGATGGGGACGTTCCTTCAACGACCTTTCTTCATCTTGAGTAATTTACCGCGTGTTTGTGCAACTCAACACTGACAAAGTCCGGGCCTCTTGATTGGGTACATAATTTGACTTTGATTGTACATGTGTATGACTCCTTTCATGACACCAAGTGTGATTCGTGTCTCTGTCAAAGTTTCAACCGTCTCAACTGCCTGGCAAAGTAAAAGTCTAACCCTAAACAAGTTTTCTGCATTTGCCATATCTTATTGACTCTGCATTTTGCCAAAGGTCGATCATAATAGATTTATGGTATTATCGAGGGAGCCTGAGCGGACGTCCATGCACATGCACATGCGCATTTCCATTGCATGAGATGGTCCGCGGCAGGATGCCCAATACGGTATCGACGCCAAGACATAGTGCTACACACACCAGCTACTAAGAAGGGGAGAAAAAGTGACAAGCGACAGATTATTTCCAGTCTCATTTCCATCTTCTCCGATGTTGCAGCAGTAACCCTTGACGTTGTCACAAGCGTCTCCTGTGACACCCGCCTGGGCTGATCGGCGGCAACCATCTGCTGCGTTGTTTGGTCTTGAAAGTTCTCACCGGTTTAAATATTGATAGCCACAGCACCGGATGATTTGCTACAAGTCGTATTGTCAAGTTCCATTTGCTTTGTCTGTCTGAGAGTGCATGTGGACATGCATGTTTGCCCGGTAGTCTTCCGCAGATGTCCACAAGATGGTTCCGCTTCAGATCTTTGTCCTGGAGAATGGATGGAGAATGTGTGGGGGATCCATGTTATTGTCTATGCCAACCCTGAATCTTGAGTCTGGTCTGGTCTGGTCCGCTCACTATGGGTATGGAAAGGTACATTGTACTGTAGGTATATTTCCTAGGTACTTTACAGTAGCAAATGTGTGATTGTTCTAGGTGCTTCTTTAACGGTCAAAAAGCAGGAGGCTAGATAGAATTAGGGCTATGCCTCAATCATATGGATTATGGCTACTCAGGTAATGCTAATCATACGACATGACTCCGGAGCTCCATTCTTATCCCCGGCTTCTCACCACAATCAATAGGTGTCACAGAGAGAGAGAGGGAGAGAGAGAGAGCGGCTGTGCCTCGACAAAGGTCCATGGAAGAGTGGATAGTTAGAGATAGCTTAGACTTGGCTCAGGAACCTAAGGAACGGACCACTTTTTCCCACATGGTCAACCGTTATGATATTCTTTCTTACCTTGCAGTAGTATACTATACTGTACTGTAGGTTTGTTTGCCTGTCTCAAGCCTGTCTCACCAGGTTCCATCATCATCATCATCATCATTATCATCAGTCTTGTCCCGGACGCTTTTTTCAGTTTGTTCCAACTGCTGACGTCTATGATCCATCCGATGGTAGTCGTAGTAATTTCACGACCCGTCCACTACTGTGCTAAGCACATCCACCGCTGCTTCATCACCAAACTCTATTCTCTCTCCCTGCCTTTTTTTGTTGTCTTTCGAATCCATGTTTGCTTGCTAAGCCGTTACTATAGTCGTTTAGTTTGGGCCTTTAAGCCGATCATTTCAAGGATCCCCTGTGCGGGCAACCACAAACCCATTGTTGTCCATGCATCCATGCATGCATTCATTCATTCATTCATCCCTCCACCCAAAAATATCAATTATTTGCCTTTTGTTTCCAGTTTGACTTTTGGCTTTGACTTTACTTTGATGTACCGTCGGTTAACGAATTGATTACCTTTTTTGATTTATCGCAATCTTACACCGCATGTCTCTGTCATTCGAAGCCAGAAGTGAAGAAGCTCAGGAAAGTGAAAATGATGTAGAGAGAAAAGAAAAAAAAAAAGTAAATATTAGAGTTTGAATCATGAACGGTCAAATAACGACTCATATGCGACCAACAGAGACACCGGTAAGTTAGTACGTAAGTGAGTTGCCTACCTACCTACCTACTTAGGTAGGTAACTTGACGTTAATAGCCACTGCGGAGCGATGGACTACACCTTTAGATCTTTGATCGGGATCTGAAATTGGACTCGAATTTGCCCTTGTTTTCGGATCCGCGCTTTGGCGTCAATATGTGCGTATGTCGTGCCTATCAGTACATCCATGACATGGTATCAAAAAGGAAATCAATCTACAAG
>JAAVUD010000174.1:0-141826 GCA_014898915.1 Fusarium chlamydosporum
TTCTTGATTCTGTTGGAATGTTCAAGTTGAACTGAAACTGAGATAATGATGATGCTTTGTGGCTGTCATTGGGGGGACACCAATAGTACCTAGGCGGGGGTGGTCATTCATAGTTCTTAGTTGAGTTGAATTCATGTGAATCGATGCCGAACAAGATCGGGCAAGACAAGACTAAGCCAACAACTAGCTGTGATATGTGTGCGTATTAGTTCAATAAAGAGCTCTTCCAGTGCTTCAATGCCTTGTTTTTTTTTCACAGCCGGAATGGCCCCCCATGATTAACCTCAAAGCCCATCAAATGTTTACTCAGAAAGCCAAGCTTCAGCTCCAAGCTCCATATTCCGGAAGCTTGTGTCGGCGCTAACACTCCCTTGTGCACCGCTAACGGAGGCGATTGGTGACATGGCAAGCTGAAATGGCTGGCATATGACGTATTCTACTTTTTAAGTAGTCCACTTCATCATGGATACGATACTATAGGTAAGGTAGCCTGGCTGGTAGGTAGGTAGGTAGACAGCATAGCAGGCTGTGGCAGAGCACAAAAGCTAACGCTCCAGCTGTTCCATGGTTTATATAGAAACCTTGACAGTCTCAGACCTAGACTAAATAATTGAAACCGAGAGGCTTTTGTTCTGTCAACGTTGCCTGTGTGACTCGTCATCGAGTTCCTGACGGCTGAGGTCCAAATCACAACCATACTCTCCCATCATCACTCTCTCTCACACTTACACGGAGCACGCTCGCCATCAGACCACCACCAACACTATCACAATGCCGCTTTTCTCATCCCCTAAGAGGGACCTGAGCCAGGAACGCGACACAAGGCAACCAAACGGCTCAAATGGCGCCATCAACGACCCCGAAGAAGGTGACCAGATCGCCCCAGATGAGCATACTCGACTGTTACCAAACCGCGTCAACTCAACCCAGGCTGGTCTGCTTGCGCCCGATGATCCCGCTGTCTCTCCATACAACCTTTGGAGCATTCGAGCGTTGCGATACTTGACCATCGCTTTTACTTTGATAACACTTGTTTTCTGGATTTTGCTTCTCGTGTCTACCTTTGTGACGCCACCCGGTATCAATACGCGCGGCAGCCCTTGGTTTGCTTTCGGATTTGCAACATGGACGCTCGTGAATCTCATCTTCACCCTTCTCTTCTTTGAGGTGCCATCCAAGTCTGTTAGGATTTTGGCCATTTTCATGTCGGTAAGTTGTGAAACTGTTACCGTAGCTAATTCCTCCCACTCACTCTGCGTAGGGTGTCATTCTCCTCGACATGGTTCTCCTCTTGTCTGTGCAAAAGACCCGATACGAAGAAGGATGGGTCGGCGCCATCAGTGTCATCTGGGCTCTACTCACCAGTCTCTGGACCCTTTTGGTTGACCGCATGGTGAAATGGGGCAAGGCCGAGGAGGAGGAACGCTTGACCGGCCGAGCTGAAACAAGACGAACCCTATTCGAGTGGTCCGAAGTAATGATCTCAACTGTCGCCTATGCTGTCATGTCAGTCGCTGTCTTCCTCATTACTCTGACCATCATCCTGCGAGCTCTCGATGCAGGTGTACCGCATCCAGGAAAGCTTCACTGGGTCGACAACCACAAATATCGCATCCATGTCTACTGCCACGGTAATAAGACTGATTCCAACGGCAACGAGTTGCCAACCGTGTTGTTCGAGGCTGGCGAGCGAACTGTCGAACACGAATTTTGGAATTTCGCCGACAACGCCGTCAAGAACGGATCCATCTCGCGATACTGCTTTGCCGACCGCCCTGGCTATGGCTGGTCAGACAATGCACCTTCCCCTTCGTCGGCGGGCTTTGTGGTTGATACTCTTAGCGAAGCTCTTGCAGACGCTGGCGAGAAAGGACCATGGATTCTTGCCAGTGCCGGAATTGGATCAATCTACTCCAGAGTCTTTTCAGCGCGACACGGTGACCATATCAAGGGCATGGTCCTCGTCGACCCTCTACATGAGGATCTGCTTGATGATGTTGCATCCCCCGGCCGAGGGTTTATTCTTTGGCTCTGGGGTGTCATTTCTCCACTTGGACTGGACCGAATCCCTGGTGCCATCTTCCGCGGACGAACAAGCCGAGACAGAGTATATGGGCGATCAGCGCAGCAGAACGGCAAGTTTATCTTTGCTAAGCTGCAGGAAAGTCTGGTGGCCGGCTCCTTTACTCGACGAGATGCGCAGACCAGTCGTCAGATTCAGGACAAGCACACGCCGCTTGTGGTGATTAGCTCTGGAAAGCGCGTCAAGGACAGCCATACATGGGAGAAGAAGCAGCGAGACCTGACCAAGCTGACCGAGAACTTGAAGAACTGGGATATTGTTGATGGAGCGCCTCACGAAGTTTGGAACACCCTCGAGGGTCGAAAGAAGATTGAGAAGAGACTCAAAGAGCTGGTGCATGCTTGAAGCTAATCGAATTAACACGATGCATGGATAATTATTCGTATGTATGATGCTTGTAAGACGGAAGGTGTGGAGAAATCTCATGGTTGGTAATCGTTGGGCAGGGTTGGTCCTGCCTCTCTGTTTTGCGTTATATGCATGAGCACTAGCAATGCACCTCCTGGCCTTTTTTGATATACACTTGAAGCGACAAGAAGAATGTCTTATGCATGCTGCCTTGGCTGTTTTCCTATCTGTTGTTTAGGTACCTCAAGCATATGTGTAATTATAATTGTTTTAGTTATTACCACCGTATAATCGAGATATGAGGTCGTCTATGTTACATCGATACTTGACTCGCTTGACATTTACCTAGATTTGAAATGTTTAGTTCACCGGTAGATATAACAACCCAACTTATAACACGGCACGGCACACCTTTCATGAACGTTTGCTGCCCATCCCTACAGCACATCTCCTTGTCTACTTGTACAAGTGTCTAGTGTGTTATGCTTTGCGTTGGCATTTGAGTGTGCCCCCCTACTTAGCTACTCCTCCACAATCACACGGCACACGTGATGAGATCTTCACAGAAGCAATTTCCAACAGGGCAAGGTCATTTCCAGTAGCGCATAAGGATCTCGATGGCGAGAGACAAAATCTGACTGTACCTCCCTTTACCTCTCTCAGGCAAATCCATGATAATTCCTCTTTCTAGTAGGTTTAAGCATCTGTTAGTTTGTTACAACAAGCATTGTGATGCATGTTCTCAGGCTTAAAGGGGGAATCTGGGGATTGGAATGACCTCATAAACTCACCATACCTGTACCATGTCCGTCAATGACTGACTGGCAAGAAACAGGCTAATAAGGCAGGGCAGCGCTGTAACTGTACGTTAAGCCGTGCTTTTTGTCTAGCGACAGCTTTGACCGTGGCTGACAGGGTGTTATCTAGCTTAACGTTAGTAGTAGTTAGAGGCTCAGGCTGACTTCAGGCGGAGTCATTCCCAGCAAGTAGCGACTCAAACCATGGATGTGAATTCAGGTTTGTTATTCTGAAGGAAAGGACCGTGCTATTGCGGTAAGATCACAATTAAGCATTTATTAGTAGGTAATTGGGTTGGTGTCGGTGGTTATGTTAGGTACGTATGTTTCACCGTATACATACATATATGTGTGCACTGTACGGTACTAAATCAATTTCTGCCTCCATAGGTACTCACAATGACAGGCCAGCCAGCTGCTCGAGTGACATCCTTGACTATGGACCCTAATAATTGCTGACATTATGAAATTATCGTCTCGGCCGCCCCTCCTTTTGCGCATGAAACATCCATGGATGGGGTCCAATGGAACAGAGGGAGAGACCGTACAGTACTTAGAATGGACTCTCTCTTGCTGCAGCAGTACATACCTAGACTAGTGCTAGGCAAAACTTCCATGAGCTTGTACTGTGCATATATCTGACATCTAGGTAGGTAGGTAATACTACTGGGTACTACTAGTTACTACTAATAATAATTATCAAAGACTGTGCTGACGGCGACCTGCATCTAAAATCTGCATTTCGTTTTGCATCCGCATCCAACTACATAGGTGATTATTACACCTGCACCTGAAGGAAGTAAACGGTCTCTCGAAACACTGGGTTCACCGTTTATCTTTATTTAGAATGGATGGATCGCTGCTAAAATCAGTGATCCTCATGTCCATAGTAGTCTCTCTGATGGATCCCCTGTGGCCTGGGCTGGAAATTGCAAGCCATGGATGGAAGTAAAGGAAGGAAATTATTCTATACGTATTCAAACGCCCCTAATACAACAGGGTCCACTCTTATTCTGCATCCCCCATCTGAGCCCACCAGGATCTCACATTTCGTTCGTTGAAAGGAAGAGCGCAGGACAGCGGTACCTTGTATTGGGTTGGGAGCGCACTGGCAATTGTCATTGAGTCGACTCAATTCAATTCTCTCGAGTACCTACTGTCTTGCTTCTCAAGTATACAGCATCGTAGCCTAATTCTTGCTGCTGCTATCCGGTCGCCCAGGTACTAGCCTGTGCTCGATTTGTCCCTCCTGAGACCACTTTTAGTTAGGCCCAATCCCTTATTTGTACTGTAGCTGATCTGGCGTAGAATCTCGGGCTGCTTCAGTGCAGTCGGGTCTCGTCTACTGTCGGTATCCCCCCGCCAAGGTACCGACTACCTAGCCCTCCACTGATGCTGATACCCGACATTTGCCCCTAGCAGTAAATGCGCGAGACACAGGCTGCTAATCCCCTATTACGAAGGAGGTATCTCTGACCGGGTGTCTTTTACTCCATCCATCTCAGGTACGGGGCCCTGGGCTTGGTTTCTCTCCACCACCACTGCCAGTTCCAGTTCAAGTTTCCACCCAACTTGGACTCAGCTCCCCTACCACCAGGCGCCTCCTGCTACCAACCTACCTACCTACTCCATACCTATCTCTACTTTACCATACCGTACTCTTTCACGACAAGCTTCGACTTTACTCCCACACTCCTTCATCCCAAGCCGCCGCAGACGCGCTGCGCCGCGCCTTGTCCCGATCTTATTTTTTCCATTGTCTCTGTTTTTCTTCTTCGCTTCAGTCCTGCTGTATACAGTACATGCTCTAGCCTCACGTAGCGTACTAAGTCTAGTTGTCTTGTGCCGCATCGCTTCTTCACTGCCACCGACTTGCTCCTTTCGCCGCCTCTTCTTATCCCAGTCTGAACTGCGTGGGCTTATTGTTGGACTGTCACGCGAACACCAAAACATACTCGATCTCGATCTCTCCTCGACCGACATCATTTCCCAACCCTCTGTCGAACAATTCGCCCATCCTCGCCAATTGACCCTCGACGTAGTCATTGCTCTTTGCCGTCGTCGCCTACTTTCAGCCGGTGCTGATGCCGACCGCTGCACACATTCGTCGACCTTTGCTGGAAGTTTGGTACCGATAGGCCATTCGCCCTTGGTTGATCTGGAGCGAGGAGTGGGAATTGTGTATCTCGTCCGGGATTACTTCTCACCATGTCGTCGAGCTACGACGACGCCATGCTCGGCGAACATAGCCATGGCGACCACTCTCACCAATATCATGCCCAGGACATGCCCCCGCATGCTGATTCAAACTGGCAGCAGAACGGCAAATACAGAACCCGGACCCCTGACAGCAGCTATCGACCGCGACCTCCCATTTCGGCCCCGGGTACGCCCAATCCGCCGGGATGGGCTGAGGACCAACCGCCCCGCAAAAGCGCTGAGCGGAACAGGTCGCGAGGGCGGAATGGAAGGTCTGCAAGCGGCCAGACGAGGACATGCCAGGCCTGCGGTGAGCCCTTGACTGGTCAGTTCGTGCGAGCTCTTGATGGAACGTTCCATCTCGACTGTTTTAAGTGTCAGGTGCGAATCTCTTGCCGACCCTGTCCTCGCTCCGCGACAGTGAATGCTAATTGCTCAACTTGTAGGACTGTGGTGAAATAGTAGCATCGAAATTCTTCCCAGCCGAAGACGAGAATGGTCAAGGACAATATCCTCTGTGTGAGACTGACTACTTCCGCCGACTTGGACTCCTCTGCTATCAGTGCGGGGGAGCGCTTCGTGGCTCCTACATCACCGCCCTAGACCGCAAGTACCATGTCGATCATTTTACATGTTCATTATGTTCAACGATATTCGGTGCTCAGGATAGTTACTACGAACATGACGGAAACGTTTACTGCCATTATCATTATTCAACACAATTCGCACAGCGGTGTAATGGGTGCCAAACAGCCATTCTAAAACAGTTTGTTGAAATTTTCAGAAATGGACAAAATCAACACTGGCACCCCGAATGTTACATGATACACAAATTTTGGAATGTGCGGTTGGCGCAGCCCGCAGACTCGGTACCGGCGCTCGAGAGTACTGACGACGCTGCGGGTCGAGACCTTATTCGCGAGGAGGAAGAGCGCATGGAAGAGAAGGTCTTTCGCATATGGAGCGTTCTGTCAACATTCGAAGAATCATCCGCCGCATGTATCTCCGATATGTTGCTACATGTCAGCAACGGTTCATATGTGGAAGGCGTGTTTGTTGCTAAGCGCTTCATCTACCATGTCGAGATCTTGTTCCAATCTGCAGATAGACTCGATGCAACCATGGTGGGCCTAGATCAAAAAGGTAAATACACTTTAACCTTGAAGTCGCATTGTACGAATTCTAACTCTATGCTCAGGCATGTCCTACGGCCGAGAAGCCAAGTTACTTTGCAAGAAAATTGTTTCCTTCTTCTCACTTCTTTCGAAAACACAGGATAATGCTACCCACAAGCTTGGGGTCACACAGGAGCTTCTGTCCCTTGTTACTGGTCTTGCCCATTATCTCAAACTCCTTATTCGAATCTGTCTTCAGGGTGCACTGCGTCTTGAGCGTGAAGCAAATTCGTCGACTGGGTTGTATCAATTCCTAGACGATTTGAGCGACCTGGATGCGACCAAGAACGACGACGGCCAGTTATCCGTGACTGCAAGCGGCGGAAAGCTTTCTGCCAACGACTCGGATCACTGTGCTCTGTGCCACAGATCCGTTGAGGACGAGTGTGCTAAGAACGGCGATATGAGGTGGCACCTCAACTGTGTAAGGTGCACGAGGTGTTCGCGTGATATTGGGCGATCACTGGTGGAGGCCCGCTTCAACACCCTTGATCGGAAGATTTACTGCACAAACTGTGCTGGACCTAACACACAGCCACTTGAGCATGTTTCAAAACTACAGCAATACGTCTTTTTGCTTCGTGTCGCTCTGGCCCGGTTACTGGACATTCTCAAGGCCAACGGCACTCTTCCACGATCTAATGACGACTCCGATAATAACGGGTTTGGAGCTGCTGATGGGCCAGGAGGTGATCCCAGATCTCGGGGAGGGGACCAGTCACGCGGACCCGGCGGCAGCAAACGAGAGTCGTCTTATGAGAACACTCTGAATGATGTGCGCAGACTCCGAAGCACACGACTAGACCGGCATCTATCCTCTAGCGTTCGACAAGCCCGCAGCTCTCGTGTAATGGATACTGATGGCCGGGGGCCTCGTCCTGGCTCAGCTGGTGATGCTGGCCCAGCTGGTCAAAACTCTACCGATCTCATGTTTGGACAGAATGACGGTATCACGCTGGATGATATTCCAAGAATCGTGGCTGTCGAGCAGTCTCGAGAACAGCAACAGAGGGCACCGCAGCCTTTCCAGGACCGTTCCCTAGATGCTCCATCGTCACAAAATCATCAGCGAACGCAATCCGCCGACCGAGAGCGCTCTGATTTGATGCCTCGACAGATTGGGCGAAAGTTCTTCTCTGAGCTCTCGGGTCTTGAATACTTTAACGTCCGACACCTCGCAGTTCTTACCATGCAGCCCATGATTGAGCAGGAATTCTCTCTCGACGAACTGCTTAGCTTCATCGAGTCGCGTAAGCAGGCAACCTTTTGGAAGAACATTGGAAAGGCCTTCAAGAATGATAAGAACAAGAGTGTCAAGAAGAAGGGCGTGTTTGGCGTGCCCTTGGAGATTATCATTGAAAGGGATGGTGCGGACTCAACAGACGGTGTTGGCCCAGGCACTCTTCGAATCCCAGCAGTGGTCGATGATATCGTCTCTTCAATGCGCAAGATGGATCTCTCAGTTGAGGGTGTGTTCCGAAAGAATGGCAACATCAAGAAGTTGCAGGGCTTGGTGGAAACCATCAACACAGAGGGCTGCGACGTAGTTAGCTTTATGGAACAGCCCGTTGTTCAGCTCGCCGCCCTTCTTAAGCGTTACTTGAGAGATTTGCCCGATCCTTTAATGACCCACAAGCTGTACAGGCTATGGATCAGCGCGGCCAAAATCTCCGACCACGAGAAGAGGAAGCAATGTCTGCACTTGACCTGCTGTCTTCTACCAAAGAGCCACCGAGATTGCCTCGAGATTCTGTTCAGTTTCCTCAAGTGGGCTGGAACCTTCCATCAGCTGGATGAGGATCTTGGTTCCAAGATGGACACGAGAAACCTTGCCACTGTTATTGCACCCAACATCCTTACAAACCCTACAAAAGCGATGGCCATGGACAGTGAGGCTATGTATGTCATCGACGCTGTGGAAATGATGATTACGAACATTGAAGAAATGTGCCAGGTAAGCGACACTATCTACGATAAGATCGATATGGTCAACTGACTCTCCTAGGTCCCTGACGAAATTCTGGGTCTCATGAACGACTCTTACATTTTCAGTAACAGTGGAGACCTTACCACAAAGGATATCCTGAAGCGTTTCCAGGATAGACGGGGACAGATCTCAATTGCTGATGTGAACGAAGTTTACAACCGTCAGGACAACTCCACCCGACCACCAGCTCGGCGAGTAGAAACTGACCCAGCAGTCTGGCAGGGTGAAGCTACTGTTCGCACGATACAAGATCCTTCGATGCCTTTTCCTAACAATGGGCACGGAACACCACCGGCGCGCTTCAGAGGACGTAACGACCTGAACCCTTCGCCTTACGGGCACAACCAGTTCAATCAGTCGGACAGTCAGCTCGATAACGCCGAGCATAGCAGGAGGCGCGAATGGCGTAATTCTGGTCTAGGACGCCAAGGCAGCGGACTGGGTGTGTCCGGCAACTCATGAAACTTTTTCTTTTCTACAACGACGCTCTCGATCATAGCTGGGCTGGTCAAAGCCCAATATCAGACTTCGTTTCGCTTCTTACGTGCAGTTCAGGACGCATGATTTGGGAGTAGAAAGTCATTTGCATAGTCGACGGCGTTCCCTTTTGCTTCTTTCTTAAAAGCCGGCTGTGCTGTCTTGCGCATGCGCCACTCGAAAAACAGGAGGGAAATCACTTTACCACGAGAAGGTCTCAGCGTTCTTTTCTTATACTACACCGCACTGCACAACACGACAAACCTGGTAGTTCTTTTTTACTTTATCGTAGAGATGACTTCGCTCTCTCTTCTGGTAATCTTCTTTTCTCAGCGCCCAACATTATGACATCTCCAACATCACATCCCTTGAATGGCACGGGAGAGATTTGCACGCTGGTCCTCGACTTTTTTACTTTTTTTTGGGTTTAGTGTTTATTACTTTGGGGAAGGGGGCAAAGTAGGGGGTTTATACCTTTTTCTTACGAAAACAAAAAAGGGTTTCAAGAGAGGGGGTTGTTAATTTTTCAGTTTCTCTGCTTTACATCTTCTTCTATACCTAAGTTGGATGGAGTAAACCATATGAGCGGGTTGATTCCGTTTGGTGTGGAAAGACGAGACAATTTGAGGCGGAGACGAGGGCGCGAAGGGGTTGTTCATGTTCATACCTTGCGCAAAAGGCGTGTGGGTGCTGGGGTCGGATATGAGGATGTAAAGATGGATGGGATATTGGTCACGGATCCCAGTGACGACGAGATAGGAACAATAGATTCCGTTCCAATTGGGTACTCATGATTTGATGATTAGAATTTTGTTGCCAATTTCCCTTGCCAGTTCCTTGTGCACGTATGAGTTGGAGGTCAAAGCAAAGTGATGCGGACAGCTTGGTTTGGCTTGCCCACAATAGGGGTTTAAGCGGATCTCGATAATCACGAACATACGATTGTCTAGATGATGGGTAACTACTTTCCGTAGTACTAAAGTCATATTGTTGGAGAATAGAAAGTAGCCGTGGACTTCAACTTGAAGTATCATCAACTATAATTAAAGAACTTGCCTATTATATATGTAACCATAAATGTACGGCAAAAAAGGCCAAAATCTGAAAGTTTTTATCCCATTCGCCCCCTCTTATCTCATTAAAGAAAAGAAAACACCCCTCACTTGTTCATTTCGCTCGTTACTAGATGGATTACGCCTTGACAGGGGCGGCAGCGGCGGCCTTATCTTGCTCAAGGAACCAGTTCACACCACGATCAATACCCTCCTTCAGGGTCCAGAGAGGCTGGTAGCGCAGTGCTCGCTTGGCCTTGTTGATGTTGTAGTAGCGGGTCATGCAGCTCATGATGATGGCCTTTCGGGTGAGAGTGGGTGTCTTTCCGAGAATGCTGGCAATCACCTCGCTGATATAGCCAAAGGTGATACCGAGCTCACGGTTGAGGTACCAGTTGGGCTCAGTTCCCTTGTCGTAACCAGCGGCATGCCAGATGGTACGGGCAAAGTCCCAGAAGTAAACAGGAGTGTCATTTGTGATGAAGAAGGCCTCGCCGTCGACGCGCTCGTGATCGAGGGGAATGGTGGAAGAAGCAGCGGTGGCCAGGAGGAGCTGCGCGGCGAGGAGATGGGCGTGGGCGACGTTGCCGACGTAAGTGAAGTCGAAGAGGTTCTCGTTAGTTCCAACCTGGATTGTGTGCTTGCCACGCTTGTAGGCGTTGAGGATACCTGCGAGGGTCTGGACATCGCCCTCGCCGAAGATGCCAGCTGGACGGATGGAGGTTGTGAGGAGCTTGGAGTCGTCCTGGCGGTTGGCCTTGAGAACGATTTCCTCAGCTTGAGCCTATAGGTAAATTCTTTTAAGTCAATGTCTCTAAAGTATTGGTGATATGGCGTGTGAGCTCACCTTGGTTTCAGAGTAATACTCGGTCTGCTGTTCGCCGCGAATTAAAGGCCATCGCTCGTCAGCGTTGAGCAAGTCAGTGACATTGTCGCTGATGACACTGGCAGAGCTAGTGTAGACGAGAACCTTGACGCCAGTCTTTTGGCAGGCGTCAACGACAGCCTGTGTGCCGTCGACGTTGACCTTCTTGAACACATCGTGACCGATCTTGGGGTTGACAGCGACAGGCGAGGCCGTGTGGATGACAACGTCGGGCTTAAGTTCCTCGAAAAGGGACAGGAGGCGCTCAGAATCGGTGATGTCGCACTCGTGATACTCGGCGTTGGGGTTGCGGTTGCGCTCGCATCGCAAGTCGACGCCGATGGTGGCAGTTGTTGTCCAATGCTCGAGAGCCTGGTTAATGATATGATGGCCTAGAAAGCCGTTGCCGCCAATGACAACGACTCTTCCTAGGGGACCTCTGGATGTTGTCTTCTCAGCCATTTTGTGTGGGTTGTGTCTGTCTGCGTGGGTAAGAGTACGGTCGCAATAGGGGTCGAGAAGGTGGGAAGAGTAAGTAAGCCAGAAAAGAAAGTATTGGTGATGGACAAATAGATTCAGGATCCCTGGGGTACCGTAAGCTAAGGCCAAGTCAAGTTAATTTGGTGGTGAGAGCAATTGGAGCAAGGGTCCCGTCCATCCTCTCAAATGGATGCCCGCCTGTGTGGCTGATTGACCCGTAACCTTAGGCTAATGGAAATATGGATGGTGGGGGTGAGTCTGTGTTCCATGCGCTGTCTAGCTGTATATACGTACTGTAAGTTAGTGGCGTGCATGCCCGGGACCGGGGGCCGGGGGAAGGCTTGCAGGTGCCTACTGTAGCAACCAATCAGTGAATAAACACCTTGAATCTTCAGCAGCTTCTACTTTGATGGTGACTGTACCTCCATCAACATCGTGAATCGATCTCGTGCGTTACAAGGCTTTGTTTCTCTTCCACAGATAATAACTTTCTGCCTTACGCGGCTTGCTTAGAACAAACTCTTTTCTATTTCTTTTACTCTTTCCTTATTGCTTTATCCATTTACTGCTACCCTTGATCTCCCCCTGGCTCGTGCTCGCTCTTAATATTTTGAACCACTTTGGATATGAACAACCTCGCTCGAACTTTACTATATTATATCCACTACTTCTGAATACGATAATCTTTAATCACTCACTTGACAAGATAGCGTCTGTCGTGGAGTAGCAGCCGACATGCTTTATCGGCTTTCACAATATGGCAGGCAACAACTCGGAGGATACGGAAATACTCGTCCATATAACAGCACCAAGTCGGTCAGCCGATGATGTCCTCTATCGTCAACTTGCGCAGGCTTATCTCGCGTTTGAGCCTTACAAGCGGACACAACTCTCTCTGGTGCCATCACAGACAAGGGAGGAACAACCCAACGTCATAAAACGGGATGGATGGGCGCCTTCGCCGAGCCAGACCCGAGTGGGCGCCTCGTTTGGGCAGTCTTTCGAGATCACTTCGCAAGACATGAGTTTCGAAGGAGCTGTGGATAATCGTGCCTCGCCACGGCTTCCTCATACAGCTATAGTTCAGGATATGGTCCCTTCGTCAGACGATGCCGGGTTTGGATCTTTCAATTCTTGGTGCGCACCACCAAGCCAGATCAGCGACTCTTATCCTATGCCAGATTCTGGTTTGCTGAGTGTTTCTCCCTCTCGGATACTTCAACGATATATTGGAAGGACGCAATCATCGCAGACATCCCTTCCGTACTCGTCACCAACAGCATATAAGCAAATTGCTCCTAACCCTACCCCTGAAGAGACCTCGGATATACCATCCTCACTACCGGTTCCCAACCAGGAAGAGTCGCTGCTACGTGAGCCGCCAGGGTTTATTGATGCCGGAGAAGTCATCCCAACGACACAGGAGAACGACGAAACCGATGTTCCCGTCCCATCGGCCAATACTGAAATAGTAGCTTTTGAGCATCTAGTACCGGAGATCACGCATATTCCAGCAAGCGCGGTTAGTAGCCATTCGCCACTTAGGTCGCCTCGTGGAGGATCAGAGCCTCCTCCTGTGAAACGATTCAGGATTACCCATTTTGAACATGGTGATCTAGTTCGAAGCTCTAGCGATACGGGTCCATCATTATCAACGAGGAACTCGCAAACAGACCAAATCAACAGTAGTCTGGAAATCCGGCCACCATCCCCTCCTGTTGGAGTCAAGGATGTTAAACCTGACGATCTGGTATCAGGGAAGTTCGCAAAGCTCGCGCATGACCTAGGGTCGAGATACCACCCCACGGCTAGGCGGGATGTTGACCCTTTCGAAAGGGGATACTGGCTGCTCGATTGCAAGCACTTGGATCCAGAAGGTCGATTTAATGCTTGGTTATTTCTCAGCAACTATCTCAAGAGTGGTCTAGCTGGCTGGGGAACTTGGTGTCGTAGAGACATGACGCGTGACTGGATTCGTTTATACTGTTGGGGGCATGTTACAAAGCACACGTATTTGCTTCTATACCTTGCCAGTGGGCGGCAAATAAAGGCAACTGGTGCCAAATGGTATGGTGCAGATGGGGAGGTAGTCCTGGAAGTTCCGCCTTATGGGAAGCAGGAATGATTTGGATTGCAACGCACCCTTAGCTTTCGAATACTTGGGAGAAATTGGATGGGTTTGCTTGTTTTAAGCGAGGCGCATGTTGGCTATTTTGCTATAGATCATTATCATAGGAGCATCGGGCATTTGCATACACGGCGGCAGAGCTTTATTTTACGTAAGAAGAGCAGATGTCGCGCGCATTGAGAGCCTTTATCTACCAACTGTTCGTCGAGTGACTTTACATGCCCATCACCAGCTCAGCTGGTTTTGAGGGTTGCCAGTCCTGCCGAAGACCCCGTACCATACACCGTTTCAGTACAAACACGAAACGAAACAAAATCAAAGTACCCCTTATTCCATGACCCCGGATCCATCCCACTGTAGTCAGTCCCGCCATAAAACATAAGCCCAAGGTTCCAATAATGGCATGACAAAGCTCAAGTAGAAAATAGTTCTTTGTGTGTAGAATTACACTATGTAGGCAGTAGCTCGTTCAACTCCTCTATTTAGGTGGCAGACCAGCCTCCTGGATGACTTCTGCGCGAGCCTCAAGCTTGTCGATCTCAGCCCTGTACTTTATGGAGGCTTCGGCGGCTCTCTCCTCATATCGAGCCTTCTCAGCTGAGCTGATTTGCTTCCACTCCTCAGCAATCAGCTTGAAGACCTCGCTGCTACCAGTGTTGGCAAAGCGCGAGTGATTCTCAGACACGAACATGGCGTAGGGGCCTTGTGGGCGCGCGGGCAGGCGCTCATCGTTGATCATCTTCTCAGGCTTGCCAGTCAGGAATGCCAAACGGCGACGGGACTTGTTGGCCAGGTGCACGCGGGCCGGCTCGTGGGCTTCAACCCAGGCCTTGTAGTTCTCGTGGTTCTTCTCACGGTTGGCAGCGGCTCTGGCTGTTAGGTCCTGAATTTCGTGTTAGGGTACCTAAAGAGTAAGGAAGATGGAACAGAAACATACATCAAGCTCAGATTGGCTGAGTTGGCGGAACTTCTCTGCCATTGCACTGGTCTGCTGGGTGATTCCACCAGCACCCAAGTGTTCTGGTCTGTTCTCAAATGTGTACAGGAGCCATGAAGAAGCTGGTAGCTGGGGAAGCTTTTCCTTGAGCGTCCACTTCTTGACTTCCTTGATCTCGAGCTTCTTGGCCTTCTCGGGGTCGACCACCTTCTTGGGCTTCTTGGGCTTTTCCACAGCAGCCTTGGGCTTAGCCTTAGCCTTATCCTTCGATTTGGTATCGGTAGCCTTGGACTTGGACTTGGTGGTGGTACCGGTGGTCTTCTTGGTGGTGGTAGTGGTCTTCTTGGCGGGCTTCTTATCGCTCGCGGTAGGAGAGGACGACCATGTTGAGACTGTGAAGCTTCGAATAGGAAGCGCAGGCTGGCGGCAGAGCAATTGGGCGGAAATAGAAGTGGGAGTAGCAAGGCGGGATGTCTGGACGCGACGAACGGCGGCCTTGCCCACGGAAGTGAACATTTTGAGAATCGGGCTTAATTCGTATGGGGATGATTGAGTTTACGCAGTAAATGCGGTGTTGAAACGGGCGGCAGAAGATTAAAGACAAGGCTGAGTTTTGTGTACGGTGAGGAATTGGTCTAGTTATTTTGGTATGAGGCTAGGCTGATGGTGTTGACCCTCCCTCTAGATCAGGTCGAACATGTTTTGCGCATTCTGGGCAGTTTCAGTGCCGCAAAGGTGGGCAAGCGGGCGGGCAGGTGGGCTCGACTTCATGCGACCAGCGACCTGAACCTAAAGAGCTCCATGATGCGGGCTAGGTAACAATCGAAAGGACGGTACCCTTGGGCATACCAATTGTGGCTGAAGCGCCAGGTACTCTTTACTACCTACCTACCTACCTACCTATGGGAGTCAGTGAGCTACAGTACTAAGGTACCTACTTACCTACAGCTCTTGCAGCTACAGCATCAGTCCAATCACTACTGCGGAATTGGCTTATGTAACATTCCAGCACCTCCACACCTCCACCTCATCCGCTGTACGCAGGCTGCCGTTGGACGCGACAGTGAGGTCAAGCAAGGCTGGGCCAAAGAGTAGCTCTCTCTTAACTTCATCATCAACTTCATCACTCCGACGACGACGGTTTCTTACTCCACAGCCTGTGAGATATTATCCTACCAAGAAGTCGCCAATTTCTTCAATATATCCCCTCCAAGTTCCCTCTCAAACACATAATCATGGATCACCGTCCGCAAGCTTGGGGTCGTGTACGTCCACCTATACAGACCCCTCGATACTATCAATTACGACGAAGCTGACTCCAAGTAGCCCAGAGACGATGTTTACGGCGCCTACGATGCCTCCTTCATGGCCGATAACGGTCCCAAGCAAAACACCCAGCAACCCATCGTTACTGGTACCTCCGTCATCGCCGTCAAGTTCAAGGATGGTGTTGTCATGGCCGCCGATAACCTAGGTTCGTTTTCTGTCTTTATATACCAATTACACAGTAAATGCTAACTACTACTAGCTTCATACGGCTCTCTTGCTCGTTTCACTGACGTCAAGCGACTCCGTTCTTTCGCCGACTCATCAGTTGTTGGCTTCAGCGGCGACATCTCCGACATGCAGTACCTCGACCGCCACCTCATCGAGCTCGGCCTCGACGAGGCCTACACCTCCCCTGACGCTCCCCGTCTCAACGCCGCAAACCTCCACCGCTACCTCGCAAAGCTCCTCTACCGTCGTCGTTCCAAGTTCGATCCTCTGTGGAACCATCTCCTCGTTGCCGGCCTCGACGACGATGACAAGCCTTTCCTTGCTGCCGCCGACCTTCTCGGCAGCACCTACAGCGCCCCTAGTCTGGCTACCGGTTTCGGCTCCATGCTGGCCCAGCCTATCATGCGTCGTCATGTTCCCGACGAGGAGGCTTCTCAGAACCTCGACAAGGAGGGTGCTATCAAGATTATCAAAGAGTGTATGAAGGTCCTGTACTACCGTGACGCTCGCAGTCTGGATTCCTACTCAATGGCTGTTGTCACAAAGGAGGGCGTGGAGATTAACGACGGACTCCAGTTGGAAGCTCAGAGCTGGGCTTTCGCCGAGAGGATCCGGGGATACGGCACTCAGACTGTCTAAAGCTACTACAATTTGTTAATGGGAAGAGCAGCATGTGGCAAAGGTTCTTCGCAAATGTACTTGACTAGAGAGGTTGCACAAGAATTCAAGCGAGAGACTTGATCTTATGTTGCATTAGAACTGGCTTGCCTGAATTACAATCATGATTACGACAACTCCAACAGCTGTATTTGTGTAATATGAGTCTTATGGTTAACGCGGAAGCATAATCGTTCGTAGAATCAAAGTGGTGACGAAGCATTTGGTGAAACCAGCTAAGACAAGGCGATATGCGTGCCTAAACACACCAATGGGCTTTTTATGTATTTTGCAAGACTTAATATTCGTGATTACGTTGCCTGGACTATGTATCATAAACAAGCCAACTTGCTTATCCAACCTCATCTCGAGGTATATCATCTCTAAAACTAAACCAGACCAGCCTGGTTCCCTGGCCTCCCATTTATTCATTTATTTTTGCCAAACGTTCGTTCCATGCTATCCAGGTAGACAAAACACAAAAGACTCGACCAATGAACTCATTGCAAGCCAGTGCTGTCCAAAACCCAACTCCAAACATCATCATAAACCTCTTGTTGACAAGCAAGAGTAACCCAAGCAGCCGTCAAACTCATACTGTACATGACAACCAGTCAAAACACAGCGACAAGCTTACTCGACAGTGACCGACTTGGCCAAGTTACGGGGGAAGTCAACGTTAAGACCCTCGAGAACAGCGAGCCAGTAGGCAATGAGCTGGAGAGGGATGACGTTGAGGAGACCCTGGAGGACGTCGACGGTCTTGGGGATCTCGATCTTCTCAGCCTCGGAAGCCTTGAACTCCTCATCGTCAGGGTTGCAGATGACGATGGGCTTACCACCACGAGCAATGACCTGCTGGTAGGCGTTGAGGGACTTCTTGAAGAGGTCATCACGGGTGAGGATCATGATGATGGGAAGGTTCTCGTCGACCAGAGCCAGGACACCGTGCTTCAGCTCACCAGACATGACAGCCTCGCAGTGAAGGTAGGAGATTTCCTTAATCTTGAGAGCACCCTCGAGAGCAGTGGAGAACTGGCTACCACGGCCGAGAAGGAGGAGAGACTTTTGGTTCATGAAGTTCTCGCAGAGCTTCTTGATGGAGGAGTCAAGCTCAAGGATGGACTTGATCTGGGCAGAGACGTTGGAGAGACCCTCCATGATCTCCTCACGACGAGCCTTCTTGGAAGCACGGTCCTCGCTCAGGGACAGAGCGAACATGACCATGGCAATGAACTGAGAGGTGTAGGCCTTGGTAGAGGCGACACCGATCTCAGGACCGGCGTTAATGTGGACACCACAGTGGGTGAGGAGGGAGATGGAGGAGCCGACGACGTTGACGATACCAACAGTCAGGGCACCACGCTCCAAGCAGTAGCGGAGAGCCATGAGGGAGTCGGCAGTCTCACCAGACTGAGAGACGAAGACGCAGGTGTCGTCACGGAAGACAGGAGCCTGTCGGTCAAGGAAATCGGAAGCCAGCTCAACGGCGATGGGGATCTCAGCAAGCTCCTCAAAGATACCACGGACAGCCATGCAAGAGTGGTAAGAGGTACCACAAGCAATGAAAATGATGCGGCGGCATCGGCGGATAGTAGAGATGTAGGAGCGGAGACCACCGAGAGTGACGGTCTTGTTGGCAATGTCGAGGCGACCACGCATGGTGTTGACGACGGACTCGGGCTGCTCGAAAATCTCCTTCTGCATGAAGTGGTCGAACTTGCCCTTCATGATCTCCTGGAGCTCAAGCTCGAGGGTCTGGATGGTTCGGACGTTGGAGCTTCCATCGGCCTTCTTGAGACGGTGGATGTTGAGAGAGCCCTCGTGGATGTGGGCAATGTCGTCGTCCTCAAGGTACATGACCTTCTTGGTGTGCTCGACAATGGCCGAGGGGTCGGAGGAGAGGAAAAACTCAGTGGGCATGGGCATGCCATCATCGGTCATGAAGGCACGAGACTGAGATCGGTGGAGGAGGGACTTGTCAGGGGCACCGAGAAGGCCAGAGTCAGGGGCAAGAAGGTCGTTCTTCTTGATGGCGACATTCTGGGCAGCAGCCTCGGCGGGGAGGGCAGCGTTCTCGTCAGAGTACTCAACATCGACAAAGTCAACCTTCATGCGGCGCTCGGTCTTGACACCGATAACGAGGGGAGAACCCTTTCGGGCGGCGATGACCTCATGGGGGTAGTGGACGGACTTGATGAGAAGACCATAAGCACCCTCGAGCTCCTGGATGACAGCCTTGGCCAAGTCGGTGAAACCGATGGAAGGGTGCTGGTCGTGGATGTACTTGGTGAGCTTGGCAATGCACTCAGTGTCGGTCTCGGTCTCGAACTTGAAACCCTTGGTCTGGAGGAGAGTCTTAAGCTCCTTGTAGTTGGTGATAATACCGTTGTGGACGACAGTGAACTCCCAGTTGGCGTCAGATCTGCATTCAGGGGTTTGTGGTCAGCACATGGTGTTCGAGGCCAGACACAATTCAGAATTGATCTTCAGGTCTTCTTCAAACAGGAACGAAGACCGATCAAGGATCAAGGAATCGAGTCTAAAAACTTGGGGGTTCATTATATCAAAACATACCGGTGAGGGTGACAGTTGGTGGTAGAAGGAGGACCGTGAGTAGCCCATCGGGTGTGGGCAATACCGGCATGTGAATCAAAAATCTTCTCGAGGTCGAGGTCGGACTCGTCAATGAGCTTTCGGAGCTTAGCGACCTTGCCAACCTCCTTGAAGGCAAGGACCTCCTTCTTCTTGTCGCCGTCGATGGCTAGACCAGCAGAGTCATATCCACGGTACTCGAGACGGGACAAACCTGCGCAAAAAGAAAAACAAGCAACGTCAGCAACACGAATCTGGGCGCTGATCCCGCGTCTCACCAGTGAATGGCGGGGCGGGGCATGGCTGATGAAAGGGGTAGTGAGGGGCAGCCCAGTCAAGCTGAGGAGGGGGACAGCAGCTTGACATGAACGTGGGAGAGAACTAACCGTTGACAAGAGTGTCGAGGATGAACTTGCGGTCCTTCTCCACCAGGTAGTTGATGTATCCGAAAATACCACTGTTGACGAGTGTAATTAGTGATTGCTGTCTTTACCAATTGTGCCACCTAATCCATTGACTACCAGCTTGTTCTTTAATTGTTGCCTTTGACCATGACCTCCAGTGACCCCCATCCTGACATGCGATAGTCGCAAGCTAGAATCGGTGGAAGCTCGGTGGCTGGCAACAAAGAAAGCGAAGATTGGCGGTAACAAAGGCGGTGACGAGGTGAGCTTCCTTACCACATGTTGACTGAGCTTTTGCGGTAGGGAAAAAAAAAACGGGCGTGGACAATGAATGGGTTTCGTTAAGAGGCGGTCGGTGAGAGCAAAGCCGAGAGCGAGCGGATGAGTGGGGGAGGAGGGACAGGCGGAAGAGTAGAGTTTTGGGGGTATCAAGAAGCAATAAGGTGTAGATGAGAGAGGAGAAAGAGGAGAGAAGAGCAGAACAAGAAAGATGATGGAGGGAGGAGGAGGAGGTTGTATATGTAGTTGTTGAGGAGCTGCAGTAGAAGGCAGGCCAGGCAATGCACCTCACCTCACCTTTCATTCAATGGAAGGCAAAGGCAAAGGCGGGCAGGAGCGGTATCCGTAGAGGATGGTCCCAGCTTCCAATGCTGTGGAGTACTTTGGTCTGTTTTTGGTCCGTAGTCACTCACTGTAAGCTACCTAGGAGCTAGGCTAACCTCCACTAACGTTTAGGTAGGCTTAGGCGCCATACTTTCCATCATTATTATCGGGCTGGCTTCTCTTTGCAAGTCCCTACGTACGTATAGGTTCAGCCCACGGTCGTCTCAGAAGCCCATCCCATGGATCCATGCTTGCACTCCCACCTTGAAGTGGGGTTGAGATGACAATAATAGAGGGGGTGTGGTTGACAGGGATGTTCCGCGAAGCCCCTCCAGCATCCCATCCCATTCTTTCTTTCATGGGTGAGAAAGTGAGACCTGTCGTTTGGCTTAGGTACGGGCGATATGGATGCTTGACAAGCACACCGGTACTGGTAGAGGTTACTGTATCGGCGGAAAGTGGGCAAAGCAACGGTAACAGATACTTGCTCGACAGGCAGTATACCCGTCTACAACCTCAGCTATGTATGCCTATTCACCTCCCACAGTGACAAGCAAGCAAGGCTTGACTCGTAGGGAGCACCTTGTTGTCAGGGCGTCAACAAGTTTGAGATAGCTCAGGGATATGCCACCATCAGACGTTTTGAATTGACTGTCTCTGGTCTGCAGTAGACAGCATAATAACCTGGGCTGGGATCTTACCGCTGAACCAACAGTAGGCAACCCATTGGCCCTGTTGTACAGCATCTGTTATCGTAAACGTGGCCGTAGCTCGCGGCTGTTGAGACGTTAGGCTGGAACATGGAAGAAAGAAGCCATCTGATTTTGCATTGCCTTGTCAGCCATGGCTCATGGTTGCATAAGGGTCCAAGGACGACGCCAAGACCCTCACCGGCCTCTCGCTTCCCTAACGTTGAACTGAGTCATCCGTACAGAGTAGTAGATAGATCTCATAACCCATTCCAGACACACACTAAGTGCTAAGAATACGACATAAACTTCCATCTGCCTTGATGATTCTAACCCCGTTGGTAAAGTCAACAGCCGGTAAGTGAACCCCTGGCAATATGTAGAACTACTGGTATGTCACGGTTCTAGTTAGATCGTGAAGCTTAGGTCCCGTTCCCTCCAACCTTCGTCATGGCAACGCATCTCGCCGAGCCGCAGGTAAGACTGCACTAACGATGCTGCACAGTTCAGTCCCAACCCAAAACCCCTCCATCCGTAGAAACTTTTTTGGAGGGGACAAGTTCCTGATCGGCAAGGCTAATCTGAGCATGAACTCTGTTCATTACTAAGTACTGTATCTGTACTGTACCTACCTGGGCAATGTACTGTAATGAACAACCGGCTAAGTTAATGTTAGTCCAATTATGTACTACTTAGTAAGATATTCTTTCACCGTATGTATTGCGGTCGACTCGTGCCATGTTCTCTCATGATGTTACCATTGCAAGTTATCAGTTAGGTAAAGTGTACAGGTAGGCCACTTATCATATCTTAGTACCTGCTGCGTAGTACACAAACATCGTCATCGAGAGGCGGGCAGGCCCCTACCTGATCCTAGTCCAGTCCACGACTACACCTCTCCACCTTGACCTTCACCAGCCTCACGGGGTTCCCGGGCTTTTGCCAAAATACCAACACCTGCACCTACTGTACACCTCCAGCTGGGAATCTGCAGCTGTCTCAACAGGGTCCCGGTCTGTCCTGTCTGCCGCTGAAGACTGAGACCAGACAGGGAACAGCGGTGTTTGCTATAAGCACGAGATCTACACAGCCATACGAGAAGCCTGTTCGTATTTTTATTTTGTACGGGTACTGTAACTGTATTTCTTTCTCCGGGAGCTCCCCCTCGGTACTGGGTGATCCCCCTGCGTCCTGTGGAGGTGTGCATACTGTACATGCAGATATGCATGCATGCATGCCCCTGAAGACTTGCTGTTGTCTCTTAGCTATAGGCTACATAGGTTGTGCTTCCGACATTTGGGTTTAGGTCGTGGCCGCTGAAACATATGATGAATGCAATAGTGAATCTCGCAAGAATAAGCAAGTAGATTAGCATCGAGATTTCGGTTGGATTAACCTTGTGTATGTGTGAGGCGGTAATGTGTATCCGTACCTATCATAACATGGAATCTTTGGTCCATTAACAACAACAGTAACAGTGACATGGTCATGGCATCGGATGGATCGTCCCCAGGTCGTGGGTCTTTTGCTATGTTTGTCCCCAGTTATGAGAATTTCAAATCAGCTCAGTCCAGTCCAGTTCAGTTCAGTCCAACAGTTCACAGCCTCAATCGCCCCAACCAAAACAGAAGAAGAAAAAAATAAGTTGACCGACCCTCTATTCCTCCTCCCTAAGAATAGCAACTTTTCCTAGCGCCAATTCCGCTCCGCTCGGAGCTGATTCCCATCTCAAGCGCAAGCGCAAGTCTTGGCTCTGTCGTTTCTTGTTCTCGATGAATTCTAGCCTGCGATCACAGCTCAACATTCCATTCCGTTCAATGTCTTGTTTTTTTTGTTTTTTTTGTTTCTTCACACGCACTTTCTATCTTCGGCTGGCTTGCCGGCTAGCTTAACGGTAGGTAGGTACTGTAGGTATCATCCGATACCTTTTTTATCCAGTACTATTGTTAGTATACCTCGACGTCATTTCTTTCTAAAATGAGAGACCCATGCTTAAGTTAATTTGACTTGACTCGACTTGCGGTTTTCCGTCCATGCCTCTCTAGGTAGTTTCCGTCTATTGCTGTTATGTCGGGTGCTATTGGAGAAATCGGGTTCGTTGTTCCTGGCCTTGCACTTGCTGCAACTCAACTCAAGAACGAGCCATCCAGGTCTCTGACATCAGCCACGTTGTCCTTAAAGCGCCCCGTAAGTTACCCGCTCAAATGGCTCCCAGTTCCCACAGTCATCAATTGAAGGATTGTTCCTGTCAGCCCTGCTGGGGCCTGGTCTGTTCTGTTTGCGGTAACTTACCCAGGTACCTAGGTAGGTCGTACCTATTATTGTGTTAGTACTTATCTCCAGATTCTAGGCTTAGAGCCTACCTATACACCGCCACAAACATGTTCTCTCTACAGCACCTGCATGAACCTGTTCATATCTTAGTACCATAAACACTTGACAAGTAATGGGAATTCCCGCGCAACTCAGAAACGCCAAGCTGAACATACCTCTCAGCCCTAAACTTAAAGATGCCATGCCGTAAACACCTCCCAATCTAGGCTCATACTTACCTAGCCATTACCCTAGCCTAGCAATGTAGGTATTGCATGACTCCATTGCTTACTAGATACCCATAGTGGGTGGTAAAACAAACCTCATCTCGCATCTTGCCCGAGTCTGACATGTTTATCAACTTATTGCCCAACTCTGACCAATCGTAACCTCTACGGAGTACTGGCCGCTTACATGGACACTGCCGTTGACATTTGGCATATGAATCTCACGCTTGTCCATTATGCATCGTGCAGCATCAGCTGCTTAGTGTGAACAATTTCCCTTGCCTTTCCTGGACGCCTTGTACATTCCTGCTTCTAGGGCTGAGCTAATCTAATGCTGCTTGCCCTCGCTCTATTGTACAGTCTTACAGATTACCCAGTGACGCTGTATTCGTCATCCTTCACTACTCGTGGAGTTCTCGTACGCCTCCTCGTCGTAGTTCTATCCGTCTTGCGCTAGCACAGTATGCATAGTCACCGCTTACAGCTTCTGGTACTCAAGCTTGCCTTCCAGCTTCTTGGATTCGGCCACCTTGCGAACAGCCTTGTTGAAATCATCCTGGTTGATCGATTCCCTGTAATCCTTGATGGCAAATAAACCGCTATACATGTGTCAGGACGATGTTCCGGTCGGGGGGGTTCGGGCAACTTACGCTTCAGTAACAACATTTCGCAAATCAGCACCGTTGAGTCCATCACTCATCTTCACCACGCTCTCGAAGTCTAGATCACCGTCGATCACGACACTTTGCGAGTGAATCTTTAGGATCTCAAGACGTCCAACCTCGTTAGGTAGAGGAATTTCGATCTTTCGGTCAAGTCGACCGGCTCGAAGCAGCGCAGGGTCCAGCGTGTCAGGTCGGTTGGTGGCCATGATGATCTTGGTCTTGCCCAAATAGTCGAAACCATCCAGCTGGTTCAGCAACTCCATAAGTGTTCTCTGAATTTCTCGATCCGCACTAGTACCCTCTGAGAAACGTCGTCCGCCAATGGCATCGATTTCGTCCATGAAGATGATGCAGGGCTCATGCTCCTTGGCATAGCCAAACATCTCGCGAATGAGTCGTGCCGATTCACCAATGTACTTGTCAACAATGGCAGAAGATACGACTAGTTCGTTGTCAGCATCATCATCACACGTCCATAGTGGTTATCACAGGTGCCATACCCTTCAGAAAGTTTGTCTCCAAACTGCTGGCGACGGCACGTGCAAGCAGAGTCTTGCCAGTTCCGGGGGGCCCATACAACAAAACACCCTTCGGAGGCTTGATTCCAACTCGTAGGAATAGTTCGGGGTTCTTGAGGGGAAGCTCAATAACCTCCCGCAATTCTCGGATCTGATCGTTCAGTCCACCGATACCAGCAAAGCTCACTTGGCCGGGGTCTTCCAAGGACATGTTGTACACCAGAGGATCGACTTCGCGGGGCAACATTCTCATAATGGTAAGTGTCGTCATATCCAAAGCCACACGAGTGCCTTGCTTCAACTTAACCTTGTCCACCTTTGATCTGCATCCGACAACGTATCGGGGTCCGGAGGAGGCCTTGACAATGACTGTGAGTATCACTGTTAGCGTGCGTCCATCTTGTGCGAGTCCAGATGGTGTTCGCCTTACATCGTTCGTCATCAAGCTGTTTCAGTACCTCGCCGATAATTTGTCCCACACTTTGTAGCGCCTTGATGTTGTCCTCGGTCTTGTCGAACTCTCTTTGCATGTCCTTGATTTCAAGACGCAAGTTCTTGAGCTTCGCCTCCCATTCTCGCGACTCGATGAGCTTGGCACGGTACGAGTTAAGGGCGGCCTGGCGCTCTTCTTCAGCTGACATTGTGATATAATTCCTTGCTACCCTTTATTTCCGCAATGAATTGATGTACGTTTTAATTCGGGTTTCGGGGTTGGTCGTGGTTTGGGTATCGGGAGTTTATGTTATGTTGTCGGGAAGGTGTTTGGACGGTGATGGTGGTTGCTCATGGCAGATGGAGAGCTTACCTCACCAGCTGGAGCCTTCAGCTAGCGGCTAGAGCTGTGTCGGCTGTACGTCGGCATTATATTGCTCCGCCGCCATATCACCTACCCTATATCAGGAATGTTGGAATATATGGCCAAGTGCTTTGTGCGATTTATTCACATCGGTGGGTTCAAGGCATTTGCACATATCTGGGATCGGTTCAATAGGTAGTTGTCACAGAAAGTTTGATTGTCGTGAAACCTATACTGGTAGGGGATGTGGTGATGCACATGTCTGTTCGTTAAATTGTGTTATGCTTCCAAGCATGCGATTCAAGTAGGTACTTCAGCATTTCATCAAGCCCAGATTTTTCTACCCATTTCCCATACTAAACCAGCAATGCAGGCATGAACTTCTCAGACCCCAATCTTGCATTTATAGCGCATCCTTCCCGTTTAATTTACGCATCATTTCCGCGAGCGATATATCAAGAGCCGGAATTGAGCTGAGTGCAACGTAAAGGTCAAAGTCACCTCCAAATGCCGACTATGTCGTAAGCACGACCAACAAATACAGCGGCATAGTCAAGTACTGCCTTGTCGATGTGACCTATGTAGGAGAAATAAGACGTCTCCTTGTCGTCTGAAATATCGCAAGCAACCATCCACTCTAGTCGTCATAAATGCTGGGGACCTGAGACCTAAGTAGTAGGTTCACCAGCAACGACTTTGGTATCGAATAGCCGCGACGTGAAATTGGTCGAGTGCGTCAAGTGAGTCCTTCAGTCCTCCTTCTCATCGGCGTTCTCGGTGGACGTCTTCTTCGGTTCTCCTTCGGAATCAAAGCCGAGCGCATCCAGCTCCCGGATGAGTTCGTTAATTTTGATGACCTTTGCGATTTGCTCGGGAAGCAATGCTTCGCCATCCTCCTTCTTGTTCTTGAGATCCTTGGCCTGCTTTAGCTTCTTTTTGAGGTTTCGGGCCTTCTTCTGGCGCTCGACTTCAGGATCGACTTCCTCGGTCTTGGTTTCTTGAGTAGGTGCTGGTGAATCACTCTCTGTAGCCTTCGCCTTCTTTCGAGCCTCGCGACGCTTAGCGTTCTTATTACTAGCAGCGGAGCCCTGTTCAGAGCTCTCTTCCTTCACACCTGCGGCACCAGGAATGCCGATTTTCTTGCCGCGCTCACGGAAGGCTTCAGCGGTGCGGTTCTTGTACACTTCGACATCCTCGGGCGGGCGATAGCCGGGGCGAATCTTGATAGCTCTGCGAGTACTGCCATCTGCACGAACGGACTGGGGGATCTCGCGGTCGCCGCTGTTTTCGTCGGTGACGATACCAGCGTTCGAGGGTTGTGAGGGCATATTGACTGGAACCGAACTGGAGGAAATGTAAGAGGAGAAAATTGCGCCAAACTCCGACGCTTGAAGTTGCTACCGACGGACCGGTTTTGGAAATCTGCTCGGCAGCTACCGAAGCAGGATGAGAGTTGCAAGCAGCAGCCCGTCTTTGGAGGGGTTAACGTTCCATAGAGGGGCTTTGGTGGCTTGATCTGTGCAACGCCACAATGAGGAAATGTGGCTTTGGTGTATTGATTTCGTTGACCTTACGAATGATAGAGATTTCGCGGTACAGTTTCTGCTCAAGACGCCCTGAATGCCAACTAGGTACCCTGTAAGCTCTTCTCGTGGGGCTTCCGTGCTGTGGGCCCGAACAGGAAGATAGGCACTTACACAGCATGAGCCCGAATAGTGCCCAAGATTTGACTTAAAGGATGTCATTTTTGTCAACTCACAAAATGATGGATTGTTGAGATTGCGGCCATGGGAGTCGCGGAACAAGAATCGTACAACATTTTCTCAATGATCAGGGCCAGTCAATTGAAGTATCTGGTAATCAATACTCAATGTTCCATAATAGGACTATCGAGTAGATATCAACAACAATAATAACAACAACAAGGATTTCTCAACATAATAGCCGTATCGTGGACAACCCCATATAACATAGCAATCATTAAGAGTTGAATAATAAAAGTTCATATGGGACAGGATATCTCGAGTCAGGAACGTTCATGCTCTGAGTACTGACCAGATGGTGAGTTCGGTAAAAAGTTTGTCCAGACTTTGTGTGCCAGGTTCTGGTTTTGCCAGCCACTCCGCGATTGTGGACCGCACCGGCCCTTAGCTCCCGCCGCGGATCCAGCTCCAGGGTTCCGCGCCAACTCTAACGGAAGAAACATCGCAGGGTCATTATTTCCACAGACGACATATCACAAAAATACAACGGTTATCACCCTATCCGTCAGAACTGCACAGTAAGCTGCTAACATGGATTACAACCCATTAATTCACGGTCTTTAACAAGGGGGGTGTCAGTGACAGGCCTGGCCAACGAACCAAAGGATTGAAAACATGACACTGGAGCCAATACAAGGGGATATGGTCTTATTCACAAACTTTGATTCGTCCTATTGGGTGTTAAGATTGGTGGCTTGTTTTGGACAGGGGCAAGAGGTTTACGGCTGTTAAGCGGTCCTCATGTTTTTCATACTTAGTCTGATTGTCCATCAAGGACTCTTCTGCCTCATCAGCATATGTTTGCCAGGCGCCTACAATGCCTCCTCAAACGCGCCGTGCCCGTCGCCTGCAAACTTGTGATGTCGATGAGCTAGCTTCTGATCATGACAGAACCACACAATCTCGAAGTTCGGCAACACGTACAGAGTCCATTCGACATGTCAAGAAGCGTGGACCAGGACGACCTCGGAAGACTCAAACGATAGAACAAGCTGCTCCAACGAGCCAGAGCCTAGGACCACCGCCGAAGAAAAGAGGCCCCGGAAGGCCTCGGAAGCATCAAGGACCAGGAAGGCCCACCAGTAATCAACCTCGCGTCTCAAGTCTTGCCAGATCGAAAAGCCTTGGACCACCAGACAAGGACTACAAATTCGCGGACAATGACCGCTGGATCGCCTACCAGATAGGGTGGAAGATGCGGAAACTCACGATGGGTAAACGCGTAGGCCAGGCTGCTCGAAGTGTGCTAGCAACAACGAAACAATGGCCGTGGGAATGGCTTACTGGCGTCACTCCGAGAAAATGGACCATCCCTATTGTAGAAGACCTGAGACAACTATGTCTAGTTGTAGCCAAAAGAGCGACAACTCATGACTATGGTCATAACTTCATGGCAGTCAAAAATTTCCTCCACGATCGCGCAAAGGAGCGTGACCAAAACGATCCGCATTTGAAACACAAAGATATAAAGGAAGCCATCGCGCACTTCTCCATTTCTTATAACATAAGAAGGGAGGTCTCGAGGCCGGCTCCGGCGACTCGAATCATGCCTATCACCTCGCTGGTGGATTCGGATGATGATGACGATGGCGAGAAGGGGGAGGGGAGGGGGGTATGGTTGATGAAGAACTTACTGATTCTGGAGGCTTTAATCCTGACAGCCAACAAGAGTACGGACCAAAACAAGAAGAAGTTGCTGCTGAATTTAGAAAGCGTTCCAGGCCGCTGTCCAGCTTCTCTCAAGTCCAAAAGCGTGCTCGAGTAGCGGAAGCTGATGCTCTGCACAATACCAGCAATTCTTCTGGTGACTTCGACTCGAGTCCAAATGCCCCAGAAGTAAGTGCATATCCTTTTCAATTATCGCCGTGTCGTACTAACATCTGCAGTCTCAAAATGCTACGAACTCGACCCACCGCCTGCACAGTTTTAAGGACCTCGTGGAGTCCTTTGACTTGTTGGTGAGGAAGAAAGAGATCGAGTTAGGTGCCACTTCTCAATCTCTTCGTGAGGTTACAGCCTCAGTTCTAGCCACAGAGACTTCTATTGCCGACCTAACCAACATGGGATTCACCAGCGGTCATCTGGAACAGCTTCACCTCGATAAGAAGAAACATGAAGCCACTAGGGAAAGTATAAGGAAAGAGATGCAGACCTTTGAACAACACTGGGGGAATTTTACATACTTAGGGCCTGATATCATCGCCCAAATGCAGCAGCATGGGATATCAAAGATCAACGACGTCGATCAACTCATCACACAGACCAACGCCAAGATCCAGGATGAGATCCAGATGTTCATTCGAAAGAATGTTGCACTTAAGGAGAGGCTTGAGGGGGAGAAAGAAGAGAAGCGACGACTCCAAAAACGTGAAGAAGAGGTCCTCGAAGAGGTCAAAGCCCACCGTTTTAAAGAGAGAGTGATGAAATTAAATTTGTCAGCAGTTGCGATGTTGGTCGCTCAGCTTGAAGCCAAAAGTATCTCTCTAGACAAATTAGAAGAGAGTGTTGCGGTCGAGTCTGCTATCGCAGAAACTACTGCCCCAGAAGTTGCTGTGATTCAAGCCGCTGAGAGTGCGACAGAGCCTGCTGCATCTTGTTCCGGATGTTAACGAGGGTTAAGGGCGAAATTGGCTGTCATAAGAGTAATTGGGAATCAACGATATGTCGCATGGTAGGTTGCAAAGGTGTGTACTCTGGTATAGGTATATGAGGTAATACAATGGTTTGCCCAAAGCCATGCAATAAAGCATTTATTTCCTAAAGATTCTGGACTGATTGGTGAAAAAGGGTTTGCTATTGGAGGCAATGTCTACAACACCAAACAAGCGTCAATAATCACTGCTCATAACCATCTGGAATCCTACAGCAGGCTACAGTAATGCATATCATGGACTACATGAGTAGGCACTTTGAAACACTATCGAATTTAGGTAGGTTGATGTTGTACTGTACAATACTACATAGTGCTCTTGGGTCATGAGACCCCTGCGAATAGGCAGGTAGCTGATAGGCTGCCACAAGTTAAGGTTAATTTGCCGCCGTTTTGTGAGGATTGACCAAGGCTTGCATCCATCCATGAGGAGCATGACTTGGACGTCGTTTCGTCCAGTCACAGCGTTGCAATAAGTCACTGGTTGTTTCATGCATAGGTCGTGGCATGACAAGAGCCTACACAATTATACCTGATGTCAAGCCACCAAGGCAAACCAAGGATTGATTCGGCTAGATGTCATGAATAAAGTAACAGATTGTGTGCTTATCTAGTCGCATTTATTGTACTCTGTACAACCCTCTCTGTTTGGGTTCCTCAGTGCTATGTACTAAGGGACTTATATCGAAGTCACCCATGCAGGTTTGCATGTCACTGCTCTCGCAGCCCTAAATAGACGGTTTGTTAATATCTGCTCTCGCATCACAAGGGTTGAGAAATGAATCGTTGTCATCGCTATTGAAGTGAAGCGGTCAGGCTATTGTCAGTCTACCACGTGCATGCCTTTGCCAGGGTTCACAGGTCCTGTCAATGTAGGACTGGCTGAACATGTGCTTTGGCCCGATCTACACGCCAACTCATTGATTAAGGAGCCGAGCTGAGACTTACACATTGCTGACCGTGGTTTCCAATATAGAGGCCGCGGTTGTGCGCTATTCGTATCTGACTGAGCCTCTTATCTGATTTGCGAGCAAGCGCAACAAGAATAACAAATGCAACAATAAGAAAGCAGAAGCCATTTTAGTCGAATATCTGCTTACCCTTGCATATATATATATATGAGCTCAGTCCATCCACTTGCAACCTGTCGCATACTTCCCTACCTAATTAAAATCACTTGTGATCCAAGTTGCAGAGAGTGCCACTGCCGGCAAGTACTTGCTCGTTCAGGCTGCTTCTCTCCTCCCTTTTACCCAACAACCACCACTTAAGCTTCACAAACACCGCGGCAAGGGAGGCTTCGGAAGACAGATCACTCTTGCTTTATTTAGAACAGCATTTCCATAGCTGTTACGTTTCTTTCAAGTATTGCTCAGTATACCACCATCATTTCTGAACACCAACTATCAGCCTTACACAAGTTCCCATCGCCAAGATGGCTGGCCCCGATCTATCAACGGAAGCCAAAACAACGGCGAACTCGAATCACGAGCATGCAGCCCCGAAAGCCAAAACTGACCTATTAGACACTTCGGACGCCCTGACCCCAGATCCAGGTACTGAAGACATGTTCAAGACTGAACAAAACAAATTCGCTTTCAGTCCTGGACAACTTTCCAAGTTACTTAATCCCAAGAGTCTCAATGCATTCTATGCCCTTGGAGGGCTCAGTGGCATAGAAAAAGGATTGCGGACTGACCGCAGTGTTGGTCTCAGTGCCGACGAGTCGAGATTAGACGGAGAGGTTAGCTTTCATGACGTTTCGCCCAAGGGAACGCCAAAACATGGCACTGCTGGCGATACCATACCTGAGAGCAATGCTGAAGCAGCAGTACACATACCTCCTCCGGACAACCCAAATCCTACGGGCCCCTTCTGCGACCGGATGAAAATATTCAGAGATAATCGACTTCCTGAGAAAAAGTCCAAGTCCTTACTCGAGATTGCTTGGACGACCTATAACGACAAAGTTCTCATTCTCCTGACTATCGCTGCGGTGATATCGTTAGCTCTTGGCTTGTATCAAACTTTTGGTGGTGAACATAAACCAGGGGAGCCTAAGGTTGAATGGGTTGAAGGTGTGGCGATTATCGTCGCTATTGTGTGAGTCAACACTCTAACCGTCAATATTCTCAGTCCGACGATGAACTAACAGTGGAAGCATTGTTGTGCTTGTCGGTACCGTCAACGATTGGCATATGCAGAGACAGTTCACCCGACTTACCAAGAAAACCAATGATCGCATGGTGAACGTGATTCGCTCCGGAAAGTCTCAAGAGATCTCAATCAATGATGTGATGGTTGGTGATGTTATGCATCTCGCTACTGGAGATATCGTACCCGTAGATGGTATCTTTATCCAAGGCAGCGCAGTCAAGTGTGACGAGTCATCAGCTACAGGAGAGTCTGATCTTCTGCGAAAGACACCGGCTGCAGACGTCTTCGACGCGATGCAAAAGCCAAACACCAAGGATGCTGAGAAGCTTGATCCCTTCATCATCTCGGGAAGCAAGGTTAACGAGGGCAACGGAACCTTTCTTGTCACTGCCGTGGGCGTCAACTCCAGTTACGGTCGTATCTCAATGGCCCTTCGAACCGAACAGGAAGATACACCGCTCCAGAGGAAACTCAATGTCCTAGCAGATTGGATTGCTAAGGTTGGTGCTGGCGCTGCACTACTGCTCTTCATTGTGCTTTTCGTCAAGTTCTGCGCCCAACTACCGAACAATCGTGGCACTCCTTCTGAAAAGGGTCAAGAGTTCATGAAGATTTTCATTGTCTCTGTCACTGTCGTTGTTGTCGCTGTCCCTGAAGGACTACCCTTGGCAGTAACACTGGCACTAAGCTTTGCGACGGTCAAAATGCTTCGTGACAACAATCTTGTCCGAATTCTCAAAGCTTGCGAGACCATGGGAAATGCCACAACTGTGTGTTCCGACAAGACTGGCACTCTGACGCAAAACAAAATGACTGTCGTCGCCACCACTCTTGGTAAAGTGACGAGTTTTGGGGGCACTGATACGCCTATGGATAAGTCCCAGAAGATCGACCAAGAAGCCATTACTGTGCCCAGCGTTTCAGAGACTGAGTTTGCTAACGGAATTAACCAAGAAGTCAAGAACCTGCTCATCCAGTCCAATACCTTGAATTCGACTGCTTTTGAAGGCGACCAGGATGGTCAGAAGACATTCATTGGGTCCAAGACCGAGGTCGCTTTACTGACCTACTGCCGAGACCATCTCGGGTCTGGTCCCGTGCATGAGGCTCGATCAACCGCTGAGGTTGTACAGACTGTCCCCTTTGACAGTAAGTACAAGTACAGCGCTGTCGTCATGAAGCTAGCCAATGGAAAGTATCGGGCATATGCAAAGGGTGCTTCGGAAATCCTGTTGGGCAAATGTACCAAAACTCTCGAAACTTCGTCTCAGGGGGATCTGACGACCACCCCGTTGACGGACGCCGACCGAGATATGTTCAACTTGATCATCAGCTCCTACGCCGCACAGACTCTTCGAACCATTGGTTCTTCATACCGAGATTTCGAATCATGGCCACCTGAAGGAACCGCTTCCCAAGAGGATCCACGACATGCAGATTTCAATGCCGTGCATCAAGACATGACACTGATCGGTATCTACGGTATCAAAGACCCGTTGCGGCCGACTGTCATCAGTGCTCTTGAAGACTGCCGCCGAGCTGGCGTGGTTGTGAGGATGGTCACGGGTGACAATATTCAGACGGCTTCTGCCATTGCTTCTGAATGTGGAATCTTTCGACCCGATGAAGGTGGCATTGCAATGGAGGGTCCGGACTTCCGAAGACTTCCGCCTGAAGAGCTCAAAAAGAAAGTGAGACATCTGCAGGTTCTGGCTCGTTCGAGTCCTGAGGATAAACGCATTCTGGTCCGCACCCTTAAAGATCTTGGTGAGACGGTCGCCGTGACTGGTGATGGAACAAACGACGCTCCCGCTCTGAAGATGGCTGATATCGGATTTTCCATGGGCATTGCTGGAACCGAAGTAGCTAAAGAGGCGTCGTCGATTATTCTTCTTGACGACAAGTAAGTCAAATAATCTCATGAAATGGGAAGGATATTGCTAACAAATCTTAGCTTTGCTTCTATTGTAAAGGGTTTGATGTGGGGTCGTGCTGTTAACGACTCTGTCAAGAAATTCCTCCAGGTGAGCCTTCAAGTCGAGTAACTCCCGACAATAATTAATGAACAACTCCAGTTCCAATTGACCGTCAACATTACGGCTGTGGTATTGACATTTGTCTCAGCTGTCGCAAGCAGCACCCAAGAATCTGTCCTAAATGCCGTTCAACTTCTCTGGGTTAATTTGATCATGGACACCTTCGCAGCACTTGTACTTGCGACAGACCCCCCTACTCGTAGTGTTCTTGATCGGAAACCAGATAGAAAGTCCGCACCTCTAATCACATTGAGGATGGCCAAGATGATTATAGGTCAAGCCATTTGTCAGCTCGCCATCACCTTTGTGCTGAATTTTGGTGGCAAGAAGCTGTTAGGCTGGTATGATGACTCCGAACAAGACACCAAAGAGCTGAAGACTCTTGTCTTTAACACGTTTGTCTGGCTACAGATATTCAACGAGATCAAGTATGTTGGATACACCAAGGAAGTGTCAACACTCGCTAACATATGATTTTAGCAATCGTCGCCTGGATAATAAACTCAATATTTTTGAGGGCCTTCACCGCAATATGTTCTTCATCATAATTAATCTCATCATGATCGGAGGTCAGGTTCTTATCGTATTCGTGGGCAGTGAAGCCTTCGAGATCGTTCGCTTGAGTGGGAAGGAATGGGGACTGTCGATTGGCCTGGGAGCGATATCTATTCCATGGGGTGCAGTCATCAGGCTTTGCCCCGATGAGTGGATCGCTGCCTGCCTCCCAGGATTCCTTCACAGAAGATGGATTTCACCTCCAGAGGAGGATTTTGCTGCGGAAAAATCGCTTGATTCAGATGATGAGTTCGTGCGGCCACCACTCCGTGTTATGAGTTCTCTTCGTGGACCAAGGGTACAGCAGCATATTGGCTTCAGAGAGAGGATGCGAAGGTATAAGGAAAGGACCCAGCAAAAGGCAAAGGGCGAGAAACATGGTCAGCTAGAGAAATCGGGGGCAGTTGTTGGTCACGTTGCTGAAGGCGGCCACTCCTAGCCTGAGTGTGTTCGTGAAGAGTAAAGAAGGTATAGCATAGAAAGTAATCAGACTGGTTACCTGGAAAGCATCGAATGAGGTCTGCGATGACGCTCTCGAAAATTATTGATCGACTTCAGCTTCCAGATATAATGTGTGAAATGGCATAGCTGTTTTAGGGATTATACATTTACTTTCCAGGCATGCTTTTGAGAACACAACAGTGGAGAGTATCGGGTCAACGGAACATTGATCATAAGTAGAGTTGAGATGCTACCAATTGCTATTACTCTTTAAGATTCTTTCAAGGCAACAGGTAGAATCGAGTTATTGAAAGTCGAGTTGTTGGGTTGTTAGTACTGTTAGTAGTTTGAAGTGAAGGCATGAGGAGGACTGACTTTCATGGGATTAAAGTGGAGCCCGGGATATCTGGCCCAACCAGCCAATCACAAGCAAGGTAAAGATGTCCCCCGGAACTTCGCGAATTTCCTGGCCTGACAATCTCTAGACTCCCCATCCTTCAACCGAAGCCTCACAATCGACCGTCGCAGACGTCCACCACCGACTCTTAGCCGTGTTTTAGACGCTCAATTGCGCTCACCAACCAAAATGGTAAGATGCCGATAGCCTCTGCGCCCACCATGCCGACCACGATAGCTAATCGCGCACTCATATAGGCCCTCGCCAACACCCTCTACAGGCAAGTCACGACGACAACGACGACGACCACATGACAACATACCGAACCTCAAGACTAATACGAATTGATTCTACAGGAGCCTTTTCTCCACCAACTACCTGATGCTCGCGACCGTTTTCTCCGCCGGCTTCGCTTGGGAGATGTAAGGCCTTCTCTACTTCGGACCAACGGGGGCAGGGTACTGATTGAGATGCAGCGGCTTCAACAACGTCATGGACAAGGTCTGGGATAACAACAACCGAGGCGTACGTTCGATTCTACCGTGACGATTTGATGCTACTGGATACTAATCAGGTTTGCAGCGACAATGGAAGGACATCCGACACAAGTTCCTTGAGGGCGGCGATGAGGATGAGGAATAAATTAGTCGACCTGGAAATTGATTATCGAGCAATGGGCGAGGCGAAGGAATGACTTTGTGCCACTAGCCGTGTACAAATTAGAAGAGAATTAGAGGCAGGATTTCATGCAAAACGTTTCCCTATCGTTTGGCTCGCCGGTTCGGGCACTTGATGCTTGGGACCGGTAGTCCCGCCTATTGCGTTTGCCTTGTTGAAATACATGTTGATTGTTATGTTCAACTCAGTGACCCCCTTTGATTGCTTCTACTTTTACTTCACTTGCTCATAGCTGTAAAGGGCTAATTCCAGCCATCAGTTGCTGATACAGTGACGGCGAGGGGCGACGCCTACTTTGGATTCAGCCTCAGGATGCAATAGACGGTGCCCAATTTATTCGTTAGAATATCCCACTCGTCATCAACCTGGGAGCCTGGTACTTCTACAACCTGACATTAACTGCCACAATTTTCACAACTAATTTTTTCCCCGTGGTTTTCTGTTTTCGGTATTAGAAGAAAGCCTCATACACAGACAAGCCATTTTTCTGCTGCATTGCTTTCGGGTCGCTGACGTCTTTATCCGCAACGTGCTGTTCCACCAGTCTTCTCCAATATTTGCGGAACCCCCACCTTACCTACCTGTATTGCCTATCAACAGCCTGCTTGACGACATCGCCGAAACCGCTGTTGACGTCTTTTTTGCTTTTCTTTTCTCTCTAATCTTAATCCTCCTCCTCCTCCTCACTCGTATCTGACTCAACAAATACTACGATGAGGCTGAATTGACAATGTCCCATTCCATGTCGACGCAGGAGCAGCAGCTCTGCCAGTTCTTGGCGGAGCTGCCCGCACGCTTCAACTACCGCTTCACCGAAGAAGCTTCGCGCGAACTGCTAACCAGCCTGTTCTGGTCTCTTGCCGGTGGTAGCAACGAATACATGCGATTACTTTTTCCGGACGGTAAACCTGGAGAGAGCCTCAAACTAAGCGACTCCCAAGGCGCAGTCGAGGGCGCCGAGTACACCGAAGCAGCGCGAGGGAAGCGATGTGGGCATATTTTCAAGCCCGGTGAAGCATCATACATGTGCCGTACCTGCGGCACTGACGAGACTTGCTGTTTATGCGCTCGATGTTTCGACTCGACCGACCACACAGGACACATGGTTAGAATTCACATATCAGTAGGAAACAGTGGTTGCTGTGATTGTGGAGATGACGAAGCATGGCGGACACCTCTGTTCTGCACCATCCATTCACACGTTCAGGGAGGTACCGACAAGGGTAAAGGAAAGGAGGCAGCCGGTCTGCCCGAGGACCTTGTAACGAATCTGCAGATGACTATCGGCCGCGTCTTTGATTACATTTGCGATGTCATCTCATGCTCTCCAGAGCAGCTTCGACAAGCCAAAACGCAAGACTCGATTCTTGAAGACGAACAGTCGTCACGACTCTTGTCAAAATACTATGGCCCCGAAGCAGAGCCATGCAACGAGTTCGCACTTATTCTATGGAACGATGAGAAGCATACCGTTCAGGAAGTACAAGATCAGGTTGCTCGTGCTTGTAGGAAGAGTCGAAAGCTGGCAGCAGAGAACGCTTGGGAGACCGATGCAATCGGACGAAGTATACTTACGTATCTGCCAGACGTTCCCCGACTGTTGGAAATGGCAACGATTATGGAGGCTATTAGAGTTACAGTCACCATTCGGTCTGCAAGAGACACATTCCGCGAACAAATGTGTGGCACGCTCGTCGAATGGTTGAGCGACATTTCCGGTTGCTCCGTTGGCCATGATAACAGTATCCTCCGACGAACTGTTTGCGAGCAAGTTATGAACCCCTGGCGCAAGGGCAGTCAAGCAACCCACACACTGGGCTTGATCGACGATGAGGAGGAAGACGACCAGATCGTGGATAGCAGACGTCGCTTCGATGGTATGAATGCTAGGTTCATTTTAGCATTGCAAGCTGCGGCAGGAGCCGGCGCTGGCGTTCAAATAGAGATTGACGACGACGACGACGACGAGGATGACGACGATGTTGATGCAGATATGGACGACCAGGCTCAGCACTCACCTTCCAGTTCTGTGGCTGGAGGGGACGAGGACGAAGACGACGATGTTATGATGGTCGATGCACGAGGAGATGTCGGAGACCTCGGTATGAACTGGAGAGACAACGATCAGGCTTTGGAAGAAGACGAGGCAACAATGGCTGGATATCCGCCTCCACCTCCGCCACCCCCTGCTCAAGCCCAGTCTCAGGGCCAGGCCCAAGCAGAAGTCCCGGCTAGAACCAGAGACAGAGAGGCAACGCCATCAGACTCTGATACAGCAGAGCCCTTGATCGCCCCTTCAATCTATGCCAAGGCAAATGTCGAAATTCCCAAGACGCCTGGTAAAACTGAGAAATTGGTTCCCAGGCCCGGAAATTATTGGATCGAGACACCTGCCGTCTATGCGCAGCGTGAGAATGTACCCCCAGCCGAAGATGTCTTCCGTCGCGTGCGTCTCGACTGGCTTCTGCTATTCGATCTGCGAATGTGGAAGAAGGTTAGGAACGACCTTCGAGCCTTGTATATCTCAACAGTCGTGACGATACCTGAGTTCAAGCGGGTTTTGGCTCTCAGGTTCGCCAGCCTTTACACAATTCTGGCTCAGCTTTACTTGGTCGGAGATCGAGAACCAGATCACTCCATCATCAACCTTTCTCTTCAGATGCTCACCACGCCATCCATTACTGCGGAAGTCGTTGAACGTGGCAATTTCATGACTAGCTTGCTGGCAATCCTTTACACCTTCTTGACGACCCGTCAAGTTGGACATCCTTGGGAGGTTTCCCCCGACGCAGTCCTTGGATTTGAGAGCGGTTCGGTCACTAATAGGCGCATGTATCACTTCTACCAAGATCTCAAGTATCTCTTTGGCGCTCCTCATGTCCAGGAGCGTGTGAGGTGTGAACCTCGCTACCTCATGCAATTCCTTGATCTCGTCAAGCTCCATCAATGCATAGGACCCAACGTGAGAGCTGTGGTAGAGCACGTGGAATATGAGGCGGACTCCTGGATCACCGCTTCTCTCGTAACCAGACAGATCAACCTGCAAGCTCGAAACCTTGCTGAGGCATTCCGCAACTGCCCACCTGATGAGTTCCACCACCTGCAGGATGCAATCCGCTTTACAGCGAAGACCGTTATTCTCAACTCGATTGGCGCCGAACGACATCGTTTCAAGCAAGGAGAAATCAAGGACGAGGTGCAATTCAAGACACTGAGTGATTTCGAATTTGAGGGCGAAGACGCATCTTTCGATGTTGTCAAGTTTGTTGTTGAAAAGGATGCTATCAGTTTTCATCATGCTCTGCACTATACCCTCTCTTGGCTCATTGAGTGCGGAAGATCATTGCCTGTCTCCACGATACGAAACTTGCTGAGCTTCACCCAACAAGAGCTGAAGTCGAAGCCGAGACTCATGGGCCGACCTCAAGTGCCGCGCAAGAACTACACTGCAGAGGACTATCTCATTGCATCTTTCGACTTTCCTCTCCGCGTTTGCGCTTGGCTTGCCCAGATCAAAGCCAACATGTGGGTTCGTAACGGAATCAGCTTACGACACCAAGCCAGCACCTACCGTGGCGTTGGTCAGCGGGATGTGTCTCATCACCGAGATATTTTCCTTCTACAGACCGCTCTGGTGGTTTGCAACCCTAGCCGAGTATTGGCTTCCATCATTGACCGCTTCGGAATGGAGAGTTGGGTCAAGGGTTTGTTTGAACTGAAGTCAGAGGCACAAGATGACGCACAGCACCTTGATGTTGTTGAGGACATGATTCATCTCCTCATTGTTCTGCTCAGCGATCGTACGTCCCTGATCTCATCAGAGGACGAGGCCCAGTCCAGACTGTTGGCTATGCGCCGTGATATTATCCATGTGCTGTGTTTCAAGCCTCTGTCTTTTAATGAGATTTGTAACAAACTCCCGGAGAAATACCAAGAGCAAGAAGACTTCCACCGAGTCCTGGATGAAATGGCTACTTTCAAGGCACCCGAGGGTGTTTCTGACGTCGGTACTTTCGAGCTGCGGCCCGAGTTCATTGAGGAGATTGACCCTTACATCGCGCACTACAATAAGAATCAGCGAGAGGAGTCCGAGCTGGCTTACCGAAAGAAGATGGCGAAGCGAACAGGAAAGACGGTGGACGAAATCGTATATGAGCCCAAGGCCCGGCCAGTCCCCTCGGGCATGTTCGAGGAACTGGGCGCTTTCACGAGCACAGGCATGTTTGCTCAGATCATCTACTACTCGCTTCTCTATCCCTTGATGGCTGGCAAGTTTACCCCATCGATCCCGTTCACTCGACTGGAGACCTTCCTTCAAGTCGTCTTACATCTCATGCTCATTGCAATCCTTGAGGATAAGTCACATGATGACGATATGAGTGAAGAATCAACCAAGTCATTCGCATACATTGCTCTTACAAAGCCCGGTCGCAGTAACTTCCTACCTGTCCCTGAGAAGGAGACAAGGACCATTGTATCTTTGCTCAACATGATGTCTTCCAAGGACGAGTTCAAGGCTGTCCATCCCAAGGTCGCACTTGTGCTCAAGCGCCTGCGCCAGAAGCGTCCCCGTACCTTCGAAAATGCCTTCGTGACTCTGGGGGCTTCTGTTGACCGCATAAACACCGCTTCGCCTGCCAACACGTCAGCTGAGGAAGAGCGAGAAAGGAAAAAGAAGGCGGCGCTTAGTCGTCAAGCCAAGGTCATGGCCCATTTCCAACAACAGCAAAAGAGCTTTCTGGAGAACCAAGCCACAATCGACTGGGGCAGTGATATAGATGAAGATACAGATGAAGAAGGGGAAGAAGAGCAAACTGAGGATCGGAAACATAACTGGAAATATCCTGTGGGAACATGTATCCTATGTCAGGAGGAACCTGACGATCGCCATCTCTACGGAACATTTGCTCATTTCAACGAAAGCCGCATTCTCCGACAGACAGACTTCCAGGACCCTGACTTTGTTCGCGAAGCATCGCAGACCCCTTGCAGTCTCGATCGATCGGCCGAGGACGTACGTCCTTTCGGTATCGCCCACGAAAATAGAAAGATGGTCGAAAAGATCAACGCTCGGGGTGAGACTTTTCTTGCCGAGAGACAAACAATTGGCAAAGGATTTCCTTCCAACGTATGCCGGTCAGGTCCTGTAGCAAGTGGTTGCGGCCATATGATGCATTACCGCTGTTTTGAGGTTTACTATGAAGCGACCGTCAGGCGCCACACGCATCAAATTGCCAGGCATCATCCCGAGGACACTCGACGTAACGAGTTCGTCTGTCCTTTGTGCAAGGCCTTAGGAAACGCATTTGTGCCTATTATCTGGAAGGGCATAGACGAGTCGTACCCAGGCTACCTACAGTCACAAAGCACATTCGATGACTTTGTCGAGAAACAGCTAGGATCTGCTTATTGGATTGGTGGAAGCAAGGCACGTGAGGATGAGCCAACCGTGCCTGATATGTTTACCCCAAGCCTCCCAGGTAGCCTTGTTGAATCTCTACTTCCGGCCCAAGCTTCAAGTGAAAATGCCTGGGGAAGGGATGATGCTGAGTCTCACTCATCAACTGTCGGTACTCCTGTCAGCTATGCGTTTTCCGACTCGATCACCCCTGAGCCGGCACAACCCCCGCCAGCCTCCACCAACACGGATGGTTCCCAACTGATGAAAGAACTGTTGGCAGCCTACCGCCGACTGCGAAACACGCTTCGTGTCAATGGTCTTCGCACCAGCCACCTCATCGATGCTAAGGGCGATAATGTTGGTGAGCTTTGTGCTAGTGACACTCTGGTAAAGTCTGTTGGTTTTACCATCTCTTCGATAGAGGTCCAGCAGCGAGGTATCGAGGCTCAACCAGGCATGACCCTTCTAGAAAAGATCCCTGAGCATATCCTTACTCACCTGAGAATCCTGTCAGAAACTGTCTCATCCTATATAGCTATTGGAGCGCAACCTGGCGGAGCTGAGAACAAGATCGAAGAAGAATTCAAGAAGGACAGTGAGAGACAACATTGCCAACTGTTCATGTCCCGATACTTTGGTACTGGAACCCCTTATGCTCGCCGGCCGCTGGACGTTTATCCTCCACTGCTAAGTATGGATTCGTTCCTGTTCTTGGTGGAATGCTCTTACGGCCTGGTGCCGCTTCAGAAAGCTGAGATCTCACATGTGCTTCGGCTATGTTACCTGGCAGAGCTTGTTAAGCTTGTATACCACATGGGTCGCAATATTCCTGTTGCCAGCTGGGTTGGCAATCTTACCAATCGGCAAACACAAGACCCGGCCATTAACAACTTTGCCGACTTTGCTCTTGGTGTCACAAAGACTGGCCTCGAGTACCACGCTGCTCAGTTCCCCGAAGGTGTGGAGTTTGGTGAGAACCGTGGGTTCCAACAACCTGGAGTAGACACTCTAGAGAGTTGGTACACCTTCTCGAAGAAATATGCTCTTACTTTCCTCCGGAAATGTGTAATCTTCCTCTACGTCAAGTACGGTGTAGACTTCAACAGTCATGTCTCTTCCAATCCAGATGCTGATGAGCTAGAGCGTCTGACAGAAGCGCTAAAGCTGCCGACGTTTGACGAGATGTGTGCATCCATCACAGACAACGCATCTTCTTGTGGCTGGCCTCAGACAACATCAGCACTGGTATCAGGCTGGGTCAAGCACCAAGTGATGTGGCCTGGAGACTACAGCGAAATCCCCCTCTCAGCGATGATGAGCCATCCAGGAATCTTTGAGCTTATCGGATTACCGAAGAATTATGATGCCCTCATTGATGAGGCTACCCGACGAAAGTGTCCTACGACAGGCAAAGAGCTCACGGATCCTGTCATCTGTCTCTTCTGCGGAGAACTGTCGTGCAGTCAAGGCACATGCTGTCAGAAAACGGATAGCTCTTCGGATCGTACCGAGTACACCAAGATTGGTGGCGCACAACAACACATGCGGAAGTAAGTGAATACGCATTGGAAGGCACTTAATAATCGAGGGATACTAACATTGTACACGTAGATGTCAACGCAACATTGGTGTTTTCCTCAATGTACGCAAGTGCTCGGTGGTGTACCTCTTCCGACTTTCAGGGTCCTTCACGCCAGCACCGTATATTGACAAGTACGGAGAGACTGATCCGCAGCTGCGTCATGGGCGACAGCTGTTCCTCAACCAGAAGCGATATGACTCTATGATACGAAACACGGTGCTTAATCATGGTGTGCCGAGCTTAATCAGCCGAAAGTTGGAGGCTGAGATTAACAATGGAGGATGGGACACTTTGTAGTAAACGCAGGGAGTTATTGGTACAAAGAAAGGAAAGTTGTTGGTATTACGCTGCGAATCAGGATCACCAAAGACGTAGAAAGGATTACAGACTACCTATGATATGACGGGCGGTGTAAGAGGATTGGTTGGAGTTTTTTTGTATGGCCGTCAGTATTAACGTTCAACATAGAAGCCTGCTAGGTATGTTTGGCAGATGAGATACCTAGGTACCTACTCTGTACTCTACCTGGGATTGCGTTTGTACCGATGTGAGTGTAAGTGCTGTTTATACAATCAGTATGCGACCGAAGCACACATGCAGTACAGAACTGCACCATCACCGCATGTACTGGAACAATCCTAGAATTCAATGCAGTAGTACCATGTTAAACATTGACCTGAACTTTTGCTAATCTATTGCATTCACGCTATTAATACTCAATGTTATTGTTCGTTGTAGGTTATCTATCCTCAATCTGATGATTGTTTACAGTGTAGAAGTTACAGTGTCGTTGCCTTGAGTCACTGTGACAAGGTTATGTACTGGCCAATCATATCGCGTCTGCAATCACCCAGGCGCGTCTACCTACCGTGGCTCAACTGCACTCAAGCCTCTTTGGATGGAATATGAACCACGACAAGGAAAGCACGCAGCAGCGCAGCAGAAGCAACGGTTTCTTTCCTCCTTCTCCTTCTTCTTCTTCTTTAATCCCTCTCCCCTTCTTTTACTTTCATCTTTCAACCATTTCCCCCCTCGCACCCCTTTTTGTTGGTATTTGTCTCTTTTTTTTTGTGATACCTGATAAACTGAAACTACCTCTCAATCGCAATTTCCATCGGGGGGACGCCTCCACTTGCCTTGCCTTGCCTTGCCTTGCCTTGCTCTCAGAGCACCATCAAAAATGGCAGGCAGACGTTCAGGTCGCGCTGCCGCCAAGCGGGCTGCGGCTGCTCTAGGTGAGTGAGTTCGAGCTCTCGTCTTGCAGCATCCAAACTTTTGAACAAACTGCCAAAAATCAAAATACAACAAACACATTCCCACCTCAACAACAATATTGTTTTTTTTTTTTTTTCGCTTCCGGCGCATTTGATGGTCTTATTTTCTTTTTTTCGCTCTTGACTTTTTTTAAATGCTGTTTTGCGTAATTGCGCGTAAACAAAATCGCATTCCTTCATCATGGCGCCCCGAGGAAAGATTCGCTTGAGACTGACGCGAAGTGCTAAATCAGAGAGCACCCCAAAGTCCTTTGCCGACCTAGAAGACGAGCCTATGCCCGATGCCTCTCCCAGTGCTCAGGCTTCGAAGCGACAACAAGTGCCAGACCCCGACGATGAGAAGGACGAGGATCACCAACCGAAGGAAGAATCAGGCGACGAAGACGATGCGGCCGACGCTGCTGAGAAGGACGATGAGTCTGTGAAAGAGCCCACCCCGCCTCCCCAACCTATGGTTCGTAGAAAGCGACTTGGTCGTCCACCCAAGAACCGACCTCCGGACTGGGACAACATGATTTCGGTTCCTGCCGACGAAGCCAACACACCGCGACGTCGCGGCAGAGGCGGTTGGCGAGGAAGAGGCGGTCGCAAAGGAGGTCCTGCTGCGCCAAAGGCCGAGCAGGTCATTGATGGGGATGGAACGATTGCCGAGATCGCAAACGACGAGTGCGTACTACCCGAGGATCCAGAAGGCGAGACCAAGGTCGACAAGCTGGGCAATCTACAGGGTGGACGCGATTATCGCTGCCGAACATTCACAGTTACGGGTCGCGGAGACAGACTTTACATGCTTTCGACAGAACCGGCACGATGTGTTGGCTTCAGGGACAGTTATCTGTTTTTCACCAAGCATAAAAAGCTTTACAAGATTATTGTCGACGATGATGAGAAGCGTGACATGATCGAGCGTGACATCATCCCTCACTCCTACAAGGGCCGTTCAATAGGTATCGTTACCGCACGATCAGTGTTTCGAGAATTTGGTGCGCGCATCATTGTTGGTGGAAAGCGCATCATTGACGACTACAGCGTCGCCTTGGCTCGCGCCGAAGGTGCTGTCGAGGGCGAGATCGCAGACCCGAACGATCACTTTGTCGAGGGAGAACCGTACAACAAGAACCAGTATGTTGCGTGGCACGGAGCCAGTGCTGTGTATCACACCAACGTACCGTCAGTGCCAGTGCCCAGCGGAAAAATTGAGTCTAGGAAACGCAAGGTGAACGTCAATGACATGAACTGGATGTTGGAGCATGCCCGTGAAGCCAGGTACGTAAATCTATGCCGGTGATATGCACTATTTAAGGGTTGCCATGATTCTAATTGCCAATCACACAGTACCTTCAATGCCAGTATCAATGCTATTCGAAAACTCAACAATGCTGGTGTGTACGACATACACACCAACGTCATGCAGTACCCAGTAACAATGCAACCAACGAGAGCCCGCATTGAGCAAGTCGCTCCAGAGGATGAGGAGGAAACTGCAGGCAGCTCCGTGTTCCCCCCTGTTCCGGCCAAGATGGCGCGCAACTTTTTTGTTGCCGACACATACTTTGAAACATCATCGGCGGGTGTCATCTCGGCATCTGGAGTGGACGGCACAGCAAACTCGGCGGACTTTCTTGCTTCATTCCAGGGACTAAATGCAGTGTCGGACGATATCAAAGATCTACTGCCTCCGGAGTGTCGTGCCGCGTTTGACAGCGCTGCGGAGAAGGAGACAGCATACCGGTCACGATGGGGCCCTGAGGCTGAAAAGATGTCTCGCCGGCAGCCTGTTATTGACAAGGCCATTGTACCTTACAGCATGACATGATCGGAAGCTATGTTGTTGGCGGCATTGGATCCTCTTGACGTAAACCCATCGGCATTCCAGTTATTGTTATAATGATGTGGACATCAACTGGAGCATGGTTTTTATTTTCAACAAGGCAGGATGGAGTTGGCCTGGCACTGGAAGAGGGAAAGCAATATGGGCGTTGGGTGTCATGAATTAACACTCGGTGTGAATTTCTGAAGATGTGATAGGATTGCATCAGTTGAGTATAGAGTCATAATACAATACTGTATAGAGCCTTGCTATGTAAAGCAGCAAAGACATGCATACCAATCGAGCGCCAGGTTAGCAATGATTGGTCTTGACTTGGCAATTGTGGAAGGGAAAAAAAAGTGTAGATTTTCGGCATGATGCCTATGATGGCATCAACTTTAGGCCCTCGGTTGTTCTTTTAGAAAATTTGTTTTAAAATTTTATGGACGGAGCTTTACGATACGATAGCTTGCATTACTAGCATCAATGGTCGAAGCCATCGTGCCTCTTTCAGCCGCCGACGACGTTGCGCTTTGCTTCGCTCCGCTTGCTCGTTTGCCGGTCCTCGGCCTCATTTTTTCCCTCCTGCAGCATTGCGGCTCCTTAGCACACAAGCAGCAGGCCTAAGAAGAACTTAAAGAAGAAGGCTTTTTTTTCTCCTCCTCTCTGCCGTCCCCATCCTCTCGATGCCCCTCATTTTGTGTTCTAGCCTTTCAATTCTTTTCCCTCTTGTTCTTTTGCAGGGTCTGTGATAGGTACATACAGACTAATGACGCTTCTCCAAGTTAGCGATAGAGTGCAGAGTGGATATCTATCATCACCAACCACGTCTTGGGCGGTACTGTAACCCCCACCCTCGGTTGAGGTGCGTTTTTCTTCTTCTTGTTTCTCCGTGTTCCTTGTCATGAGTTTTGCGTACATGACAGTAGCTTGACTGGATGCATGTCGAACACAGGGCTTTTCCCCACACGCATCCAATGATGCAAAGCTTTGAGCGTGATTATGATGAGGTGGTGCTGTGCTGCTTTGTGTCAATCAGTGTACCAGTGAGTGGCAACTTTGAAGTATGAATTCAGCCGAGAGACGAGAAAGGATCAGGGTCTCGATCGTCGTCTTCAAGCTGAACTTGGCGGGCACTTGTGACGCAGGGCAAGTTCTGCCTTGAGCCGTTGATGACAGAATGGTTCTATCCGTGTCGATCTAGGACGTATCTTGTGTCATACAAAAAAAATCCGGTATAAGCACTGGAACTGACAAAGGAAACTCTGCCCACATATGACGAACGTTCAGAAGCTAAGCACACCTATTGCACCTCCGATATCTTGTAAGTGTCTGTATGTATTATTCAAATCGACAATTTGACTGTTGGCGTAGGTAAACAAACAAATGTGCAAGCCGCTATACTATGTATGATTTCCTTGTAGAATAATACAATGTCAGCAATTGTCTAGCGGCAGATTTGGACTACCGTATTGTGAATGGTAACAATAACAGGCTGGTGTAATGGTCATTGGGAGACGAGTTCAAGATACAGTACTACAGTCTGTATCTGCTCCTTACATGGCAATCAAACAACATGCCGTAGTGTTCACACTCGCCTCCCACTTATATGACTGCATGGTTGGATGATCACGATAACCGCCTCCGGGGAGGAGAACCGAATATGCCCGCTGTTCGTAATGGTGGCTAGATCCCTCGATATGTCAAATATCCCATTCACATTGGCCAAGTATTTACATCGCCCCCCAATGACTGCCAGGCATTGTTAAGCCCTTCCTGCGTCTCTTGGTACCGCTGATAAATTCACCATTGGCATGTTTTGATATAGGGTAGTATCGGTCACAGGACGTGTCAGAGCGTACATGGGGCATCCAACCATCCCACGATGTTGGTAAATGCTCATCGCAACTCACTGCGAGGCTTATGACCTTCAAGATATGTCTCATTGATGTGCAGTTCACACCGCTACACTTGATTTCACGCCTGTCACGAATAGACTTTGACCAATTTGCTATCACAGCAGCCGTCGTTGATGTTGACAGAAGTTGAGGCCAGCTGACATGCCAGTGTACCCGCCCTATGCATTGAGTGAGCATATGGATTTGACAGCAAAGCGGCCCTAGGAGTCAATGGCCTCTCAAACGGTCATGCACGTACATGCAATTCCTGCTTACTGTACAGCCCGTAGTCGACCCGGCCAAACTCGAGGCGCACAAGGATCAGTTCACGATCCGTCTCTCTGCGTGAACATAAACTGGCGCTACACGCTGCACAACACCGCCCAATGCTCAGAGGCCAAAGCGCTTAGAGGATGAGGGGTCACTTTTTCTCCATGGTCCCTCAGTAAGGCGGTTCCTAGACAGACCGAATGGTGCATAGTTCGCGCGGCGAAAAGAAACAAAAGCGACCATCACGCGAGTGAACATGGTGTTCGTTGCGGTCAAAAGGCGCCAACGGCGATCCAATCCACTGGTCCATGCCCTAAGCGGCAGGGTTGGCCAAGCTAGATGAGCGAAGGATACAGTAGACTACTGGTAAGATGTTGACATCGAAGCGAATGAGAGCCTGTCTTCAGTGTTGTCCGTCAAATTAGTAATGCCCTATATCGCGGCGTTGCGGTGTGACATGGCACCTTCTGTTCGTCTTCATTTCCCGAGAGATCAACTCCGCCATTTCACGATATCTGTTTTAGTGTTGAGGGTCATGATACTTCTGCTGTTGAACGAAGCATTTCGAGGTCAACAGAAGGGACCTCCGAATCAACGAATGATCCAAGACCCTGAGAAGTCTAGAATGTCCAACCCATTGAAGGTGTCATACCACATTCGGACTAGGTCCAAGAAAGGACTCTTTACAGACCTCGCAAGGGACCGTATCCATCACGATTAGCTCCGAGCACTGAGTGGATATCCACGTTAATCAGCGCGGCTGCGTTGGTCCCTGTTCAACGTGTCCCACAACGCTTCAAACTCTGGCTATCTGATTTGATCGATGTCTCCCTCAGTGTCGGGAATCGCTGTAGAGGCATAGCGGAAACCGTCAAATGATTTGGATAAGGTCACATTAACAGTCTTGGACATCGAGCCCTAAACCCCCCCTTCTTATTTTTCACTAGATCAGCAAAGACCCAATGCAAAGCCGAGCACAAGTCTGCTTAGAAGACCCTGAAATGATGGGCCGCCGCCAATCCTATGACACTAATTTAGGAACCAGGACATGGTAATAAGCAAGTGCTTAGGCCTTAAGCCTGGTGCATCTCGTCCCAAGGTCGTTAATGTATCGCGACTAAACCAGACTTCGTAGGCCCATCCTTCGATCTGGTCACGAAGATCTCTCATGAACTGTGGCGTCCAACATATAAAAAAGTACCAGAGAGAGGTCGGCACTGAGCTACGCAAGTAAGACTCAAACCAGCAGACGTAGAATTGGCTCTGAACAGCAATTTGTACGGCAAAAGTCAAGGAGGGTCTATGGGAATAACAAAGAAACAAAGCTATCGATTGCGGTGCTGCGACGGGGGCTCTGACAACGGCCGCACTGTTCGTGTATCATTTTTGGCCCGTTATCCAGAAAGGGAGTTTGCCAGCCACGCGACACGGAATTTTTGGAAAATTACATGCTTCAGAAGACATGTTTCGTCTCGTAATTTTGAAGCCGTGCTCACATGGCAACCTCCACTGGCCAAGGCGAGACGGTCGGTTCAAATTAACCGACCAGCTATCCGTACATAGTTAATTTCATGGGGGAACGGCGCTACGTATTGGTTCTGCATTACAGCAATTGCTGCCCTGGTCGGTGGATCCAAATCTCCCAGAACAGGGCTTGGGGTAGTTAAGTCGTGGTATTGGCTGAGGACAACAGCGGTGAACAGCTTGGTGAGAAGGAAATGGGGGTCGGAGCATGTTACGTACCTACCTATCACCACGCACCCACTCTAGTGCAGCTGTCGAACAAGTTGTTGATGTGCTGGTAGGCCAGACGGCGTGGCAGAAAGGGGTTTGTGGCCTAGATGCCAGATGCGTGCATCGCGCTTGATTGATACGGCGTTGGTGGTGGATCTGAGGCATTTCCCTCCGCATTCCTGGGCTGGAAAGTCCATTCGGCCCAAAGCTCAATACGTGCGTCCTGGTGTGTTATCAAGAGAGGCAGAAAGAGTGGTTGGGAGTTGCAAGTGAACGTGGTTATACCGTACACGTGGAGGCAGTACGTAGGTTTCTCGTTTATATTAGCGATTTGCCAAGTAGTAGTCATTTGGTCTCAAGGGGGTTCAAGGGTTAACTAGGTAGTGATTTGTATGGAGTACAGAGCAAGCAAATATCTGAAGGTTTCTGTATCCTCAAAAGTTGAAATTTGGCTAAGGTCGATCAGGAAACAGATCGAATGCCGGTCAACGCTCCCAATGATTTTCTTTGAGCACGACCAGCACTAAAGCCGAACCGATTCCACAATGGCTTAGGCTGGGGCTTTCGAGATCGGCTATGCTCAGAAGGCTAATAATGTGCAACGGGTCAGCGCGAGAAAAAAAGAAAAAAGAAAAAGGAAAAAAGTGTTTGGCCCACTGACTTCATGGACAGCTCCTGACTTACATGTTAGTGGTTCCGAGAACAGTGAGTTTTTGTGATCGACCAAGAAGGGAATCCCTGTAGGTAGCGGTATTTTCGTACCGTACCTGGCCCTTAGGTTCTCTTGGGAAAGTCACCTATTGAAGCATCTGCGAAGTGAGTCAAATGGTTTCTGGAAGCACACCTCAACAGGCAGGCAGTAGAGAGTGTGGGTCATCCTGAACTTGCTACATGAGCCGACCAACCAATATCAGTGGTAGACAGCAGACAGCCTGAACGAGTTAACAAGCAGACACAAGCATGACCGAGGCGTATGGCGAAACAAGACGTTTCATGCCCTGTTGCTTTGTTTTTGTTGACGGACGGTTGTTGTTGTTTTTATTGATTCTTGCATCTATTGCTTCTGTTGATCCATAATGTCATCTCGTTGCATTTGAAATTGAACAAAGTAATAAAACACGGGACCCGGAGCGTCTCATAATAAGTGCCCAGTAAAATAAGGTACAGGACGTGTGCAATGCGGATGGTAATTGGCAGCTGCGCCTTGTGGAGGGCAAACATGAATTTACAGACTGCCCGTGTATGAGCAAAGTAAGAGAGAGCAAAAATGGCTTTGATCGGCACGAGAAAGGGAAGATGAAGCTGGTGATGACGATGGACCTGTTCCTTCCCATCTGGAAAGATGTTAACGAATAAGGGAAAGTACATGCAAGCGATCAGTGGCCACGCAGAAATTTCTGGCGCTTGCTTCCATCCTTCCTGCTGCGAGTGACGGTTTAAGCCACAAGCATGAGGGACATGAGCTAGAGAAGGAGACGGGAGGAGCACATGAGAACAAAAAAAAAAGTACAAGGCTGGCAGCAACTTCCATGCTAGTGACGTCTCCAATGCAATACAACAAGTCCAATCCAACCACCCCAAGCGTGGCAAGTGCACTACACCTCAAGCACTAATCACTAATACAGTAACCACCAACCTAAACTGCCTGCGACCCCTTGGCTCTCCCTAATGGATGTACTGTATGTATGTATGATGGCTAAAAATGCGGCAACAACGATTGGCCTGGCATCATTGTTAAAGCAATCTTGGCTCAAGTGTGTCGCAAAAACGGTCCTCAGTCTTCCGACGCCCTGAAAGCCCAAGCCATAAGAAAATGAGAGTCAGGAGACAGGAAGGCCCCTGGAGTTACAGTAATCTCAATGTGAGGATGGAGGAAAATAGCAACTTACGCAAGAATCTACGTATAGGAGACTATCTTTGGATAGGTATTCCCCGACTTTCATCGACCAGACCAGCCCAACCTGGTAGCTCAACAGATGTACTTCTTTTTCTTCTCTTCCTTTCTCATCAATCGATGTCAGTATCGAGACCCATTAAGCCGTCACAGCGATAGTGGAGGACCTCGCCTCTGTCCGAGAAATGGCCCCCGATGGCTCGGATCAGGTGAGAGGGCTTACTTTGCAGTACGAGTCGCCATGCCAGAAATAGCGTCCACTGCCGCCTCGGAGTCCACCCCAGGCCATCACGAAGGATGGTGCTGGTTAGGGGGTGCAATAAAAAAACACAGCATCCTTGACAAGATAAAAGAGTACGTACCTTCAAAGACTTTAATTCCATATTGATGAATCTATTTCACTGATAGTATCGCAATATTCTTTCATGATTCAAAATAGCACATGGCTTGGACTGGAATATAGTTTCTGATTTAGATGATGTTGGCAGATAAAAGACATCGTAATGATGAATTGGATAAATCCTGAAGCGATGCATGGAAGGCACAACAGCGTGATTGTGCTCCCGTACCTGAACAGTACCAAAAAGCATCACGATATTAGAGTAACAGACGTTATTAGTGCGTGATTACCCTCGTCATCATGGCAAGATGCAGTCAGTCAATGGGTAGCGAACATCACAACCAGATCAGGGCAGCCAGATCCTAATGTCGGCCTTCTCATCCTCTTCATCGAACAGTGAGAATGATACCCTGAATCAGCCACTGAACCGACATTGGCTGACAAGGCTATGTGGATACTCGTCCGAAGCGGCGCTAGGGAGAGGCCAAGTCGAACAAGTCAAGGAAGCGTGGAACCACTGAGACGGGTGACTAGGCATGTACCTGGCTACCTTTGAGATTGATGAACCCTTCTTGCACCGAAGACTCCGAGTTTCCGGCCTAATTGTTCCATTCTTCAACTTTTAACGCCAGATCGAGAGAGGACATGAAAGCTGTATTTGCCATCGTGTCGTTTGTCTCGGATAACCTGCTGGCAAAGTTACCTCTAGGCTTAGACAACCATTTGGAGACCTGAGTGACTGGAAAGACGAGTGAGCGAGTGACTAGCTGGTTTGATGGTAGAATGGATGACCGACTGTCTTTGAGGGAGGCGGGTAATACGCGCAACTAGGCCAGGTACTATGTATACAGAGCAGTAGAGTTGCTGTACGGTACGCGGCTAGGTACCAGGCAGGTGAAGCAGGTTGACGCACGACCACGGTGGAAGTGGTGGTAATGACCTGGGGCACCAAACAGGCAGCGCTCTGCTTGGCCAGTCTGAACTTTGATGAAAGAAGTTGTCCCACTTATGGTTCTGCTGGGTTTCTCACGCATCCCATCCATCCCTATCCCTGTCCCGTCTCCGTTCGAGGAGGGTGCCACTTTTAGTCTCCTTTGACTGGGGCCCCCTTGGAATTTCAACCGTCATTCGCTACCCGTGTCAGCCTGTCAATACATACAGACTTTTTCTTCCATTTTTGCCGACAAGAAGGTACCTATTCAATACAAACTGTTGTTTCCCACCAAACAGTCAGACAGTACAGTTTCGGTACCTGTTCGATGACTCGTGGTCTGCTTTTATACCTAGAGTAAACCGCCCGCCCCAGCTACAGTACATAGACAGATAGAGTCTTGGGTCTTTGTGCTTTCCACATGAATTAGATTCGTACAGATATAAGACCGTTTATTCGTTGGTGACCCAATCGACTCCAGTTTTATTTCCTGCTGCTCCATGCTCGCCGCCGTCACTTGTCGCTCCGTGCGTGGTGAGGTGAGGTGCATCGCCCGGGGGCTTGCTGGTGTTGTGGGCTAGGTACCCAGTAGGGTAGGGTATGGTCGGGGGTTCCAGGGAACCCATCCACCCAATTCGAGTCCACTCGAATGACTCCCGTTGGCTTGTCTCTTCACCAAGGAAGAAAAAAACTGGCTGGATTGGATTGGACTGGGGATCGTGACTGGGGCCTGGGGGACCTGGCAACTATCTGGCACTGCTACGCTGTACAGTACATACGTTGACGCTGGGCTTGGCTACGTACCTACCGCAGCCGTTACTGCTACGACCATTTTAGATGATGGGCCAAAGAACCTCGGCGTACTCGTACTCCCTTCTTTGCTCATGCTGGTACTCTGTACGGTACCTCTGTACCTTCCCTAGACCACGGGCTTCATTAATTCACGCTCACTGCAACAGTGGAGGAACGAGCACCCGACCCTCACCCAATTGACCAGGCACCTGAAGTCCGCCACGCCCACCTCCACACTAACCTGCACACTCACTTGCTGCACACTCTCTGCACCCGCTCTGTCTACGCGCATTGGACCAGGCCAGTCCAGTCCAGTCCTAACTGCACTGCATCATCCCCCATCCCATCCATCCCCCCCCATACCCATCTCTCCATCTCGCCATCCATCCATCCATCCAACCTTTCTTAGCCCTGGGCTGTCCGGGCTCTTGCTTCTTCTTTCATCCTCTTCCACCCTCACCATCATTTCTTTTTTTCTCTCTTCCCTTCACCCTCCTCACCTCTCTCTACCTCTCTACCTCTTCCTCCTCCACGATAGAAACCGAACTCTCCCACCTCCCAGACAATTGTCAGTCAGCAGGCCTTCATTTGGTTTGTCGACTTTAGGGTTCTGGTACTTTCTCGCGCGAGTCTCTTGTTGCCCTACCGGTGTCTACCCAGCCCGCTGCTGCAGTAGATTCGAGCTGCATACTCCGAACGTTCTTGAACCTTCATCAACAACCTTCGGACTTGTGGTTTTTGGGTTCTTTACCTCTGTCATCACGATTTCTTTGTCACAAATAAACATCCTCTCTTTGGTGAGTCTCGCTCTATTCTTGGTTTCATCCTGATCTATCGCCAATTGTGGTTTCGCTACGATCCATCGATCAAGAACATCCGCGTTCACGTCTTCGGATTTTTTTTCTCCTCGCTCTTGCCTGTCTATCTATTCCGTTCCTTTCTCTCTATTATCGACACTTCGCAATGCAACAACTGGACGCCGCAAACATACGACTTCGATTTCGATATCGACGACTACAAACGACCTGACCACTTTTTCACGATGATCATGACAAATTTGGCCAAGAACCCCGACTAACTATCAGATGTAGACTGCTTGGATTTGAGACTCACTGGGTTTCCTCTTTATCATCGACATTGATTTTATTGCCGCTCACGACAAAAGCGATCATTTTCAGGTCCCAATAGGTCGACCATACGCCAGTCATCTTGAATCATCACGATTCCTATACGTTTTCCGCATCTTGACATCAAAACCCGCGATACAAGGTGCATCAGTAAATGGCCCGAAGCGCCTACTGAATTTTAGTCGATCCATCATCGACACAGCCTCGAATCACTTTCGCGTTTACGCCCTCGGGACCGTCTTAACTGTGGTATAAATCCGCAGTTTCGCTTCACGGCCCTTCGATTCGCTCCATCACCCGACAAAGGTCGCGTTCGATCTTCGTCGGACCCATCTCCAATCTTTCATCATGCCCGGAGGCGTGTGTGCCGTCCTCGATTATGAGGTCGACATGATGTCCGAGTACGTTGCCGAGATGGCCACTCGCGTTGTCACACCTGAGGCTGCTGTGACCTCGCCCTTCCGCAAGTTCGTGTCCCAGATTCTTACCTCGACACGCTTGCCCAGCACCACCATTCTCCTTGGAATGAACTACCTCGCCAAGAGGATCAACACCTTGAAGGGACAGGGTCCTTACAAGGCCTCTGAAGGTCAGGTCTGGCGCTACTTGACTGTTTCTTTGCTTCTGGGAAGCAAGTTCCTCGACGACAACACCTTCCAGAACCGCTCCTGGTCTGAGGTGAGCGGCATCGCTGTGTCTGAGCTTAACTCGCTTGAGTTTGAGTGGGTCGAGTCTATGGGCTGGCGCCTATACGTTAACCTTGACATGAGCAAGGACTACCAGGCTTGGCTCGAGAACTGGCGTGACTGGCAGGACATGAAGAAGCGACAGGTCGCCCAGGCCAGCCGCGAGAGGCTAGCATCTGTTCCTGCCATCGATACCGACATCGCCAGATACTCTGGTCATCGCCAGTCTCCTCAGTCGCGTTACCTCCAAGAGCAGGTTGCCGAGTATGAGCGCTACCAGGCCATGAAGGCTCAGCAGAACTACCGCCCACGCGAATCTGGCTGGGGCCATACTTCTTGGGGTGCGCCACTCACTCCCCCCGATTCTGGTTACGGCACCCCAGACTACGCTATGTCTGCTACCTCGAGCAACGACCGCTATAACGAGTGGTTCTCTCAAGCTGCTGCACAATACGCCAACCGGTATCCTCAACCCCCTGCTCACAGCACATTCTATCCCAACTCGCGTCACAACTCCTATAGTGGACACTACCACTACTCGCAGAACATGTGGGAACACGGCCTTGCAGAGTGCAGTTGTGCAGGCTGTGTTGATCCTATGAAGCAACAGGTTCCCTATTTCGTGCCCCACGGCTACAGCCAACCTGTCATGGGTTAAGATTTTACAAAAAAGTTTCACATAATGCCTCTGATCGAGGGCGGTTCGATCTTGGAAAGAAGAAAAAAGTTTTAAAAGGTTTCATTTTTACGGCCACGATTTTCCTTACTATACGCATCCCGAGAACGATAAATTCGCATTCAGATACCCCAGGCACGACAAAATTGTTCACAAGATGACCATTTCGGCGGATCAATCTCAGGATTTCTACTATGGCCATGACTGGACGACAAGACCAGGGTAGCTTTCGCAAGGCTCGTTACGAGTCAGCAAGCTTATTCCTTTCTGGTCATGCCCAGACACCATGGCATTTTCCTTACTGTTTTATTGGTTATATGTTCTGTAATGGTCATACTCGGCGTTCGGCTTTATCATTTTACACTACACGGTTCAGGTTCGATAGACTTGCAGTTTACAGTTTTCATCGGTACTTGCACCCAACAGCATCCACCTTTTCGTCGCGCAGAGATATGCGGCACGCCACCTCAGCTTACGTTGTCGAGATACGGAATAGGCATCGACGCCGACGACCAGACGACGAAGAACTTGAGCGCAATACATCCTACTATAGACGGCGGTTCGGCAACATTACACCAGCCACTCGCTTGGACAATGCATTCTGTGGTAAACACAGGATGACATTGAAGGTCATAATCTACTTTGACCATTTCTTCTTCATTTTCTCGTCCATGCACAGATCAATGAAACTTGATTCGAAAAGTATGATCTGTCAATGCTCATTGGACCATACGGCATACGTTTCTTGAGGGCGGTATATATCTCCTTTTTTTTTTCTTCTTTTTCTTTTCGTTTGTTATTGTAAAGTGGCAGATACGGATTTTGACCACAGGGAACGGTTTCATACGATGGGGTTTATGCATTGAAATCAGCGGGTAAAACACGGGATTTGGATTGATTGCTCGATCATCGGTTTGTTATTATATTCTTGTTTTTTTTATCCCTTGGTGTGTTGGTATGTCATCAACTCGTTGATGGCAGCATGCCCTCCACTGCAGGGAAGGGGTGTTAAGCCCTTGACTTTTGCTTCAAACAGGGTTCGGTGTCAGGCACTGTCGCAGATTGACCTCAACACCATGTTGAAGAGGCTGCTTTTCATCGCGTCGGCTTAATGAAATCATTACAATGCCGAGTTTGTTTTTTTGCTACCACATCTTTTCCTTTTCACGACTTGGGACGATTCACGGAACATTTTGAACAACATTCAAGGGCACGGAACGATGCAGTCTACATATATCAGCTGCTTTGAATCTCGATATTGCGATTCGACATTCCCGATGTATTTTTCAGCTCTTGAAAGCTGTTTTTAGGTAGTTGGTTTTGTGTACTTTGTGCGCAAATAAAAAAGGTGTTAAAAGCATTCTTTGTTATTTATGTGCATGCAATGGGTTGGATTGTTCGATTTGCATGAAGGCGGATCTGTAAACATGATTTAGGTAGGTGTGCCTAACTACCAAAAATACGCACGAGCTGAAGCGGGATTTTACCCCGTGCCTTGCTGTCTTCTCGTAAGAAGTATCTTGCTATATAGTTATGCTCAAGCAATAAGAAATCAAATAAAACACTTCTGTCGCTTCCTGCCTCCCCAATTTCCATTTCCTTGTGACAAAAACTTTGGTTACAGTTATCATAAATTTGCTTGATCTGCTGGCGGTAGATTATCGGATAGCTTGTGGTTACGTATGAGGGCAATGCTTGAGTTCGACGGGGATCAACCTTGGTTTCGTCGTACATTAGTACTCTTGACTTCATACTTATACCGCCTGTGACTACGGCACTTAGGCTCAATCACATCGTCAAAATATGTCCAACCGCTTTGTGTCTGCGGGCAAAATTGGCTCGTCTGGTGAGATAACGACAGATGCGAATGGCACAGACTCAAGGGCAAGCCAACAGCCCCTCCACAACTCTGCCAAATTGAAAGAATGGGAAGCGGTTCAGCAACAACTGGAAAGCGAAAGAAAAAGACGCGAGGAGCAACGCATCAAGTCGGCTACAGGAGAGGGCGAAAAGAGCTTATACGACGTACTCCAGGCAAACAAAGGTGAGTTTCTTTACAAGATATGATATCATACCTGATACTAAATATGAAACAATAGCGGCGAAGCAAGCAGAGTTTGAAGAACAAACCAAACTACGTAATCAGTTCCGCGCCTTGGATGACGATGAGATAGAGTTCTTGGATGAGATACGCGCCAACAAGCGCGCCGAAGAGGAACGCGTAAAGCGGGAAACAGAGGAGGGTCTCAAAGCATTTCGCGAGAGGCAAAAGGGTGATGCCGGTCAGGGCGAACCTTCTGATCCTCAAGAAGGAGGCGAATCCTGGGAGATCGGTCGTAAGCGGAAGCGCAATAAGGAGAAGGAAGTTAAGGGTCCAAGGCGTAAGGTGAGTGCCGTGGAGGAAACTGACAAGCAGTCCAAGACGGCAGCAGAAACCAAAGAGGAAGATATAAAAAAGGAAGACAAGCCGAAGGTTGCAACCCAGACAGCTGCGAAGCCGCCTGAGAAGAAGGGTCTGGGATTAGTGAGTTATGGGAGTGACTCGGATGATGACTGAAGACATCGCAAGAACTTATTCGACACTCAAACTTTATATATAAACTCGAGTAGACACATTGGAATCGTGGAACAGAGCAGATCATCAACAAATACCACCCCTCGCTCTATCGTGGATGCAGAGAGGACCCTGCCTTCGTTTAGGTGTGATATATATATATACAAATTGTCCCTTAATCATAAGATGCTCCCATAGAGAGTGAATGTGATAATAGTACAAAAAACTACACAGCGGTTTCATCACACCGCGCCCCAATTCATATCCTATAAATACAACGCCCTATTTTATTCGTTACTATCCACGTTGCCAACATTAGGCCGATAGGGCTTGGCGGTTATTGATTCAACGGTCCAGTTCCACAAGCTGCGGAAGCTTCCCTTAATCCAACCCTCAACCTCGGCCTCAGGGACCTTGACTTGGGCAGCGCGAGCTTCGATCTCAGGGGTCATCTCAAAGCGTCGCATGCGCTGTGCCAGCCGAGGGTCAATGACAATGGGTGCAGGCCAGATCTTCTCCTTCGGGGGCTCAGCAGGAGTGGTCGCAGCATTGTCATCGTCCTTCTTGGCGGGCTCCTCGGTCTTCCACACTGACTTGACCCAGTCGTTCTCTTCGTGCTTGAGGACGAGTTGCTGCTCGTACTGGCCATCAGCCTCACGCCATTCGCGAGATGAAGCGGCGAAGCACACGGCGGCAACTTCTCGTCCAATTTCGTCGGCGAGCTTGCGGCGGTTGAAGAAGCGGTTCAGACGAACTAGAGTGTGGCGGAAGCCAAGACGGTGAGGGAGGGGGATGGGGTTTGAAGGGGAGAATTCGGCAGGAATTTGGGCAGGCAGGCTGGCGGAAGGGTAGTCAGCGGTGGTGTTGTAGGGAACCGGTTGGGGTGGTCGCTCGGGCTTCTTTTCCTCATCTTTCTTCTCCTCCTTAGGCTCGTCCTTCTTTTCTTCAGCTTGTTCACCCTCAGCCTTGGGGGTCTCAGCAGCTGGCTCGATAGCGGCAGGTTTCGTTTCTATCTCGGGCTTCGCAGGAGGGTCAAGAGGGCCGAGCCAGCCTTCGTGTAACCCTCTCATATACTCCTTCCATGTATGCAAGCCGAAGACAATGTCGCCCTTAACACCCTCATATTCTGGTATTTTGTTCTTCTTCCTTAGAGCTGCCGTGATCGCCTCGTCTGTTTGTAAATCCTCGTCGCTTGGTCGCTCGTGCTGTCTTCTCTCCCGGCGAATCTTCTCTGCTACGGCGGCTCTCACATCGCCCTGTTGCCTGCCTTGAACGAATTCCCAATCAAGACCAGAAGCGGCTAGGACTGGCTTTGCATACTCGATAAAGTGATCCTGCGCAATACGCAATCCGTCTCCAGGGGGCGATTCGAGATAAATTGTCAGCTTGCGAGGAAGATGGCTTGCTGAGGGGATTAAGTCGGTCGCGAGAGGAGCGACAACATGCTTCCACTTGGCTGTAGCTCTCTTCTTCTCGCGCTTGTCGTAAATAATAGCCGCTGAAATAGAACCGGTGATGGCCCAGAAGATGAGCCAGTTTCGTGAAGGGAGCTTTCGAGGAAGATTTGGCAGGCCCATCATTCGAAGAGCTGGGTTCTGCTTTGGCTTAGGAGTGGGAGCCTTGTATGTTGCGCCGGTGCTACCAGCAGACTGCTGCGCTGGGGGATTAGAGTCGGCCATTGTATTTAGGTATTATGACAGTCTTGATCAGAAAAAGACTGGAAAGCTCGAGGTACCTGTCGCCGAGGCCGTCGAACTGTATGAACCGCGGGGCAGCGAGCGTCTTGATATCGGCCTTGCCGTTAGGTCGGACCGCTGGAAGAAAAAAACGGCGATAAGCAGGTCCGATAAGGCCCGGAGGTCGGAATGGAAATACCTTGCCTCCGGAGTATCGACACGATAATGGATGAAGGTATATCTTTGGTCAAAGTTCTAGAAATGCAAGGAAGGTTGCCTTGATCCAAACTACTCTTCAGTTTGACAGCTGCACACTCTATCTTAGTAGGTATCTAGTAGTATAATGTTGGACCATTGTTAACTGTCATTGCTTGGTTGGTTATATCTATGCTAGGGCTACTAAGGCTTGAGGGGCACCTCCAGTTGAGCATACGACCATTGACTGAGTCGGTATTACAACAGTGCAGTAGTCTCAATGTTCTTAGGTAACTAAACGTCCAAGGAAACCCCTGGTGAATTGCCATGTGGGAAACACAAGCGACAGATGGATGTCACAGAAGCCGAACCGAGCATGGGTAAGCTCTATCTGCAATTGCTGAAGGGTTGTATTAATAAAACAAAAACGCTATCCGAGATGATCTGAATAATGAGCTACCTCAAGAAACAGATGACATGTCGTATCAGAATTCATATACCTGGAACAGACAAGGATGAGAGGATAGTTCAGAGGTTAAGAAACTGAAAGTTGAGGTTGTTCATGCCTAAGGAAGGGTTGGAATAGGTGGAGGACTTTGCGACATGCAAGTGACAGGTTCACCTGAGGCTCAGGAAGAATATGTACAGTAATAGAGTAGGTACAGAGTACCTAGAAGAGCGATAGCCCGTGCCGTGCTACAGGACGTGCGTGCATATCCGTCCGTACAGCAACCCGACATCCAATCTGGGGAAACACCGCGGCAGGGATTTGGCCCCTGAGAGATCTTCAATACAGCAGGGCAAAGCAAGGGCAAACCTAGAAATAGCTGTTGCAGTTGTGTTGCAAGCATCGATGATAGAAATGAAAACTCAGAGAGAAATTGATTAATGGATGGTCAGTTCACGATCGATTCGTTGGTCTAGCTTGGGACGAAGATGTATTCAGGAGTTGCATCCATTGGATATCAACTGAGGTACAGTACCTACTAAGCAGGCAGTCTTCTCGAATTCGATATCAGACAATGACGAACATGGATGTTAGTTGGTAGGTAGCTTACCTTAGTAGGTAGTTCACCTGCACATAGGTACGATGATATGATGATTCAACACCATGAAAAGCTCATTGTTTCAGGCGGATAAGTCATCAATCTAGTATTGCTCGAATATCGAAATGTTAAATCCTACCTAGGTACATACTAATTAATCTAATGGATCTCATTCTATCGCTCACTAGATGATCGGTTCGTAACCACAGCATACCTACCTATTGAGGTACTTAGGTATAGAGGTATTGTTAGAAACATCCACTGGAGACTCACTAAAAAATCAAAATCCAACTGCTAACGGATCCAACATAACTGTACCTATGAAGTTAACTGCCCCGGTCCAGGCCTCTAGGATCTCCTCCCAAACACAGAACTCCTCCTCTTAGCTGGCTTGATGCTGCCAACTGTCAATCCCATCCCAAAACCAATGGAAACGTTTCATGCTTTGGAATTTCGCCTCAAGGACGGACGATAACCAGATCCCTGCGAGTTCGACTCAGTGCTGTGCAGCGCCGCGCAGCGTAGAAGTGGCAGCATCTGCCACCACTGGCCAAGCGCAGCCCAGTACTGCCAATCTGGGCTAGGTACATCAATAAGTACTTATCTACCTAGGTAGGTACCTACTAAGGTATCCTTAGCATCCATCGGGTTGGAGATACATACGCCTGCAGAAACATCCCCTACAACTATTTTCAAGTCTTTTTCAATTGCTCCTCTTTTTTTCTTCTTCAATTTCCTATCCGTTCATCTAATCTGAGACCGTCAACCGTGCGCTGGTTTCTAGTTGGAGCCCGGATCAGCTTCTCTTTGTGCTCCGCCAGAAGTGGTTCTAGTACTACAGTACTATACCTGACCTTACCTCACCTCGCCTCGGGGCACCTTAAAGTGCTTGTACTTGCCTTACTGGGTACAGCACAACAGCTCTACGAGGTACTTACCAATTAACCTAGCCCAGTCCCGCGCGCCGCCCCTCGCTCTCCCCTCCACAAGCCCCTGGACTTGACCCTCCCCTGAAACTTGTCCGCCATCTCGACTCCCACCTGGCAGTCTTGATCCGATTCTTTCACTTTCACTTTTGTCGTTCCCAACTTGTCGAGACGGTATTACGGCGAAACGAGGCGATAGAGACGCCGCAACCAGACAAGATGGATCCTAACAATAGCAACAATCGCCTCTATCTCAACTTTGGCAACGGCAACGATCGTTTGACCGCCTCGGACAGGGCCGCCTATCCCACTACGCCTTCAACCTTCCCTCAGCCTGTTTTCCCTTCAACATCTGGCCAACAGCCTGGCGGACTGCAGCCTCAACAGCAGCAGCAGCAACAGCAGTACGCCGGAGGTTATGCGCCCCAGGGTTACTTTAACCAGAACCAATATGCCCAGTACGGTGGCCAGCAACAGCAGCAGCTGAACGATTATCAGCAGGGCGCTGGGTACCAACAACGATCCAACACACCGGGCACCAACGATCCCAACACCGGCCTCGCCCACCAATTTTCTCATCAGAACCTTGGTGGCGCCGCTCGGGGGCAGGCTTATGCTCGAGGTCCCTCGTCAGGTCAGCGTCCCAGAACCGCTGGCAGTTCAGGACAGCAGCCTGGCTACAACTACATGAACGCCCCTCCCATGCCTACCCAACCCTCCGGCTCTGGCGACGAGTTTCAACGAGCACCTGAGCGAAACCCCGATAAATATGGTACCAATGCCAACAGCAACCAGAAGAAGTGCTCCCAGCTTGCTGCCGACTTTTTCAAGGATAGTGTCAAGCGAGCACGCGAGCGCAACCAAAGGTATGGGATAGTAACACAAGCTCTACCACCGCATCCAGGAGTGTATAACTAACCAGCGACAACCCTACAGACAGAGTGAACTGGAGCAGAAGCTTCAGGACCCTACTCAGGGCGCCGCTAGACGTGAGCAGCTCTGGTCCACCGCTGGCAGGAAAGAAGGCCAGTACCTACGTTTCCTGCGTACCAAGGACAAGCCTGAGAACTACAACACCGTCAAGATCATCGGAAAGGGTGCTTTCGGAGAGGTCAAGCTCGTGCAAAAGAAGGGAGACGGAAAGGTGTATGCCATGAAGTCGCTCATCAAGACAGAGATGTTCAAGAAGGATCAGCTTGCACACGTTCGATCAGAACGAGATATTCTCGCCGAGTCCGACAGTCCATGGGTTGTCAAGCTTTACACCACATTCCAGGACTCGTACTTCCTTTACATGCTGATGGAGTTCTTGCCCGGTGGAGATCTCATGACAATGCTGATCAAGTACGAAATCTTTTCCGAAGATATTACTCGTTTCTACATTGCAGAGATTGTTCTTGCCATCGAAGCTGTGCACAAGCTAGGCTTTATCCATCGGTGTGTACCACATTGTGTTACCCCCTTTCCTCCCTGAAGTCTGTCTGACCATGAAACAGTGACATCAAGCCTGACAACATTCTTCTTGACCGAGGTGGTCACGTCAAGCTTACCGATTTCGGTCTGTCAACAGGTTTCCATAGACTCCATGACAACAACTATTACCAGCAGCTCCTCCAGGGACGGTCTAACAAGCCGCGCGACCGTAACTCTGTTGCCATCGATCAGATCAACCTGACTGTCAGCAACAGATCCCAGATCAACGACTGGCGACGATCCCGAAGACTGATGGCTTACTCAACTGTCGGAACTCCTGATTACATCGCTCCCGAGATCTTCACCGGCCACGGCTACACCTTTGACTGCGATTGGTGGTCTCTGGGTACCATCATGTTCGAGTGTTTGGTCGGTTGGCCCCCATTCTGTGCCGAAGATAGCCATGACACCTACCGCAAGATCGTGAACTGGAGACAAACTCTTTATTTCCCTGATGATATAACACTCGGCACCGATGCGGAGCACCTGATCCGAAGGTAAGGCACCTGTTGTACCAATGTGAGAGATGCAACCGCTAACATCAAATAGCATGGTCTGTAATACAGAGAATCGCCTCGGCCGTGGTGGCGCGCATGAGATTAAGAGCCATGCTTTCTTCCGTGGCGTCGAGTTTGACAGCCTGCGCCGCATTCGCGCACCTTTCGAGCCTCGCCTGACATCCAACATTGACACCACCTACTTCCCGACTGACGAGATTGATCAAACTGATAATGCTACGGTTCTCAAGGCTCAGGCCCTCCAATCAGGCCGACAGGCTGAGGAGTCCCCCGAGATGAGCTTGCCCTTCATTGGCTACACATTCAAGCGGTTTGATAACAACTTCCGATAAATGCAATTGAATATTCAGATTTCGAAACGGTTTCATCCACGAAACAAGCTCAGTTCTGTGAACGGGCTTGTCTTCACTACCACTAGGATAGGGGTGGCAAACTGTACGAGCACAAACATGTTGGCTTGCAAGCAGCCTTTTGTGGTATGATGGGACCATGCGATTCTTGTATAGCGATGCTTGGCCTTTGTTGTTGATCTTTCTGTTGTTTCAGAACGTCTTTGGGATCGCAGGACAAGTCTAGATGGAATGCATACAGATGGTTTAAAACGTTTACAGTCTGTAATTTGCATTATAGGGGTGGTCATGTAAGAAAAAGAAAAATGCGGTTTTCAGGCATTGCCATACAAGTCAATAATAATCAACAGAATAAAAAAAGAGACCTGAGTATAAATGCCTTGTGACAATCAATAATGGCTTGGTGTAAGAAAAGCTTTTATTCCATGGTCTGTTGTCTTTGCAGGCCTCGTAACGATCTGCACATTTGAAGTATTGACAATCCTGCATTTTGAATGGCACTTGTCTATACACTGCATCAAATCAACTCTTTATGCTGCTTGCTCTAAATCTGATGACCAAGCCTTCAGCCATCATTTGAAAATCCTTGAACGCCGTACCGTAACCAGAAAACCCGTTTCTTGACTCCCAACGTACAAATGACCACATCAGAGGGTATAAGTTTGCATCGTTACCTCCGCGCTGTCAATCCAGGGGCAGCGTTGAAGCGCTCCTCACGCTCTGTCATAAACATAACTTGGATCCAATACTCTTTGGCGTCCGGGTCCCAAAAGGCAAATTGCTTGTCCTCGCGCTTGTCGAGCTCACGCGCTGGGATCTTGAAACCAACTGTTTCGTAAGGCTCGGCAGCAACGAGTAGATACTGGAAGTTCTTGTCGGGCTCTTCGACGTGCTGGGTGAAAGCGTTCATGACCTGCCACTTGGGCGATGTCTCGGGTGTTGCATCGGGGTATTGAAGCTGGAAGAGTAGACCCTGCTGTCGAGAAACCGGATCGCGAATTTTTGTGATCTTGTAACCCGGACGTCCGATCTTGACGATGTTGCGTCGCTGCGCAAAACCAGCGCCTGTAACGCCGATGGGCAGACCGGTAGCCGGGTCGACAGCGCCCTGACGACCCTCCTTCTGCTCACGAGCAGCGCGACGGGCGAGGTTGGTCTGATGCTTCTTTCCTTGTGTATGAGCGAGATATGAACCGTCGTTCTGGTGGACAGTGAGGCAAAGACGACACTCGAAAGAGCCAACGTGGTTCTTGAAGAAGTAAGGGTCCTTGTCGAGGTCGATGGTCTCGAGGGCGAGCTTGCGAAGACGTTCGCGACGGTCGGCGTTTGTGGCGGATTGAGAGGCGACACCACCGCCTCCGAATTTCGAGCCGGCACGGTTTTGGAAATCCATCTTGTTGGAGGAGGGTCAATTAGGTGAAAGTAAATATTATCGGAGTTGGGGTTGCGGTCGACTTGCGCGAAGCTGTGATGGAAAGAAAAGCGCGGTTGTATGCCTAAAGTATAGATTTACTATCGAGTTGGACTGGGACTGGGCGAAGAATTATGTGGAGACATTAGAGATGCGCCAGACCAATCAGCGCATATGGTTCTGTACTGCAACAGATGACTACCTACCTACCTCTATATACCTACCAAGGTATGTATGTGTCTTTCACAGAGATCGTGTCGACTCGCGTTAAACCTTTAAACCGAATATCAGATATTCTATTATAGCTCTGTAATTTACAGCTTTACGAGATCTGCATGCTTAGATACCCATACCTCAACACAGCTCACAAATCTTTCAAACTCAGCTGCTGGCGTTCCAAGCACCATAGCAATGAATCCTCTGCGCACAACCCAAAATCCTTCTTCCATCATTTCAAACCAAAAGAGATCTCTAAGGGCGTCTATTTCTTCAACCTCCCCAGCTCGTTCAATAGTACGATCACCGTGTGTAGTGAAATGCACTCCCATGATCGTACCTATACCGGTAAAGACAACTCTTGTACCCTCTGTTACTGCATTGAGTCGTTCCCTAAGTTCATCTCCAGATTTTGTAAACTGGATTGCGACTTCGGAAGTATAGACTTTGGTTAAACCAGCGTGTCCAGCATGAGTCACCAAAGTGTTGTTGTTAAAAGTGCCTGAATGTGAGAGAGCGTTGGGAGATCGAGGATCAAAAGCTGCCATGATGTCCGCTCTGCCACCAAATGCACCAAAAGCCAGGCCTCCACCAAGATATTTGCCAAAAGTTTTGAGGTCTGGCTTAAGGCCTCTTAGTTCAGAGATGCCTCCTCCAGAAAGGCGGGAAGTCATAACTTCATCTATGATGAACAAGACGCCAGCCTACTCCTGGGTCAGTATGAGAGTAAAGTATGAAGAATGAGCAAAACTCACTTTTGCGGCAATGTCCTGTATGCCCTGGAGAAACTCAGGCTTCCCAGGTAGACCGCCTCCAGAGCCCTGCATTGCTTCTATCAAAACAGCGGCGACTCCATCACTCTCAATAGCGGCACGAGCACTATCAAGGTCGTTGTACTTGGCCACTATCCAGTCATCCATGTCCACGTTATTAGCTTCTGGCTTTCCACCTTTGAAACCTATGACAGCGCCATGATAGCCTCCGCTGAAAGTTACGACTCTTCTCTTCTTAGTAAAGGCCCGCGCAGCTGCCAGAGCATGAATGTTGGCCTCGGTACCCGAATTACAGAAGCGAACATGCTCGAGATTGAATCGACTGCAAAGCTCATGGGCGAATAACTGCTCTTGAGCTGTGTTGCCACCCAAGTTCATTCCAACATTGTCCAGCACATCTCTGATTGCCGAGAGAATGACGGGGTTTGAATGTCCATAGAGAGCTGCTGTGAACTCCCCAGTCAGGTCTGTATATCTAGTTTTACTGTGAGCGATTGTTGCGACTTCGATACCTCGTGTCACTTACACATGCCCATCTTCGGAAGTGACCTGGTGTCCATTTCCAGACTTGATCACAACTGGGAATGGGCTGGTGTGAAGAACGGTCCTTGTGTTTCCACCGGGCATCGATTCGAGGGCCTTCTCATGTAGCGCTTTAGACCGTGGGTTGCGAGAAATATATCGATCCAAAGCAGCATCGAGCTTGGGCTGGATTCGCTGAGTGATGTCTGAAGACATGGTTGCAGTAATTTGATGAAGATGAACTACAATATGATACTTTGAAGCCTGATATGAAGATAATAGAAAAGAGGTAAATATTTCATAGAGTATATTCTATGTGTTCAAATCATATAAAGATAGTCTGTTTCGCATCTCGGGATGGAGTAACAATGATTGATAAATACCATTATTTGGAGTAGTTTTCGGGTTTCCTAGAATCGGGTCTCGGGTTTGACCCCGTGTAAGTCCTGTTGCTCAACGACAACTCAAAGTATTGCTGAAATATGTCAGTCCTCAACAATACGCAGAATGTTAAGCATTGGTATCTTGATTCTTCGTCAGTTTTATACTTGGAGGTACTTGCCTATCCAGTACCTGCCTACCTACCTAGGTACCCAGACACGGCTTGCCCATCTCGTGTCCCCTCTATAGGAAATAAAAGCTACAAATATACTTAGTCTTTCTTATGCTAGAGAACATTTGAATATCATTTCAAGTATATCATTGGCAAAATTTCAATGAAATCATGAATATTACCATGATATCCCATCTTTCACGCGACCCTATCCAAGACAATGGGGGCTGTGGAAGTAGGAAGGTACGTACCTTTCCGAGGTGGGGGAAAAAGAAAAGCGGTCTAAAAAACAAATCGGCAGAATTATGATATCCCACTTAATTTTTCAAACTTTTGGTCGAGGCCGTCTCCTAGTGGAACAAGACAAGCCGACATAGACATAATCCAGTCAGAAATTTTACAATGGCCGGCTCGATCACCAAACCCAAGAGTAAGTCGCTACAGTTATCGCTACCTATAATCTTTGACATCTAATACAATCCAGAGCCCAAGTCCAAGCGAACTCCTGTTCGTCTTCGCCACAAGATCCAAAAGGCTTCCGCCGCAAAGCAAAAGAAGGAGCGCAAGCTCGCAAAGAAGAACCCAGAATGGCGAACAAAGCTAAAGAAGGACCCCGGTATCCCCAACCTGTTCCCTTACAAGGAGAAGCTGCTTCAAGAGATTGAGGAGAACCGTATCAAGAAGGCCGAGCTGGCGCAAAAGAGAAAGGATCTGGCCAAAGCCGCAAAGACGGGCGACAAGGATGAGAACGCCATGGCCGATGTCCAAGCTGACGATGCTGATGAGATGGAGGACGATGGCATGGACGAGGATATCGACGAGTCAAACCCCATGGCTGCTCTTATTGCCAGCGCTCGCGCTGCTGCCGCTACTTATGACCGACAGCTCGCTGACGACGACGACGATATGGATGAGGACGACGACAGTGACGATTCCGACAACGACCGCGGCCCTGAGATGTCAATTGGTCAAGCCTCCTCAAGAAAGACTTACGACAGAGTCTTCAAGCAGGTCGTCGAGCAAGCCGATGTTGTCCTTTACGTCCTCGATGCGCGCGATCCCGAGGGTACTCGTTCTCGCGAGGTTGAGCGCCAGGTCATGGCCGCAGCAGCAGGTGGCAAGAGACTCATCTTGGTCATCAACAAAGTCGATCTGATCCCCCCCAAGGTTCTCCGAGACTGGCTTGTCTACCTCCGCCGCTACTTCCCTACTCTGCCTCTCCGAGCTTCTGGCGCTGCCCCCAACGCACACACCTTCAACCACCGCGACTTGACCGTCCAGAGCACCTCTGCCACACTTTTCAAGGCCCTTAAGAGCTTCGCCGCCAGCCGCCAGCTCAAGCGTGCTGTCTCTGTTGGTGTTATTGGTTATCCCAACGTGGGTAAGAGCTCTGTTATCAACGCTCTTCTCTCGAGAATGAGTGGAAAGGGTGGTAGCTCTTCAAAGGCCTGCCCTGCTGGTGCTGAGGCTGGTGTTACCACAAGCATCCGATCTGTCAAGATTGATAGCAAGCTTACCCTCCTCGACTCCCCCGGAGTCGTGTTCCCTTCGTCTTCCTCAACACAGTCTGCCGGTCTTGTCTCTCTCAAGAACGCCACCGAGGCACATGCCCACCTGGTCCTTCTCAACGCCGTCCCCCCCAAGCAGATCGACGACCCCATTCCTGCTGTCACCCTTCTCTTGAAGCGTCTTTCCGCCTCTCCTGATCTTATGCAGAAGCTCACAAACGTCTACGACATTCCTGCCCTCCTACCTAACCGCGCCGATGGCGATGTCACGACCGATTTTCTCGTCCAAGTCGCTCGCAAGCGAGGCCGTCTGGGTCGTGGCGGTGTCCCCAACCTTGCCGCCGCTGCTATGACAGTCGTCACTGACTGGCGAGACGGTCGCATCCAGGGATGGGTTGAGCCACCTGTTCTGGCCGTAGAATCTACAGCCACCGCTGCCAAGCCAGTTATCAAGAACGCTGGCGAGGATGAGGTCGCTGCTGACCAGAAGCAGATCGTCACCGAATGGGCTGCCGAGTTCAAGCTCGAGGGTCTCTGGGGCGACGACAGCGCTGACGCCGATGATGCTATGGAGCAGTAAAGAGAAAATAGGGCATTTTGGTGGTTTGTTAGCAAAATTGACGGACGGTTTACATGAGTTCTTCACTGGAAAGTTTGGCGTTTCAAGGATGGGTGTTAGAACGGTTTAGATCCGTGCATATACATTCGTAAAAAAACAATCTGTCTAACCTAAAGAAACTCCTACATGGTTTCACCATGTGAATCGTAGATTATGCATTATGCCGTATACCTCCTATCCGAATCAATGATTTTTGTCTTATCTATGCCTCGATCAATTCCATCTTGACGCCCCGCTTGCCGGTCATCTCATCCTTCTCATCACGGACTCTAACCCTGACCTTTTGGAACAGCTCGACCTTGATCTCTCGGCTTCCCTTGGTTGTGAGAGTGTAAGTCTCAGCATCGTACTCAGCCTCTGGCTCAGGTTCCGCAAGATCCCTCAATCGGATCAGACCCTCGGTACCAAAGCGTGGAACAAGGACGACAAAGCCGTTACTGAAGATCTTCATTACAAAAGCGTCTTCTTCAGCGACCTTGCCCTTGAGAGCTTGGCCGACGTAGTAGGCGATACTGGCGCGGCCTGCCATCTGAGCGTTGCGATGTCGTACGTTGATGTTCTTGCAAACGGCCTCGAGACGACCTCGGCTGCGAACATTGGGGTGAATGGCTTCGTAATCAATGGCGGCGGCGAGCTGTCGATGGGCAAGAAGATCGGCGTAACGACGAATGGGGGATGTGAAGTGAGTATAAATCTCAGAGGCAAGACCGTAATGACGGAACTCGGGGTAAGCTTGGGTACCGGAGCAGAAGTACTCTGCGCTCATCATGCAACGAGTGGCCATGATACGCACAAGAGTGTTGAAGAAGGGCTCCTTGGGATCGACACATTGATCCAGGGAATCAGCGAGAGCCTTGCTAGAATCCGTGCGTAGCTCCATGCCACGTTTGGTGCGAAGCTGGTTTGACAACTCATCGAAGTTGGTTTTCGGAGGAGCGCCGTGGCGACGTAGGATGGCAGTTTGAGGGAAGGCTTCGTAAATCTTGGCCGCAACGCTGATGTTGGCGAACAACATGAACTCCTCGACAAGAGAGTTGGTGTCGAGAAGCTGTTTTGTCTTGACGTCAATGGGATCAGATGTTTCGGATTCAGTCTGCACCTTAACTTCTGGGGAAGAGAGGCTTAGAGCACCAGCTTCCATTCGCTTCTTCTTGAGCTTCTTGGAGAGCATGAGAAGCATGCGCATACCCTTAGTGAGATCGTCTTGCTGGGAATCGTCGTCGATTCGCAGCTGGGCCTGTTCGTAGCTGAAAGCTTCCCGTGATTTGATGACAGATTTGGTGAAGCGAACTTTGACAATGTCGGCATTGTCGTTCAACTCCCAAAGTACAGAAAAGGCAAATCTCTCGACATAAGGCTTGAGCGAACAGAGATCCGTGCCGAGCAGTGGAGGAAGCATGTCAATGCGCTTGTCCACTAGATAGACAGTGGTACCTCGAATACTGGCTTCAGTGTCCATAGCGTTGGCAGGCTTCACAAAGTTGGAGACGTCAGCAATGTGAACGCCAACTTCGTAGTTTCCGTTGGGAAGCTTCTTGGCATGGAGGGCATCGTCGATATCCTGACAACCAACAGGATCGATACTGCAGATGAGAAGTCCTCGAAGATCCTCTCTTTGCCTCCAGCCAGGATCATCCATGCTTGTAGGCACTCTCCAGTCATGTCCCTCTCTGGGAAGGCAATCCAGCACGGTCTTGGGGAATGGTCGATATTGAACATCCCATTCGAGCAGTAGAGCTTCGGTCTCGGCTGACTTGGTCTCCAGCTCACCCAAAGATCGCACAAAGTGCCCAACAGGATGCCTGGAGTCTCGCTCCCAAGCATCAATGGTTACCAACAGACGCTTACCGAGAAGATCAGCCACCTGCCGTGTGCGAAGACGGATCTTTGGAATCTTCTTGTCCATGGGGATAAGAAAAACACTGTCCTGTTTGCGGCCTTGGCTAGACGCCTTGCTCGCTGATGAAGGGTCGATATGACCAACGTATTGACGCCAGTTACGCTTGACTACACCAACAACCTTAGCTGTGGGCTGGGGCTTGCTCTCTGAAGTGCTCTTCTGGGTCTTCTTGACCTGTTCTTGAAGAGCTTTACGCTCCTTCTCCGAGACGAAATCTTGGCTCTCTTCCACGTCTGCGTTCTCATTCTTGGTGATGGTATCCTCCTCGATGATCTTCGTTGAGGGTTCCTTCCACTGATCCTGGGGAAGCACCTCGACGACTACAAGGTCACCATCAACAGATCGGTTAATGTTCTCGCGGCCGAGAATCAAGAGAGGCTTTGGAAATGCTGGAACTTTGATAGAACCCTCAAGGTAGTTGTATGGTGACACGTTGAAGATACCCTGGTGCATCAAACCGGCCTTGACTCCAGTCATCATCTTCGATAGGGTGAAATATTCAGGATAGAGCATCTGACCCTGCGTCTTGAATGATCCTTGGCTTTGTGCCTCTGCCACCATGTCGAGGAGTCTATCACCGTCCTCGAGAGTACCAACGTAGTCCCGCAGAGTTGATGCATGAATCCCGTCCTCCTTAGCTTTGCGTAGGTTGTCTCGGTCATCGCTAAGCATCACTACCGTTGGGATCTTCTTTGCCTTTGTCCTAGCGAGATGCTCGCCGTACCACTTGACGGCTAACCGGACAGCCCTATCATTGCGATCATTGACGGTCTCATTAGCATCACGATGAACAAATGTCTCGAGTCTGAAATCGTTGAAAAAGACGTAGAATCGCTTGTCTTCGCTCTTTGTGAGCCCCACTAGCCGGTTGTAGAGAGGTAATGATCGATTTCGTAGTTCCTCCAGCACTGTTTGTAGGATAATCACGTCATAAAAGGCTGAGCTCTGCTCAAAGAGGTCCATCGCGTTAAGCAATGCGTTAGTATCAGGGACTAGGTAATGGCCCTGAGGGAAAGCCTTGGTGCCGGCAGGCTTGTCCGAAAGGACGAAAGGCTGAGCTGTAATGAAGATTAGCAAACTGCAATAACAATATATGAATAGTCTCATCACCTTGTTGGGCAGCATTTCTGGGGGCGTTCTGAAGGCAAGCCTTGCAAAGCTTCGAAGAGCAAGGAATGTCTGTTCGCAGGTAGACTTCTCTCACAATTTTCTGCACTTTGCCACTTCTAGTCGAGCGCACATAGACCTTGCTTGAGATATTCGAGGCCAAAGGGTCGGACTCGGTTGATCGTTTTAAACTCGCCATCTTTGCTAGATTCTTACTCTGGTGGTGTAGTAAGTTGATGAGTAGGTATGATGAAAAGACTCTTGGTTGCAAAGCATTCGCGACGATAGTGGGGCTCTTATCGATAACTGATAAGCCAGTTAACTGAGCTATCTCTTGATTACTAGGTACCTACCAAGTACCTATAGTCGGTTATAATGCGCAATGAAGGTATATGGGAAGGGGGTAAAGTGCCGAGGAAATAAGATTCTAAATTCAGGAATGCTATGGATCAACCAAGGGTTTCTCATTTGCGCCCTGCTTCGAGAAACCTCGTCGTTCGTGGCAACCCAAGTCACATGACTGTGCATCACGTGTTCATCTCGAGCAACTTCACTTGACCTTCTCTCTTGGGCCTTCCTTCCGCAAATGATACTGCCCTTTCAATAAAGTGAAGATGGAATTATCGATATCTGCTTCGAAATCGATCTTCAATGAATCTTCACGAAAGATTGTGCGCATGTGGTGATGCATCCCGCATCAACAGTCTGCTCCGCTTCTTCATCAGTCACGACTTACACGTTCCTCATTCACCAGGGTTCCAGCCGTGCTTCGGACTAACATGCCTATCTTGATTATTGAACTGCTCACTACATAATTGGGCGTAGACAAGAGCCAACCGCAAGATAATATTTACGATAGAAAACAGAAGTCTTGTCCTGTTGACAATAAAGCGACTCATCTGATGAAGCAAAGTCACGTTGTGAGACTGCAGACAAGGTATGCTCTTTTCCGAAGATATCGCAGGTGAACAAGGAATGCTTAGAGTCCGGACGGAAGCTAAAGGAATCTACAGATTGCTTTCTGCTTGTTCCGTGCACGCAGTTGTGCCTCCGGTCCGTACCACATAATCGGACGGGATAACTCAGAGCCCGTCTGTTCTAGCAATATTTGCATCAGTGCAAAGTATACTACCGGCTCGAACCAACGGAGTCTTCTGAGGCCAAAAAAATAGCAAATTTTGTCTACCACAGAAAGCAACTTCTACTCGCGAACAACTACTCTCGGCAGGAATAAAGTGCGTTTTCGTGGCTACAAACTGCAAAGCTGGCATGCGCCGGCAGTGTTACAGCCCGCTGAAAAGCCATACCGGGATACAATAGTGGTGAGCGCATTCAAGGCCGTTCCACTTACGACTCCCGGAGCCCGAGTCAGTCATCCGAGCTTTTGCTAAAGATGCCAGTAACTATCGGAGCCTTCAAGCCCACAATCCAGGAATTCCAGCTGTAAACCCATAATTCTACTCTTACGTCCGTGGGCAAGACGAAATAGTCTTGTTGAATATCCGCCCCATCCAAGTTGCCTCTCGAAAATGGCCACTTGGTAGTTCAGACTTGCCCATTGCGGTCTTCTCGATGACAATCTGGCCCAGCATCTTGTCTAGGGACAGACGAACCACATAATCACCAGGTGTGACTTGCATTCAACGTTGCAACGAGAGCCAGCCTTAGATTGAATGCAACGTTTTGTGCCAATAGCCTTTAAGCCAGGCACCATAGGAACATGTCTTTCGGAATGTGCCCGCTCATTCGACTTTCACGTCTCTCGGGATAACAAAGACGCCATAACACAGCCGAGACCATAGACAGAACCTTCGGTCAGCATAACTGCTTCATCACTATTGCAGTCACTAGTGCCCCTAGTGGTGCCAGGTCGTCCTTGTTCAGATCCATCAAATCCTACCTGAGTCTGTTGATCGCCGACCCCAGTTATTGTGCATGGCTAATTGTCAACGTCAGGCAGACCATCGAAATAAGGAATGGACTGACCCAATATCAAGTATTTACTCTACGTTGTTCAGAGGCGAGCTCATCATATACAGAAAACCAGTTTCACGTACTCTTCGTAATGGAATTCTCAGCTATGTGGGAGCGAACCCAGTGGTGGCGACAATTCCCTGATACTAACCAGATTATAATATCAAATAAGAAAGCCACTTTGGGCAGTGGCCACTACAAGCTTACCGCCAACCGATATTACTGTCATCAGGATCCCTGCAACCCCGGTGATTTACAAGTACAGTATGCCGTTGTCAATATTCCATCCTCGGAGATATGTTGACCAAGGTGATCTGGCGCAAGGATGGTCTTCACGACATGCAAACTGGAAGAGCATGCATGCCGATAGACCGGTGATACCTGGACTGTCTTTAGACAGGTTGACAGGAGCAGAAGCAACCAGCCGAGGTGCTTTCGAGATTACCGTCAGGGCTCTGATCTATGCATATTGATGGACCTTGTCACACTCAGACGGTCTGACAAGCACAGCATCAAACATTTCATAATTATGCAGTTATTGGACTTCTATACAAAACCCTTGTATTCAGGAATGTCAGCACCGGTAATATTGCTTGCAGGCATGGCTGCGGCCGGTGAGCAAAACCCTAGGAGCAGCGTGCAGATCCATGTGATGGAGAAGGGTAGCAGCAAGCTGCTGTATTGGGAAATGCATGACGCCAGGTATTGCTAAGCCTGGTGGTTTGCTCGAGTGTGAAAGCGGCGCGTCAGAGAAGAGCTCACGAGGTCGCGTCTAGCGTCTCCCAAGCACTCGCGATAACGTTTGAGAAAGCATTGCATATGGCGACGTTCTGAAGATGGATTGTATCTTCTTTGAGACCAGAGCTAGCCTTCCGCAGCTTCGGAAAAAACAGAAGGCTAACGCACGGCGGCCGGCCCAGATGGCAAGTACGCACTTTTGTCCTGGAATCACATATCTTAGCATCGTGGCAGGCGTCAGAAGGATTATCAGCGATGGCAGGCAACCATGGATTTCTCTCATCTTTACAAAAGACTAGCTTTTGAATGATAAGAGGCTCTTGTGCCACTGAGTGGAATCAACCCTATCAAGACGAATCGAGGAAGATTCAGAATCAGAGTCATTGCGCTAATATCAACAATCATTTAAGCAGCAAGCGTATCATAAAGAAACAGGGGTATGGCCCGGGTGTGAAGCTATTGGAATGAAGGCCGAGACAAACGCCTCATGTTGGTAGCAAAGAATCGGCCGCATGGACTGATGTGATTGGTTTCGTACTCGCAAGTCAGCCAAAGGACGAAGTAACCAGCCGGTCAGGCGTCACAAGACAGGGAGCCGAGGGCAAGTTAGCAAGGATAATGCATCAGCATGATGCAATGAGGAGTCGGATTTATGGAGAAGGCTGTTGACTCAAGTATTGTCAGCGGGCTAGAAAGACAATGGCGATTCAGTTATTCACAGAAACTAGAAGTGCACAAGAAGGTGACAGTTAACGCGACCAAACAAAACAGGAGGCCAATTATACCTGGACTACAAAACCAGGATACTGGAGAGGGGGGGAAACAGCCACCCAGCGGTGATTTTCTATAAAAGATTAAGCCGAGGCGAGTCGACTGGGGTCCGTTCAGTGCCAGCGAGGTTTCATGTGCAGACAAGCTCGTACGATGTCTACCGGCGATCTACAAGCGAGATTTTTACGTTACGGTTTAAGGCAGGTACTGAGCTTGAAGGCTCATGTTAGGGCGCCTTTGACGTACCGTATTTTATCTGGGCTTGTCTGTTTCGCGACCGACGGACAGATCAGAAGTCAAGGCCAATTAAATCACACAAGACAAGCATCGGGAAATGGAGAACAGGAGGAGGCTTATTAACGAGATGACAACGGTCCCAAGGCTGGTGGAGTTTGAAATAAAAGCCGCGGCGGGACAAGCACACAAGTTAAAAGAACGGTCGGCGATCGAAGGTCCCGCTCGCTGCTTAGACGGAAACTGTGGCTTGTTAGTTCACAAGCGTCTGCTTTTAGCCTGGCGTGCATGGTGCAAGTCATCTGTGAGTCGCTGGATCAGACTCATTAGAACCAAGAGTGGATGAGAGCTGAGCATCACGAGGGGCCGCGCGGGGCAGAGTTGTCTCGCAGTTCAAGGAGGTGACGGGCCATGCTTCTCGCGTATCTCGCCTGCGACCTTAGTCAACCCACGGCGGAGACGGAGACTCTGGGGTGAAGATTGGGCTCACAGTGCAAGGTCTGTGTGCATGGGGGCGCGAAGATCTTGGGTCTAAAGCGTCTTTGGAACACTCGCATGGTTGGCATAGCGGGTCACTTTCTGGCATGCAGAAACGTAGCCTGGCAGCAGCAGCGGCAGCGATAGCCTTAGCCCCTCGAGTCTTGCGGGACATGGCATTTCTCCATGATCGTACATGTCGATGAATGGAGGAGAGCCACAGGGCGGGAACTGTGTTTGTATGTGTGTGTGCGTGTGTGTGTGTGTGTGTGTGTGCGGGGATGGCTGGACGGTGGGTGGACGAGGGACGAGGGTCGGGTTGGGATGCGAATTGGTGTGGTCTGGGGTTTTGGGGGCGATCGTTCCCGCACCTCCCCTCCTAGCCTGGCTCTATCATTAACTGTCCTGGGCTACGGCTAGTTTTGGCTAACTATTGACTTAGCCATCCGCTGCTTAATCAATATCTCGAGCTGAGCTCTATCCATGATTTGTTTTCAGAAGTTCTCTGAGAGAAGCACGTATGTCGCGTCCACAAGCAACGGGGATAATGAACTCGAGCAGGCATCATTTCCTCGGTTGAACGGATCATGTCCGTGCTGGATCCGTAGTTCTGGGGTTACGTTTGATCGACTTGGCTGAGGTCTCTAAACGTTTTAGGGGCCTCTCCAAACACCAGGAGCCCAATACGCAACGTTGATTACAGGTGGGTTCCTGGTAAGTGGCTGGCCAGATTTAGCGCTTCCATCGCTTCTCGATGTCTTGAATTATCTTTCTGTCGATGATTGAGTCTCTCATTCGACACGTCCTGGACTTGATGCTTTACGTTTGTGATATTTCAGTCAGAAGAGCTAAGCTATGGAATCATTGATTAGTATTTCGACTACCAGGCAGTTTTTCATCGATAGCGACGACTTTGCTTGCTCTGGCAAGCCTAACGCTATCTATTTCAAGCAGCTTCAATCGGTCACCCAGGATTGGCCTGCTTCTCGCCAAACGACATGTATTAAAAGTTCAGACTTCTGGCCCTCGATTGAGAACGTGCGATATGAAGAGCGATTTACTCGATGACGTTCTTTCGTGGAAGAAATGGGAAGAAACAAACTGATTGAACTGGCATGAAAGAAACCAACGCTGGCTCGCTGGTGTTATGTTCTTGGATGTTGCTAAAGTGAGACCACTTCGCAGACATGAGAAGTGGGTCAGACACTGATAAACGCACAATATGAGACACATATCACGGGCCAAAAAAGTGAGACATGAGACGCAATACAGCATTTAAAGGGTTTTTCGTGCGAGACTTGGTCTGCCACTTCGGTGAGCGTTGTGATAGATCGCGCCGACCCTGGCTTGACCGAAAGATGCAAATCAAGTTGACGATGCGAATAGTTCCAACATGGATAATTTACACTGCACCATCTTCAACAGTACGTACATACATATCCTTCTGGCAGATCAACCTCTGACGCCATCAGTCAGTTATACATTTACAACGGTCAAAAGCTGAGCACTATCCATGTGATATGAGAAAGCAACTGCTTTATTCTTGACGAAGCTCTGCGGCGCAGCAAAAGCAACGCAACATGGTTTCATGTCGTTGAAGAAGAGCTGCTAGCAATGTAATGGAATCTGCATGCAGTTAGCACTGCGACGGACTCTGTACCCCCAGGACAAAAGACTGTCGGGCAAGCTAAATCAACAAAGGGCGCTTGCGTGCATTGAACATCGGGTACGCCCACACCCCCGTCACAGGGAACAGACGGGACACATACAGGCCACAGCACGGTGCGACAATCAGACCCGGTATAGCGGATCAGAGGCGGCGAGGCTCTTGTCAACATTATCGAATCAATTCAGGTCCTAGACTGCAATACCATTGAACCCCTCGAGGTTTTTGATCATAGCATGGGGAACAGGAGAGAACTGATGTGAAGGTTAGTTTCGGTACATCCTCGATCAATGACAACAGCTCCAACGTGCTAAAGTATGTAGACGGGTCTTATTCGCGGGCCTCGATCCATGTCGAAGCTAGATGTTTGAGTTAGTGGATGATGGATCTCTCGCATAGGAATATGCCAAAAAGGACCGCAACTCGAATGTCCGTCATGCGTAGGCTTTTAAGAAAGTGTCTGCATTACGGACGCAACAGGTTTTCTCTCTCTCGCTGCAATGCCAAAAGAATCGTTTTGTACCTAACGCACGGTATAGACTACTCTAATCAAACCGAAACGGTTACCATAGTGCTCTTGATACAATATCAGTGCAACGTCTGCAATCGACACATTGATGGGTTACGGGATGCTGACAGTTGATGACACCCAAGGTCAAGCCATTGACTTTAGCCTGTCAACCAGTGCTGCACTGTAGGGTTCAGCCGTTATGCTATTTCCTGGTTTGGGTTTTGCTTTCTTTAGATCCTCGCTCAACAACCTTGCACGGTGACATTTCGTTCCCCGAGAGACTGGCCAGAGAAACCGCTGGGATATAGCCGAAGCTGAACTAAGAGGACCCAATGATGCTGATGATGCGGATGCTGATGATACGGATGCTGATGTATGTGTCTATCCTAGGAAGTTGAACCATCTTGTTCTGAAGCTTGTACATATCCTAATGTCAATCAACAACTTCTTATCTTGGAAACGTTGTCTCTCCCTACATACATACTGTCACCTCACGCGCTGGTGCCATCTACACCGCATTCCCTATCGTCTTTAAATGTCGTTATCACCATCATCATTGTTTTTACAAAGCTCGACTCCGCCTCCACCACAACCACAACCACAACGTCGAACTCGTTAAACTCCTCTTACTCACTGTGTCTTACTCTGTTGTATAGGCACACACCTGCTTGATCCAAGAGCCAACCACAGCCCTCAGTCCCCTGCTCTTTTACCCTTGCTCTTGTTCATTACCTTGGCTTGACTCCCGCTAGCATCCCCCCTCCCCCAGGCTTGCGCCATCTCAACCAACCATCCTTCGTCATCCGTCTCCCTCAATCGCGCCGTCTTTCCAACGGTAAACCCTTTTCCCCTCCACTCCATCTTCTCTGATATCCCAGCAACCCTCTACTGGACTGAACCGTACATACGTCCCACTCCCTCCTCCTCATCCTCTCCTCCATCATCGTATCCTACCAAGCAAGGCCGGGGACTATCCGCACCTACAATAAACCATCTGTCTATCTGATCTGTCCATCTATCTGTCTATCAAACAACCGACTCGTCCAGACTGGAAATACGGTCGTTAGACATCGTCGGCACCATCAGTATCTTGTATCGTTTTGCGATACAGCCAACAGTTCCGTTTCACCCTCAGTCGTATGTGGCATACTCATATCCCTCATCTTACACATCACCACCTTGAACGGCGACCAGAAGGACCAGCAGAGCTGTACCCTCCCTGCGACTGTTCGTCCTTTGTTTGAATATTAAATTTCAAGCGATACAGCTCACGCGCACATCAGGCGCATTTCTTACAGCGATCATAGAGCGCAGCAAGCATCTCAACCCTAGCTTGGTTGAACTCTCTCTTACTCCAGTCGCGACATGTTATATCGTTGATTGCGAATCTTGTTGCTGCCTTCTCATCACACATCTTGCTACTCAATCCTACCTAACTGGGGTATTTCCGGCACGCGCCGTAATCTTACAAAGCGCAAGCACCATCATATCATACCATTTCATATCCCTCCCATCACATCACACACAGGCAGCGATCGCATTGCATCGTATCGCATTAACGTTGAACCACAAACTGCACTACGTTTCGGTACGGTACAGCCCAGGCGCTAACAGCCTCCGCTTTGAACGGAACGCTTCAACCTCGTTTATTCTCCACAACCACGCGCGCCTCCTCGGTCGCATTATCTCATACTACACTGCATGCCATACCATACCCATCCTTACCTTGGTACAGTGTATGTATGTAGAACCTAGCTACTTAGTAGCTACAGTACCTACCTATTGTGCAAACAAGCAGGTTACTATTACTGGCGCGCAATCATCCGTATTGCAGACCCTCTTCACCTGAACGGGCTCAACTCATCTCATCTCACTCTTTGGGTTAAAGAGTCATTCACCATCCGCTGACGCCCCCCCGGCTGTGCCGCCGCCGTCGCCTCCACTTTCTCTGTCTTCACATCGTTTAGGCATTGGGTTGGGTTGGCTTTTTCTCCCTCTCTCTCTTGGTTCTAATTCTGACTCTCGGATCCTGAGATCCCTGGTATCATTTTGTGGATTCTTCCGCTTCTTGAACCACTTCAGGCCTGCTTGATTGGATCCTTCCTCACCTGTCCGGGCTGCTCCTGCCCCTCCGAGAGTGGTTTTTTTCCCTCCTAGCTTCCCGGTCTCACGTCGCCACTGCATTGCACTGCAAGTGCGACTGACTGATTTCCCAGATTTCCCAGTTGCTACTGTACCTTCCTACCTTCCTGTAGCTAGCTGCCTTTTAGCTGCGTGCACTAGCTCCTCCCCTCCCACACCATTTAGATTCAGCACGCAGTCCCGTCCCCTCCCACCTGCTTGTCTGCCACCATACCATCCCTATCCCCATCCCCATCTCCATCCCCATCTCATCGTCCATCATCAACCCTCCATCCACCATCGGCTTTCCGCCATCGCACACGCACACACCCGCTCCATCGCATCGCATACCGTTCAACCATCCTGCTATCAATCAGTCAACTACGCAGTCAATCAACGCGTATTATCGAGTATTCGACGGGTTTGTCGAGTCTTGTTTGTTACGCGAACACTCTTTCGTCTCACTTGCGCGCACTGCGCTGATCCAACTGCGCTTCACTCGTGAGCCTCTTTTGACGTCGTTGCCGCAGCCGTTGCACAACGCGATCCGCGTCTGCATCGCATACAGACAGTTCCATCACCCGACAAAGGTAAACTCTGCGCACCTCTTTTTTTCATTTTCATTTTCATATCGTCGCTTGTTTTCTTCTTGATTTTGGTTGGCACTTGCTTCTTTCCGGCCTTGCCTTTCGCTATTTTGTCTTATCCTGCCTCGTTTTTTTTGTCTTGTTCGCCTCCATTCTTCTTCGCACGCCCGTCCCGCCGCTGCCGCGCACTCTGTCTGGATTGCTACGATCTTGTCTCGGTTTGGGTCAACTTCCGACTGGAGTCTATGTCCCGGCCTGCGCTTGACTCCGAGCCAAGGCCTGGCTGGCCAAGTCTCACATCACAAGCCCAGGCAGGTATCCCACTTTAGCTCACCATATAATCGACAATTCGCCATTCACGCTCAACGACGCGCCGCCTCCTTCTGGCCGCCAACCACGTGCGATTGACGTTGCCATCCTTCTGCATCTTCTCCAACCCTTCAGCTCGCCAGCCCAAACATCTCAGGACACGTCGCTATCACCTTCCCGTGGTCGCAACTCTCCCTGTCACCCGCTGGCTCGGTAGCTCTGTCATGTACTCCGCCCAGCAGACCGGCGCTGATAATGCGACAATCAATCCAGCTGCCCTCAGCTCACCTGGTAAGTTCACAACTCTATGTCATTCTCCCCACGATCGCATCACCTCTTCAAATATTTCTCCGTAATTCTGTTACATGATGAGTGCCCGCAAACTTCCATATCGCTTGCGCGCAAACTCCATGATGAATATATTTGCCCCGCACTGCGCCGCTCGCATCCCTCCTCCGGGATAGATGCTTGCGAAATAGGTCGCGCCACCTCTCCCAGCCATATTCCCATTCGCCTCTTGATTCAACTCACTAACAGACATGGTAAAGTCATAGGTCTCACACATCAACCGCAACGCTCACTCAAGCGCGGCCATTCTCCTGGACTTTACGACGTGCCGCAGCCTGGTGATGATGGTATGTCGACGGGCAAGCAGTTCGACGTCACTCTCCTCTGCGACGTTTGGCTGCTTCGTTCCAGGCAGCGCAATCATTTGCTCTTTTCTTTTCTTAACGCCGGATCTACTGTTTTGCGTTTCTTCAGCTCGATATCTGCCGCAGTGTTTGCTCACAAAATCGATGTCGGGGGAAAGTGCTAATCATTTACATAATTACAGGTGATTCCAAACCACTCCGCAAACGAGCCAAACCAATGAATAAACGATCTTCGGGGAGCATTTCTGAGGCTCCTGGGCAGGCTGCGGCCTCGACCCTTCCTCAGGCCATCCCTCCGCCTCAGACTCCCCAGTCTCAAGGCTCGACATTGCCACAAGCCAGCCCTGCCTACACACCAGCACAAACACAGATGCCACCCAAGACCACTCCAACAAAGTCGACTCTCAAAGCGCTGCCAACTGTACGGGACCACACAACCGATCAGCTGAATGCTTCCGGCGACGAGTATTTGCCCCGCGAGATTGACGAGTTCGGAGAGAAGAAAGTCCAGCAGAATGGTACGCTGAACGGAGGTCGAGAATACAAGTGTCGGACCTTTTTGGTTCCCAACAGAGGGGATAAATTGTTCATGCTTGCCACCGAGTGTGCTAGAGTTTTGGGCTACCGTGACTCGTATCTTCTGTTTAACAAGAATAGGTCACTGTTCAAGATTATCGCCAGCCAGGCTGAGAAGGACGATTTGGTCGCACAAGAAATCCTTCCTTTTTCGTACCGTTCCAGACAAATCGCCATCGTTACTGCCAGGTCAATGTTCCGACAATTCGGGAGCCGTGTGATTGTCAACGGTCGAAGAGTTCGCGATGACTATTGGGAAACCAAGGCACGGAAACAAGGCTTTACCGAGGCTGACCTCGCCGGCGAAAAGCGTCCCGGTGCTACAAAGGCAAGAGAGGCGGCTGAGGCACAACAGAACAACGTCTTATTAGCTGGTCCCCATCCAGAGATTGTGTATAGCAACAACCCAGGACCGTTCCCCGGCCCCCCGCAGCCGCACCTTGTTCAACCAGGTATGATCGGACCACCACCCGGAACAACAACAAGAATGCCCGGATTGACACTAGGATCAGACCTTAGCGACTCCCGGCCGCGCGATTATTCAGGAATTCTCAAAGGCGGACCTCGTCAGGAGATCACCGGCCCTGCTTACCAAGACCAGACTCGTCCTTCGCCCCTCGGGGAGCTCAATGCCCAGGCTCATCATGCCGCAGATTTCAGCAGGTCAGTTAATCAGCAGCGCGATATGCGTAACGACTATCTCCAGGGACTTTGGCGACGCCCACATGAGCAGCCTCCTTCCAATCTGACCCAGCAACCTGTGGCTCCGGCCGATACTTCCAACACTGCAACTAGCCGACCGTCGCACTCCCCCCATACCACGGCCACAGCCATGTCCCAGCAGCCTGGATTGGTATCCACTCAGAGTCCTCAGATGATGATGACCACTGCGCCCTACTCACAGTCTATCAGTGCGCAGAGCAGTCTTAGTCAGGCCCCAATGAGAGGTATGGCTCACTCACCAACACAGTCGAACATCAGGCCAACACTCCCAGGTTCCACAGGCTCCATGTCACAAGGAACGCCCAGCTACAACTACCAATCGGGCCAAATGTGGCCACAGACTCCTCAGGCGCCTCAACATAGCTATGGTAGCTATACTGCTCAGTCACAGGCTCCGCACCCGTCACAGTCACCTTCTTCACATCTCCGTCAGTCTAGCTCTGGCCAGATGCAGAGTATGCAGTTCCCCGGCATGGCTGGTATGCAGTATGGTGCGGGACAGAGCATGTATCCCACAGATCAGACACCTCGCCAATACATGCCTCAGGGCGGAGCCGGAGCGCCTTCGGTTTCCCAAGGCTGGTCTGGTCAGCATTCGCCAGCCCAACAATGGTGGACTGGGCAGCAGCCTCAATAGAGGCGAAACCTTAGATGGTGATGCGAAATGACGGAACGATCTGATCTACATTTACTTTTGCTCTCTTTCAGAGCTTTGACTTTCTCGTGCGGTGTTCTTTTTTTCTTCTCCGATTGTCTTTTATTTCATATATTTTGGTCTTGAAGACTTCTCTCTTCTTTGGTCTGAACTCTTCTACGGACATTAAAGCGTACATGTCGGTGGGGACGCTATGTGCATCTCAATAGGCCTATTGGCTTGAAGAATCGCTTATAGTGCTTGGACTGGCTGGGATAGAGGAGTCGTGCAGGATAGGGATATGGAATTTTGCTTGTTCTTTTCTTCTTCTCGTCTTTGTGGGTTTGGCTTGCTTCTGGGTTGGTTTGGTTGAGTACATGCGTGGACCACAACATACCATGTTATTTTTCGTTTCAAAGATGATGGATATTTGGAGGCATTTGATTTGATCTGTTTTTATGTTTGGGCAAACTATCTGTTGGTTTTTGTTGCTTCGCAGACGATGTTTCAATGGCGACTCGCTTATGCGTCGCAGGATGTCGTTTGTGCTGGCGAGGCATATATCTATTAGGCTTTCATTTTGATACCACGTCACTCTTCACCTTGTCTTGAGTACTTCATTCATGTCGAAATACGATCTTGCCTTATTTTAAGCGCCCCTTGCTCGGGAGTCTTATTCTGGAAGGATTTAATATTGATTGGGGAATTGACCTGTCTTTACTTTGTTTCTCCAAAGGCTGGCCTTTAGCCTCGTAGTTCATGTCCATAATTTTTATTCCTATCTCCCTGCATTCAGGCTTCGTTCCTATGTCTACCGTGGCAAGTACATATCACATACCTTCATAGTGCATATTAGATAAGTGGGTGAAGTAACAAAGACGTGGATTTGTTCTTAACGAAATACTTTGCTGGATGACTAGCTTCGTGTCCATTTCCTATATTGACTCCCAACGCCCACATCCAGGGCTGTGGGACAAACTCGATGTATTGTCCGTGTCCGTGCCGTGTTGTACAGACATCATGACAGCATGTCTTGACCCGACCCAGCGAATCGGGCTGTCGGAGATGTTGTCTTCCAGTACTGAGGTTTCGCATGCGCCATTAGAAGCGGCACCATGGTGACACCCGTCGGGATGTTTGTGCCTGTACTTGCAGCAGCGGCTGAGATTGCTTTGTGAGAGGGCAACAAGCAAGATGTGCTCGAGGAAGTTCGTGAGGGTGCGTAGCACGACAGTTAGCCTGCATTGTGATAGGCGTTTGAATAGTGAACTGTCAAGGTCGGTTATAGTTACGATAGCTGAAAAGCTGTGGCTTTATGTTCCTGAAGCAACTAATGAAAAGTACATAGTAACATCTGCTAACAGCATGCGAATTATGGTACGGTAGTGTTGTCTATCGGTATCAACCAGTCATCCAGAGAGCCCGGCAAAAGAGCTTGATTCTGTTCTCCAACTTTTAGTCGCTGTCATCCCCATCCAAAGCCTCATCTCTTTCATCCTTTCCTTCCTTGACCTCGAGGGCATCTTGGGTATCGTCGCCACTAGCTTCTCCCTCGCCCTCCTCCTCTTCCTCTTCTTCAACCTCATCATCGTCGGAATCTTCAGGAATTTCGACCTCATCTTCGGTCACAGCATCCTCTTCAACATCGGCGTTACCGGGCTCAACACGTGGGCGCTTGGCGAGCGGTCCTGTCGAAGCAATTGTCGTGTCTGCGTCAGTCTCGACGTGGGACGTATCAGGCATGTCGGTGTCTGCGCCGTCTGACTTTTTCGCGCGGACCTTTTGGCGGTAGGACGTGCGCTTCTCAGTTTGGATGGCGTTGAATTCTTGTTGATGTGTTAGCAGTCTTATTTCCCTTGTATACAAATAGCATGGACTGTATGTTCGACAATGAAGTGAACGGGGTAACAGGTGTACGTACTGGCAAATTCAGCTTCGAGGGGTTCGCGGAGGAAACCAAACTCGGTCTCCTCCAAGGCCTTGAAGACGTCCGCAGGAGAGATAGTCTTTTTGCCAGCGTTCACAGTGTTCTCGTTGGCGCTAGAGATTTCAGTCAGTAACGGACCCGGGGAGAGTAGAGGGGTATTTGCAAAGACGTACTGGGACGCTAAGTAGTTGATAAATACTGTAGTGCTTTGGCTGAGAGCCATGATCGCGTTGGCCTGGATTTGTGTGTTTGGGGGCAACACGCCCTTGGATAGTCGGGTTATTATGGACTTTGGAAGGGTCAAGTCCTGTTATAGAGTCAGCTACTATTTTAAGCCTTTGCGCTCTTCTCATCTGTGAGGGCTTTCGCCTCTAGTTTGGCCTACCTCGATAGTAATGTGCTCCTTATGCTCTTTTTCCTTCTCCTTCTCCTTCTCCTTATCTTTGTCCTTGTCCTTCTTTTCTGTGGTCTGCACAGGCGAAGGCCCAGGGTCACCTTCAGCGGCGACTATCTCAGTGCCTATATGTGCAGGCGCGGGGGCATCGGCTTGTATAGATGCTGATGCTGCAACCGGGTTTGATTCTAGTGGTGACACGTCGTCCATGGGGACGAATCGTGCGGTTGAGGTGTCGCTCTTGCGCGAATTGGATTTGCGAGGCGGCATTCTGAGTGGTGATGATGTTGATGATGGGTATATTGTTATTGTTTGATGCAGATAGGAGAGTCCCAATGATCAACTGCACAGGAACTTTTCTGGCCGATTGAATCGTGGCAAGTATTCAGGATGAGAGTTTTTCTAGTCCTGCCTAGGTATTTTGTACTGATAAGGAAAAGGCTTCCAAAGCAGCAACCACTTGGTCACCTAGCTTTTACCCCTTTCAACCAAAATATTCCAAGTCGAGGTAGATGGGCACCAGGTACCAAACTTGGTTGACCCTTTCCTGCTGCAAGAACAGATCCGTAATAGTCAGATAGTATATTTCTGCGTAGTTGTTGGACAGTTTTCAATGGCGATAATGGGTCGTTGGTACAAAGCGCGAGTGAATGAGTAGGTTAGGTGAAATGAAGTGAGGCAGGCTAAGGTAGTTGCAAGTTTAGTGAACGCGCGAGATGTGGCTTGACGACGGGAGACGCGATGCCCCGCTGCGAGTGGCTAGAAACGCGTTAAGTGGTTTCATTGTGGGACAGGATAAGCTTCTAACTAGACTACAGTACTAAGGTAGTGAGGAAGTGAGGAACTACAAACGAAAAATAAGAACAAACAAACACATCTCTGGGAAGCATCAATAGAAAGTACAATGTATTGTCACATGAGTGGATAGTCGTCGAGCTTAAATAAACATCGCAACTACAATGCACAGCCAAGTCACATCGCCTATCGCACATGTGTCCAGTCCTGTCAACAAGGATAAGTAAATGAGATGTGTATCAATCTGGTTCAATCTGGTTCAATTGTCCTGTATATATCTATATATCTAGCAATGTGTAGCTAGGTGAGGTGGTCGATTGGCAGTTCATGTTCATCTTAATCTGCCAAAGAAAGACAACATCTCATGTTCCTGCTCCCGATTCCTGACAGGATTCCACTCATATCCCTCGACTTGATGTCATGGCATCTTATCGCATGAAACGGACACTCTCCTGTTCCATCCATACCGCTCGCTTGCTCAATCATAAAAACATGTATAAAAGAAAATAAAGGAAAGTCTGGGGTATATCCGTCATCAAAAATGCACAAAGATCCTCCGTGTTCCAGCCGGCATAGGCCAGGATACAAAATTCATGCTCCGCCAAGGGAGTAAAATGAGGCGGACTCGACCGAATCTCATTGGTATGCTGCCTCTTTTCTTTGTAAGAGGAGTGAGAAGTGAAGAAATAAAATGAAAAAGAGTGGATAAATGGGTATTGTTGAAAAGAACATGGAAGTGTGTTGACATGGTAGAGTTACCTCGATCGCCTTGGCTCCGGACCTCTTTGTCAGTAGGGAAATGAGACAATATCTCAGTGTTAATGCCGAAGACCCATTTCCTTCTCCATGACTATCGCCTTGCAAAGCACAGCGAAGCAAAACGAAGACGATGATGGTCAAAGTTTCGTGGGTCGATAGTCTTTCTAGAAATGGGTCAAGACGATTCGGGCCCCGCCTTATATCGCCGTGACTGGGGTCATGACGGGGGTTGAAACAAGCCGTCACGGAAACAATTTCTCCATCCGGTTCAGGATGGCAAGATAACCACAAATACCGGGGTATGCATGTTCCATTCGCTTGCTTGTTTGATGAGATGACAGAAACGTCAGGTTTTGCTTTTTCGGTTGTTCGGTTCTGCACCTCAGATACAGATTAAAATCCGAAATCAACCGATAGCCCTGCCAATCTCTGATTGGCGAATGAGTGGCCGTGGTGAAAGGCCTCCCAGGTAGACCTCTTCGTCAAATGAGAGACGATTCATGTTGGACATGGAATGCATTCGCGGCTGCTGTCGTCTAATGTCCAGGGATTGGTGTGTCCGGGGCAGGTATTCACTGGAGCTGCGAGTGCCGAAGAATGCATCAGGATAGTGACCATGCCAAGGATCCCGGGGTGAAACTGCGCTCATAGTACTGCTGCGGCTGCTACGAGTTCGGCTGTGACGAGATGAAGGAGGAAGCTTGGCCAATCGTGAGGGCTGACGCTTAATGGGCGGGATAAAGGCATCTTCGCCTTGAACAGCCTCGTCGGTGAGACCTGGACGTGAGTTAGGGGCGCGGGCAAGGACTGGAGTCGGCGGTACATCGATGCTGCGCTTGTGATAAAGTTGTCGAGGAGACAGTTCCTCAGATACCCGGGGATGAGGACGATCGTAGACGATAACGCTCGGGGGTTTGCGGATAGAGCTGAATGAAGTGCTCTTCTGTCTTTGTTGATACTCAAGTTGCTGTTCCTCTAAATCTCTGGCCTCCCTGTTGGCGGCTTCGATGATCTGAGCCTTTTCGTGGCTCCTGTCCCTCTTCCACGATTCAATTTCCTCATCGTCGATGGGAGTAATGCCTCTCTTCATGAAAAGAAATCTGCGGCGTTGGCGGCTGCGGCGCCATAGAAAGCACCCAACAGCGGTGATTGCAGTGACGGGAACAACGGTCGCTAGGACGATGATGATGACTTGGAGTTGGGCGTCCTTCATGGTGATATATCCATCCTGTGCATGTGTGCAGGACGTTGAGGGTGTAAGTGAGAGTTGGTGGAAAGCACCTGTTGCTATTAAAAAGGTGCAAAGTGAGAGAAGTGAAGACGAGCGAGGGATGGAGCTTTGGAAGGAACGCTTCGAGCGGCCAGGCAACTAAAGATACGGTTAGACTCTGTTCCACGTATCCTATAATTGAGTTGAGGTTCGGTGATATCAGATGAAAGAGGTCACATCAGATGTGATAGCCATTACATCTCATTCATGCAAAGTGATATACTCTCTGAAAGTATAGAAGTCATGTGCAAGGCGGGAAAGGCGAGGCAAACTAACAGTAAAATCAGTGCTCAGAATTGGTCTTCGGTGATAGTGTCGGTCGAAAGGATTTGACACGACAAGGATCGGCGCAGATCAAGTCGGTGTAAGTCGATCTCGAATTTTCGACGTTGACTAGGACGTTGAAGGCCGAGTCAGATGATGAAGGAGTTTATATGAGGTTATATCGACCAGGAACTCAATGGTCCTGTATATGGACGAAGGTCAAGGAGCCGGATGTGGGATGGGGATGGGGGACAATTGAAGCTATATAGAGACTGGGGGTTTCAATGAGTGGGAAAGGGTGTGTAGCGATAGCAGGTACAGTAGGTAGTAGGTAGGTAGCGTCATGGATCATCACGGTCAGCGTGCAGTGCTAACTAATTACTAAGATGGGTCAGCCAGTGGCTGTTTGTTACCGCATGTTTCGCTGTCAAAGTGCAAGAGCAAGACAAACGAGATGGTGAGAGACAGGAGAGGAGAGGAGGTGTGAGGAAGGAGCATATGGAGTGGAGCCAAGTGGTGGGTAAAGGGAAAGAGGGTGTAAGTCAAGTGAAGTGAGCTGCTGATACACGAAGCCCCTGGTCAGAAAGAGAAAAAAAACCACCAGGAACTGACTGACCTGCCAAGAGCATGTCAACCAAAAACAGAACAGACTCGACTGCAGTTTCCGCCTACAGTATTTTATTTTCCTCTTTTCTTTCGATCAGGTACAGGGTTCGAAGATGCCCTGCATTGCATCGCACTACCAGGTACGCTGCAGGCTCCTCAAGGAGTTCATCGAAGACAACGCATACCTGCAAGACCTATCTCCAGGTACTCGAAGTAACCCAAAGCAGGGAGACCAAAGCCAGTCCAATAGCCAATACGAGCCGTTACTCGCCGTGTGCCTGAAAAAGAGTGAAACTGGATAATTCCCGCACAACCAATCCAGCTCGACTTGTGCCTTGCGTCTCACTCTCTCGTTTTTTCTGTCTCTCATTCATCCGTCGATTCAGTCCAGTCAGTGGAACGAACCCCCCTGAGCGTTTTAGGGCCACATTTTCTAGTGCGATGCAGTGTAGTGGGGTCACTGGCCGCCACGCCAGGTCCCAGAACAGAACGGGCGACAGGGGCCTTAATGGGCTCTAGTGCCACTGCACGATGGATTTCAGTGGGCCACTTCAGCAACTAAGATACACTAACTCTTCGAACGTGGCATCCTTAGGGACGGCCAAGGCTGGTGATAGTGATCATAATCATTTAGTTGGGTTGAGCCTTGTATCATAAGATTTACTGATTCATGCGTTGCAAGCAAGATGTTTCCATAAATTTACATCTATTTCATTATTCTGATGCCAGCCTTACGGCATGTTGTTCATATCTTGTGTAGTAAATACTACCTACCTACATATATAGGTGAATCTAACCACCTACCTACCTAATGAATGCAACACAAATCTCTTATCCGTGTTGAAAAGGCAGGAACTTCCGTCGCAACAAGGTGCACATGCTTCCTCGCAGGCGCCCCTTCCCTAGGTTTCTTTGCGATCTCGATTTAGAAAGAGCGTTGCGTATCCGTAGATCTAATTGAAGTCAAAAGAACATTCAGTATACCTACCTAGGTAGCAAAACTCACACATCGCGAAATGCTTCCTTCCTTCCTGTCTCATCCCTTTCCAATAATCTCAAACTCTGACCGGTATCAACTCGTCCATAAATCGAGATTCTAGCCGGGATCCCCCCAGGTTCACAGCCTCACCTCCTCTTTATGAAGCCCCTCACATAAGAAAACTCTCCGCCTTTTCCCCCTTCTCGTCTAAAAATACGGATTCAGTCTGGTTCTGTGAAGGGTCTAAGACACGCAGCTGAACAGGCGCTTGTTGCACGGGCAAGGGAGCTCATGGCGCAAAAACAAGTTACTGTAGCCTCGAGACGCTTTACAACTCAATACAAACAGGTGCATACCATACCATGCCTTTCCAAGAGCAGAAAAAGCAAAGACAGTACACGGCTCGGGCCCCTCGGTTAATTCCTACGCCGTGGCAGTCGGCATGTCACTCTCTCATCTCACAACCTCGCACTCGACTGATAGCTTTGTCACGCTTGGTGTGATGAGATGGGGATGGCGATGGAGCTGCAAGGGAGCAGATGCCAACTAACAAGGTTACGAATATGGCCTCAATACGCGGCCTAGTCTGGAATGCGTGGAGATTACCTCAGGCTTTGTCTTCACTATCCTCATCGTGAAGCTTATGTCTCATTCTGTCACGTCCCATCTGCTGTTCACAATGCGGTCTAGAATGAAACGCACCATGGTGGTTCTGTTCAGACTCGACAGCTCTCCACAATCTTCTTCAGTGGGATCAGTACGGAAGATTACTCGGGTAAAATGGCTTCGTGAATACGTGCGCTCTCATCATGAGCCTTTAATTACGATACCTCTTGCTATCTACTTTACGAAGGGGTCTCCATCGTCGTGCTATAGAATCCCAGCTTTGCTCTATCATGACAAGTCACTTCTAGTCGAGCCGAAACAATGTGGACCGAGCCGGCTATTTGCGTCTGTTCCTGTTCTTGTGAGCAACCCGGTTTGTGCATACGGAATCTAGAGTGCCCGAATGCTAACACGGGTTTGTTCGCTTATTCGGCTTGGCAAATCTCCTCATATGCAAGCATTCAATCTACTTGTGACGTTAAGGAAGCATCACAGCTGCCCTTTGTGGGGACATCTTCCACTTTCGAGACTAGGCTGGACTCTCAGAGATCCAGAGTCGTTGATTTGATAGTATCTTGACAAGGCAGGGAGTGTGACAGTTAAGCAGGGTCCAATACCGCTTCTGGCTGAGCAGTTTCTTCTCTGATTCTCTGATTCTATGCTTCTATGATGCCTTTACTTTTTCTGCATAATTAACCATCAGAGAACATTTGACACCCTATCAATGCGTGCCACTCACCGCATTGAACAATGTTCAGCCACAATTCTACTGTCATTCTCGATTACCTCTCAGCCAAGCAAACAAGTCGACCCTTCAGCCTCGGTACCCTGGTTTACCTCATTAACTCAGCCAGTTGAGTTTAACCCTCACTACAAACTACGCACCGGCATGAAAATATAATTACCAACAAATAATCAGATGAGCCGATGCTAAATTCAGAGTTCAATACGATAGTTAGGTTTTGAGGCTGAGACTATTTACTCTGATGCTTCGATTGTCACCGCCTCAAAAGCCAAGTCCATGCTCTGACCTGATGTGGACCAGCGTGAGATGTCGAAACAGAAACCAAAACGTCGCCCAGGTCAAGCAAGGATGGCAACATCAGGGTATTTCGATACACCCGTCAGAGTTGCTCAGCCGACCAGCTTTTATATATGCCAGAGGAATTGTCTGAATACAGCAGTCCCGTATGTGCAGACCTTCGGTTGTTAAAGAGGCTCTTCCAGAATCTCTTACATGTTCCACTCGGTTTTCCTTGTTCCTGGTTCCTGAACGGATCACGCCACCAGTGCAGCTGGGGGAGAACAGCAAATTCGGCCTCTAACATGTGGGCACTAGTCCAACTGATGAGGAGAGGCCCATACAGACCGCCATCGCGGCGGGCAGCTGTTTCATTCAATTGTTAAAAGATGCGACTCTTAGCACTAGCTAGTCATTTGGATAAGTTATTATCCAATGCTGCATTGCGTCGCGGTTCCTGCGCTTAGTTCCTCCCTTTCCAATACTCGTGGCAATGGCATTCTGTCTCAGACGTTAACGACCATCACGATCGCGATTCCTATCTGAAGAAAAGACAAGCAAGGGAAAGCGAGACAACCACAGGCTCTAAGCGTACCTAGTCTATACTGTACAGTAAATGTACTGGCTTGGCCCAACTGAGCGATGGTCTCCGAGAGGCCAAGCGAAACCATGCCATGATAAACGGGCGGGAAGAGCCTATCAGCGGGACGGCACACTGACCAACCTTGGTGTTAGCCTCTCTAGCCTCTGGCTATTTTCCCTCTGCTAAGAACGATCCTCCTCGTCTAAACTTCTTCTGTCTGGGCGCCGGTCTCAGTTACGATTCTCTCTTCTAGCGTATCACCTCATCTCGTGAACCTGATTCATCACCCGACTAGAGTACAGATACTCATTTGATTGATCGGCTTCGCTTTTTCCCGCAACCCAGTTTTGAAGAGTCTGGCTGGTTCTCCACTCTTTGCCGAAGCGATATAGATTTTCTCATGGGTCGAATCACTCACTTAAGATGGGTTCCCAAGATTTTGTAGACAATTGATTGAACCTCTCTGTCTTTAGTCCTCCATGCTGCTGTTATAGAGCTTGCACACCCATGGCCTGGAGGGTCGTAGGATAGAGGCCTTGCAAGACTGCGGCAATACGTACCAAACTGTCCGTGGGATACTCGAGAGGGGGGTCATGGTGAGCAATGATCCTTGCCCATGTTCATTGCGAATGTGGAGAAGGAGAATCAGGGGCCCAAGCTCAGCTCTTAAGGTTGTTGGTGAACATCTCTCCACCAAATTCATACAGTACACGATACACCGCCTCTTTAGTGAAGGATGCGATGAGATGAGACGAGCCCCTGTTGCTCAAGCACATTCACCACATTTTCATTCCTCGACGACCAACAGCCACTGAGTGTGTGTAGTAAGCCAGCCAAGCTAGCTTTAGAGTGACAGGCAGGCAGTCAGTCAGTCAGTCGAAGTCCTGAATCGTCAGCAGCGTTGAGATATGTTATGTCTTCGGCTAACGCTCCGTCCTCCTCTACAACAATCACAAATTGCAATATCCAACATGAAGTTTTTCCGTGCTCTCTATGCCGCAGTGGGCCTGCAGGCTCGTCCAAGAAAGGGTGGAAGGATGCTGGACCAAGACACTCAACTGAAATGGCCTGAAGTGCCAGCCACGCCTAGCCTTTCCGTACTTACTCGATCGCGTTTCTTCTGCAAGGCACGCGCCTTATTAGCCATGGCGAAATCTGCGAGGGGTACTGTATGATGGACAAAGAGAACCAACCATGTCCAGGGTCGGCCGCTGGTTGGTCCAGTCAGTCTTCGTCCATCTTGTTCTTGCGCTCGACTGTGACTTAGATCGAGGCTCGAGGACCTTCTCCAGGTCAAAGCCCCCTGTCCTTTTCATCTTACCATTCGCGAAACCACTCTCATCTGGTATAGTGACGACACCATTAGGGGATGACTTGCAGCAGTAGTTCAATGCCGTCGGGGCAGTATCACCCCGATATATTCCCTCTCTTCCGGAGTTGGTGCACGTGCGGCACAAGGCTGAATGAGTTTAACTGCGCTCGGTCTTCAACAGAAGGCTGGTATTGGATGAGAGGGAAAAGTAAGTTGTCCTCCATCTTGAAGCGTTCAAACCTACAACTAGATTGCTCACCAATAATGTGAAGCATGGACTTGCAGTTGTGGCCGACGCACGGAATTGATATCGAATGCAGGGATCGGAATTCCTTGGCTATCTCGAAAGGCACGGCACTGGAGACAGGCTACAGTTTTTCGGCAGCCTCCATCTCCGTCCAGCTGTAGCCTGCCCTGAGCACTGATAGTGATGTGACAGGTTGTATCATCTACCTGTCACATTTCTTGCTCGGGAAATAACGCAATGGGACTCAGCAAAGCGAAGCCTTACTCAATGCCACGCTACATACATCGGATATGCTGCGCTACCCAGTCTGCCAGGGTCTTGACGACCGATGTTACTGCATGTTCATATCAGTCATGGGATATAGACTAGCCCACCAATTTACAATTCAGAGGCGTCATCAAGAAACCAAGAACCCACTCGACATTTGTTTCTCCTCCCCCGCCGTTTCAAACGTCAAATCTACTCCACATGGACATTCATGAACGGGTCTAAATAAGGGACCGTTTACTGGTCGGCTTTTTGCTGATGCAGTGGGTACTGTACGGTGATCCTTCGACTTTCTCTCTCTACTACTACTAGCCAAGAGCCGCTGAGTTACTGCCAATGCGACTAGTCATCTCTACATGCCACCACAAGACCCTGGGGCTTATTGACAAGAGGACATGGAGTACTGTACTGGTCTATTGGTACTGGATATGAAGTATCGAGTGTTTGTTTTACCCGACTTGAAAGAAATTATTCTCCAACTCTTTTACTTGATGTAACAAGTTGCATGACTCGTGTATCCAACGTCTAAGAGCCGCAGGACCCATCTATTCGATTCCTGCATAAGGTTCGCAAGAAAATACTAATTCAATATAGATTGACTGTGGCTAGGCTTGGCTTTGTTTGACAATCTGAACGGCTTCTGAGGCTGCGGCAGACTAAGCGAACAGAGCAGGGACCATATACAGGCATCATCCCTGTCAGACGATGATCGATCATTAAGCGACTTCTTAATAAAGAATGTGTTAAGGGTTTTCCCGCGCCCAAACTTGATGCTTCATACAACTTGCTACGACTACTACTCAAAAGCGCTAACAAAGGGTTTTTTTTTTTTTTTTTTCATTTCTTAATACGAGTTCAGACTTTGCACAAACTTCGATTTCGGACCGGTGGCCTGGGAGTGAAATGACTCTCTTTTGCCAATTCTCCACCAAGATTATATTCACGGTGGCCAATTCAATACTATAAGCCGATACTGCAACTAAGAGGCACTGCAAGTACACAAAAAATAAAGCGTTCGAGAATCGTCTTCTCCACAATCCTCAGTTATTTCTGCAAGAAGAGGCCCAGTTCTGCTTGCCACTCACTACATACAGTACACATTTGGTGGAGTTTGGGCCATATCTGAGCAACAGCTAATGCACTTTAAGCTGACTCGCATTCAGTTATCATGCCATGATCCAATCCAGCAGAGACACACGACAGACAAGAGATCCACCGTGAACTTTGCCATTGTGGACTCTGTTTAACTACTGCTGCATGGCCCAGCTTAACCGAGCCTTTGCTTTCGGAATTCTCCTTTGGGGTAATGATGCGGCTCTTTGGGCTTCACAAGGCATGAGGGAAAAGCTCGTCGGTTACTGTGATGGAGCAGGGGTCTTTCAACAAATCATGCACTCAGAAACTGGATGCAAGCCGCGTGCGGTGCCAGCAGATCACGGCATGGGATGATGGCTGACTGTCCTGTCGTTTTACTTCCCAGTACTGTGGTTGGGGTTTTCTTATTCCTCCCTGCTGCAAACGGCTTCTAGGGCTGAGGGATAGTAGAAGGCCTCAAAAGCAGGCTGCATCTTGGTCAAAGGTAATCGGTTGGCTGACTGTCGTTCCTCGGCCTGTTCCTGGAAATCGACCCAAGGCCGCAAAAGGTGGTTGCATGAAACGTGGCATAGCTTACGACTTACTGCTACATTGCCATCAAATCACCTTCCTGTTCCTGTGTTTGTGTTTGCTCCTGGAAAACACCGCTTTTTATCACGGGAAAGGTTATTAAGCATAAACTATACAACGTTGTGCCGCTTGCTGACTGCCTGCCCAGAAACCGATACCATTGTAGCCACCCATCTTATTAGTTCTCACCTGTGCCAGGTCTGGTGTTTCAAGATTATTGTTCTTTGCCGGTTTCCGGCTAGATAGACCTTTCCTTGTGAGCCAGGTATCAGCCCATCTAGATGAAATGGCTACCTTCACCCGAGATTCGCTACCAGAGGTTTATCATGATATACCCATCTCGATTGCCTTAAACTCATGACATTGGAATGCCGTTGCCGTGCAGGGTTGCACCTTTGATCCGCGTGCCTATATTGATCCTTATGGGATATATCTGAAATCGCCAGTTGGAGTCTATGATAACATATTCGTCGAGTCATCCGGCGACATCCTGCGAACAGCCCATGTTGGCTGTCAACTAGATAAGCTCATCACATTATAACGATTTGCTATATATTCAACATATGAAATTCATCTCACGCCGCTCGCTTACTATGCCTTCTTTGGTGATAAGTACTAAGTTCTTGGGTATAGGATTAACTGGCTTTAGTAACTTGTCTTGACATGAGACTGAGACGCAACGACTGACTCGTCAAGCCACTCGCAACAGTCTGAGCTTAACGTCCGTGTCATTGCCGTACATGGTTCCCAGCCACGCCCGAATTCGTGTCATCAAAGTTTGTACTACTGTTTCGGAATATGATATACATTGGAGGGTCACGACTGGCGGTGTGTTTGCGCTTTCGATAATCATGCTGGTGGTGCAGGGTAGGCTTCTTCGATTGCGAACAGACATACTAAACAGATGCGGTTTAGATACGGTCTTGATGTTGTCCATTATGTACCTTACTTTGAGTTCGTGATATATCGTGAACGCGATGCGCGTGTGTTGCAGAGACCTGGGTTGATATCACTCTTGGAGGAGTGGGGAGAAAGCCGACTTCTGGAATAAATCTATGAAACGGTCGAAAAGCTACTGTCAGGTGGCACGAAGTAACACCTTCATGTCTTGTGTGCCCTAAGATAAATCGGCCTCATTCCCTAAGCTTTGCCCGGTGTTTTGACGTGCGAGCGATAGCTTCCTTCTAGGGTACGTTTAGAATTGAAGTTCTTTACTACTGCATGACCACTTGGTTTACTTGATGTGATAAAATAGAGCTATCCAGGATCTTCTGTCAGTTTCATATTGGCAATAGAACCGTTGAATCAATAAGCTTGTAAAAACCCTTATGGGGTCCAATGTAATCAGTCAAGAGAGAAGTACAAATCGAAAGCAAAACAAAGCCGTGAACCCCCTTAGACAAGGCAATGATTACGAACGACCTAATAAGCCACTTGGCATTCTACGAACCTATCACTAAAACCCCAGGTCCAACTAATTTGTTGGGGCGACACTTGTCGTTCCCTTCTCACCAACAGCAGATAGCTCAGTTGGCAGTGTAGAGGTCCTCCTCCTCCTCCATCTCCTGTCTCGCCATTGTCCCCTCCTTCGCCTTCGTCTTCTCCGCCTCAGAAGGGGGCTCTCCCATCAGCACACACTCGTGCCATGCCTCCTCAGACCTACGAAGGCGTTCTTGGCAACACTTGAGTTCTGTATACATACCAATATCCCTCAAGAAGTCCAGGACATCGTACGTAAGCTCTTGGGAATGATCATCGTGAGACAACTTACCGATAACGCTCATGAACTGTGCAGGGTCTGCGTCCCGAGCCCACTCGAGTAAACGGCACTGGATCTTGATCCAAATGACAATCCATTCAGCGTCAAGACTACCAGCAGCGACGCGGGACTCGATGGTGGGCCAAAACACTCGATTATGGATGGGGAACAGCTCTCGTGTGGTTTGTCCGAGCCAGTTGCTGCTAAAGTATCTACCGTCGTCCTCGTCAGTCATCAAGTATGCGATCTGGTGCACACCAATATCGCATGCTAAGAGCTCGGTGACTCCTTTCCACGCAAGTTTGTCGTCAGGCTCAGGGTTCTCCCCGGGTTTGGCCTCAGCCAGTTTGTGTCCGTGCCTTTGACGCTCACTAATGTCGTGGTAGGAGACTGCCTTCTTTGCCTTTCGCTGGTCGTCCAACAATGGTGCTCCGACGGGTACGTGACCAGACGCCATCACCTCGGAGATCGGAAAGTCGATCTGAGGAGGCAGCCCACGACGAGTAGATTGGCTGTCCAGCAGTCCAGCACTGGCTTCTGAGCATAGCTCCATCTTGTGTGGCTCGTCGAGAGTCTCGCGTCGTGCCCCTTTGAGTCTTTTGGGCCGCTCGAAGGGTTTGCTGTCTTCGGCCTCCCAGTTGGACTCGTCACTGTCGTCGTCTAGCTCTAAACCCGTGGGATCGTCATCACTACTCCGGAGACGTTGACGCAAAGCCACATGTGAGGCAAAGGGATGTTCTCCAAGATGTCTGGCTCGTGAGACATAGCGAGGTACTATTCTTGGCCCCGCAAGGATCTCACGACGTGCGTCCTCGGCCGTTTCACCCGTGGTCAAGTGAATGCCTCTCCAACGTCGAATAGACTTTGCGTAGAAAGAAAAACTGCGCTCGGGGCAATGTAGCGTGGATAACACTGGTTCGGACGCCCATAGAAGCGCAGCGTAGTTCCTCAATGCTCGTGTATCCAACTGATGAGGTCCGTTGCCCACGTGAACGTGAAAGCCGCATGTTGCGTTGACTCGGAGTCGCAGATTGGTGGTTAGCAATCGAACAACCGCGGAAATGAGGTTGTATGCCTCTTCACAGGCATACATTGGTGGACTTGATATCTCCACTGAGTCCCAAATGTTGTATGAAGGTGGATTACTCTGATCCTTTTCCTGGAATACTGTAGGATCTGACTTTACAATCCACATTTGCTTCTCTGAGCTAGGAGGGCAATCGATCTCTGTCATATTTGTACAGAATCCATGGTCATACAACAATTTTCGGACGGCATCGTAACCATTGGTGTCTCGTATAGGTGGTGCGAGACCAGGTATGTCTTCGTCTACATCCGGGTTGTCATTATCTATGCGACACACGAGGAACTCCAACTCGAAGCCGAAGCTAACACGAGGGGGTCGCGTATAACTGTCCTGCTGCGCGTTGTTAGCCTTGGACCCTTCTTCTTGGGCAACCATCTTACCTTTCTGCTCCATGGTGGACTGATCGGTACCACTGGACGACTTGTTCTTTGTCAAGTTCTGTTCTCGAGGATGTTGATCAATCAATAAGAGCCTGCTCTGTTGCTTGATTGAAAATTTGTCAATGCTCAATGTTATCTTAAGCGTAAGGTCTGTAACTGGAGGTTGTCAGCGAAGATTGGGATGGCATCTTTATATATACCACCCCAGCAGCTATGCATAGATCAGTATTGACTGTGTTCGTAAGTCGTTGTATAAACCTGACTCAGGATACAAGAAAAAATTGAGCTTTATGTTCCTTGAACACATCAAATCAGCACGAATAGATTGGAACCACAAACAATCACTTGTTCGAGCATAACACCCGACACACTATCCACAGCCTTGAAAAATTGAGAGTGAGTTTCGCAGAAAGAAGTTCTTTGTTGTTTGTTTAATATCAAAGTTTTCCTACTCCGTTTCGCCTATTGCTATGATTGAATTGGATGGTAACGAATAAACAAATAACCACCACCATTGCCGTTGCACCGTACTTTCGTCTCTCAAAAGGCCGTACAAGGCTGTCACTCAGTTGCAGGCTACTCCCTGATTCACCAATCCTCCTGCCGGTACGCCGAAGCGTTTCATTACCTCATCCAAGCTTCAACAAAGCTTCCGTCATCGGCTCTTTACTCATCAAAAGGTATCGTGTTGCATGTCGAAAAGGTGTACTGTGTAATAAAATGGGCAATAGAAGTGAAAATAGGTTGCCGGAAGCAACCCCGACACGACACCCACCGGCAAGGTATGGCACGTGGTGGGGTACCGGGATGGTGTCGTGGCACTGCTGATCGCAGCACCCCACGCTTCAACCCTCACAGCATTTAGACGAGGTAGGCCAGCATGCCAAGAGCAACAGCGGCGGCGGCACCCTTGCCCGCTGGTGCCATGGTAGGAGCAGCGAAAGCATCAGAGCTTGTGCTGGACACAGCCGCTGCAGTGCCACTGGCATCCGACGAAGTCTTGGTGGCCGAGGCAGTAGCAGTGTTGCTGGCAGTGGTGCTCTCGTCATCGCCGTCGTCGTCGCTGGCAACATTCTTAGGAGGGTTTTGCTTGGCGCACTTGGGCTCGATCTTGGTTCTGCACTCCTCAGTGCCCTTTTGGGTGTTGGTTTGCGAAACGCACTCGTTGAGAAGCTCTTGGCAGATGAAGGTAGGCACGGTTTGGGTGTAGTACTGGAGACCGGGAGCAGAGCTGTTGGAGGCGCATGTGCAGTCCCACTTGAGAGTGTCCTGGGTTGACGGGTTAGTTCGTTGCACAGTTAGAGACGGGGTTAAGCTCGACATACATCGCTGCAGTTGTTTGTGTCGGTGTTGTCGCTGCAAAGAGTATCGCAGGTGTTTTGTTGGGCTAGGCACCAACTGGCTGCGACGAATTAGTTCATGTTCTCATCTTCTGTTCGAGTGTTTTCACCACATACATCGAGTGGCGAGATCAACCTTGTTGGGGTCAATGGTCATGTCGAGAGAGCTCTTATAGTTCTGGACATTCTGGGCCGAGGCGACCGAGGCGGCCATGGCGAGGATAGCAAAGGATGAACGCATCTTGAAAGATGTTTTGAGTTGTGGAAGTAATGTGAGTGATAATGGAGACAAGACGTTGCGATAAGTGGAACGATGATTTGCGATGTACGTTGTTGGTGTGTTTACAAGATGGATAGATGGATGACTGGACTGGACTGGGGTAAATCGTCTCTTTTATGTTGTTTATGCAGCAAAGTGACGGAAGGGAAGGAAGAGAGAAGAGAGGCACAGGCGTAGGGCAGGTGCGTTAGATATAAACGATGGAAGGGAACAGAGACCGAAAAAAAACCTTGGGCAGGTTACTTCTGGGGAGGGAAGGCAACGATCGGATTTGGCCTGGCTTGGCTTTGTCTGGGCAGGTGTGGTCACGGTCACTGACCTCGGTTTGATTAGGTAGGAGGTATCTGTCTGTACTGCATTGGGCTTGCAGCTCTCGGCCCCGGCACCCACAATCCGGACGTCCAAGACCGCAAATTCAAGTCTTAAGATCTCCATCTCTAGCTTTGAATTGGATATTTGACCAATGAAATAACTCCCTGGCCGCATCTGCCATTGACTTCGCTCCATCCATCGCCGCAAAACTCTCCCGTCTCAACAAGGGAAAAGACGCACAGGCACAAGTCGGCTAGAGGTCGCATCGTGTCCACACCTTCCTTGTCTTGGCCACTCACCTCGTACACCATCATAACCATGTCGCGCTTGACCAGCGCCATTTCCGGCTTAGTCGTCATAGCTACCCTCAACCACCACATTTCTCCGCGCCCGGGCAGGAACTATGAGAATCGTGAAGGCCAAGCCGCGACTTCCACGGTAACGATCGAGATGTTGGCAGTCACCGCCATGGATCTTTTCCGGTTAAAATGCATCTCGTCGAAGGCAAGGGAAAGGGCACGACCAGGCCCAGGCAGACGGTTGCAGCCGAACAGGCATGTGGGACAATCAATTGTCCCTCATATATAGATGCGACTAGGATTGTACTGGACTGGACTGGATTTTGTATCAATGCATGGCCACGGGCACTAGGGTGAGCTGGCCTGGCTTGTCCTGGCAGCAAATTCTTGATATCACGCTAGATCCTAGCGGCGGTGCTTTGCTTCCTTTGCCATCAACTCACCTTCTCTGTCTTAAAGAATCGCCTACCACAAGGATATCCAACGCAAACTTACACCACATTGCGTTCCGTGGATTTGGTCCTGACGGGCAAACGAATAGCTCCGACCAAAGAGGCCCATATCTGACACGAGCCAATTATTTCAGGTGTTTTGCATCACCATTGTCTCTGAATTCGGACACGGACCATCTTGGCGGCCTACCATATCACGGCCATTATCTCATTGCTGAAAATAGTGAGAAACAGAGACGGAACCGAAAACAAAACCAGAACCGTCTCTTGATACGGTTCACTTCAGACGAGGTCGGTCACCAATGGCGATCCTTGACACCTCGACTCTTGATGAGGAGGTTGGCCGAGCGATGTTTACCACAAGTGCTTGGCGCAAAGGTCAGTATCTCGTAGCGCGACTGAATACTGGAGCTGCCCAGAGGCGCCGCTCCGGAACAGACGGAATTGTGGAAGCGGAAAAGGCAATTTTTCATTTCAATCCTCCCATTGCTCACTCATGGGAGAAATGGCTGCCAAGATGCTAATTTTCCTCAGCGGCAGCTCAGCGCCGATGTATCAAATGCTCGGACCTTTTGTCCATGTTGGGTAGCTTATCTTACAATATCCTGCCCAACCTCATCGCGTCCCATGTCGACCATCAACAACCAAATTGTTTGACGATATAAACAAGTCATGATACATGAGAGTTTCACACTGGTCTGAGAATTAGTGTTGCCATGCCCATGCCCTTTGCACTTGCCGGCCAACCTTGTATCGCATGATCATTTTGCGACCTTAAACACACAAACGACAGAGGGGATGCCAAAAATGCTCCAATATTTTTGTTGTTGTTTTTACTCTCTCGCTCTTCACCGAAGTTTTACCCGCCAAAGTGACAATCGGAGCGGACGATAAAAGACTTGGCGAGCGCGATTCCCCACTCTCAGTCCATATCCCCCTGTCTTGTCCCATCTAACCTGCGTCATTCCATCATGCCCGTCGCGAACTAATCTGCCCGTTTCCTTGCCCCTGCTCAGTACGAACGGTCATCACTTTGTTGTTTTGCTCGTCGCAGTTAGTCACTGGTGGTCTGTGTATGGACCGAATAATAGATGGAGTTGTTGTGACCAAGATGTCGTATCGTCCCATGCATATATGTATTCTCACTATCAGCAGGCTTCTCAATTTCTCGTGATGAAACCAGGGCCAGTCCTCAAACACTGTCCTTGACAAGAGTATTTGCAAGCCTCCTGTCAGCTCCCACCAATCAGAATGATCTCCCGAGACCCCAGACACGATCAAGCCAGCGAACGCCATTCGAACGGATACGTACCGAGATGCACCCTGTTAGCTGCAAGTCGGCTGTCAAGTAGAGTGGCTGTTAACAACCATGTAGTGAACTACCTACTTGACCATCGATGCTGTTCATTTTACTAAATACAACCCAAAGAAACCATGTTGGCAATGCGGTTCCTATCTGGCTCGCCAGTCGGCCGTCATTGCTGTGGCTGGTTTCCAACCACCTTTGGGCATAATCGCAAAGAGGTTGGGGGACTTAACAACTTTACAAACCCTATTTGGACCTTTCATGTTGTTACTGGTAACGAGCGAACAATTTCGTGCCAGTCTGTGTCGATTGTCGACTTTGCCATCGCGACCTGTGCCGCCCAACCTCCTGTCTACTTATGACCACACTTTGGTTGCTTGTCAAGGGTCTCAACCAAGAACATTTGGTTTTCTGCAAAATACTGTAGCAGTGACTTGGTCAGATTTGCAGCGTTCTGGACCCTTTTAGCCTCTGCAGCCACATCGCGGATGGGTTAACGTTAAGCTAGTCTGCTTTTCGTCCCATCTTGGCTGTTGGCAAAGCATGAGCTGCAGTCGGGCCACGCGTACCATGCCCAACAAGCATAAACAGAACTTACGTCGAGAATTCGCTTGCTTTTTATGCTTTGGTACTGACGTTTTCATTCGAATGCAAGGATATCATCGTGAAGATGCCGTCTGTTCCATCCCAATTAATGGTGGTCTGAGATGCGAATCTCGTTGCATTCCCTAGCGGCTCGGCACGATCTTCCGGCTTGATGTGTTTCCCTCCTTGCATTTAAGACATAAACATTCGTCATGGTGAAATATCCATAACTGATACTGTATGTCGAGCCTGTCAGCATATCTAACTGGGTGTTATCATGTGTCTCCTGATTACGTCTCTGCTTTACCTTCTGCTAGTCTGGATATTAAGAGCAAGATAAACTGATTAGATGACTTTTGTGGATTTGTCAGTATTGTTGTTCACTATTGGGTTGTAGACTATGTTCTGTGCTGAATGCTGTCTACTTTATGACGGTAATTCTTGATAAGGTAGTGGTGACCAGTCTTCCTGATGCTAACAATTTCCTGGCAACGGGAATCGTAGTCCAATCAGGGCTATAGACAGATGTACCAGTGCGATCACACTGGTACAGTGAATCCAGAAATGTAGGTCCTGCCTACTAAGTCATGGAAAACAGTCAATGAGAGTGAAGGGGAAGAAAAAGTTCAGCGCAAACCAGTAGCTATAGGGTAGGGTTCCAACTCACAATCATGTGCCCTGGAGCAGTGGGGGTGGGGAGCTCAGTTCGCGGTCCACCGTCCCTGCATGACGATCTTAAGCTCCAAACATCCATTGGCCGATAGCTCCAAAGCACAACTTCAACTTCATCACTCGCTGCGTGTACTGCCAACAATATCGTCGATTACGTACAGTCTCTCAACTTCCACCCTCAAAACCGACCAGCTTCTTTGGGGAAATATCAACAGCAAATTGTCCTTGATGTAATCGCCAACTCAATACGCAGCCACAAACAAACACGATCGATGTCCGATTCCTACTGACCCCTCCATTTCCTCTCCTTTCCATATCTCCGGGACCTTGCTTGCTTGTTTGCGCGCGCGCCGACGCCTTTGCCTCCGCCATGGATCGTTTACCGCGAGAACTCATCGATGCAATACTTCAGCAATGTGTGGCTCACGGACCTAAAAACACAGTCATTAGCCTAAGACTTGTTTGTCGTGTTTTTGACCAGGTCCTCAAGCCTTTCGTATGCCGGACTCTGGATTTAGAATTCTCGCGCCTGAGCAAAACGAGCGGCATGACACCCCCTCAGATGGATGCGCTACAGACTATTGGGTACCACTGCAAGAGTTTCTACATTGACTTGATGGTTCTTCGGGATGACCGTGAGTCACGATGTTGTATTTCTGGAAATCCCTTCGCTAATTCGAATAACTGGCCAGTGGAAGTTGAGTTTCTTGATACAGTTTTCGCACGGGTCCCATCAATGACAGACTTCTGTCAAACGCTACACAAGAAGTACTGCATGAATGAGACATCTTTTACTGAGTCAGATTACTATCGGACCGTAGAGGAAATGTTATTCTATTGCCGCGATGTCGACCGCCTGCGCCTCAATCTCCCCTTCCAGCTTGTCGGTCGCCATTGCAACGCCGCAACAATGATCCTTGCCAACACGCTCAAGGCGTTCGCACAGCGGCCCGAGGAGGACTCAGCAAAGCTCAATACCCTAGTCATCGAGAACGTGACCGATGTTGCTATACGTCATCTATGGATGAACCCGATCGACGTGATGAACATCATGAGAGTACTAGAGGTGCTGGAACACCTCGTCCTGACGCTTAGGAGGCACGAAAACGAACCCATCACTGTCGGCCTATTTGGATCTTGCCTCTGGAATATTGTCGAGAATGCCGGAGAGCTGAAGAGCCTCTGTTTGATCGGGATGGACCACGACGATCGCCCGCCTCGAGGGCTTAAGCAGACAAAATCCTGGCAGATGCCGGTCGACGAGTGGCGCGCAAAGTCATTACCTGCCCCAAACGTTATACATTCTAACTTGACGTGCTTGGAGCTTAAGCGGGTTGAGTTATGCCCCGAAGTATTTGTCCGTACCGCGGAGAATTTCGGACCTACACTACAAGAACTCTACCTGAATGAAGTCTATCTCAAGGTCGAGCAATCCCGAGACTGGAACGAGGATTCTAAGAAGATCCTCTGGGTTGGAATGCCCAACCAGCGCCCCGCAGAGGATTGCCACTGGATTGCCATGGCACTGAGATGTGCTACGCCTCATCTGAGAATCTGCCGGGCATCATTTCTGGCGTACGACCACTACATACTGGAGGACATGCCTGGTCAGCCAGAGTTCGATCTGGCAGACCCTTGCGGTCTTGGTCGAAGCATTTCTCAACGTTTTGTTGAAGTGGTCATGGGTATCCGCCAACCCATGGCGCTCACAAGAGATGTTGTTGAATACCTGCCTGCAGACCCTCAATTCGACAATCTCCTGAACAACCTCCACTCAAGGAACCGTGCTCTGAGCGTGATAGAGTACGATACTAACGCATACCAGACAGCCGTTGCCAATTCAACATCGGAATGGCAACGCAGCATCGATGGTGTCTTCCCCAATTGTAACTCTAATACCCTCGATGAGCTACATTATATCGCTGAGACGGCATGTCAAGGCATGAACGAGATACACAGGCGACGGAACGAATGGTCTGCCGAGAATAGTATGGCGAATGAGTTTACGGAGAACCTGTTCAGTATCTCTGCATCTGACGACGAACAGATTTGATGAAGAGTCAGGCCTGCCTGTCTCGCTTTATGAACGACCACGAACGATTGATTATAGACAACTTCGATAATTCGAAATAATATTCTAGGTAGCTTGCCATTATCAAGCCCCGATACCAAACCGATGCGATTTGCATCATTTTTTAATCCTAGTCGCTGTATAAATGCTTTTCCATAGGGAACCGAATAAGATACCCCCTCTCTTTTTGTTTTGCTTTGAAGCCTCGAACAAAGGAAACAAGTTTTCATAACATGTCGTCATAGATCATCTTCTATATAAAAAAAAAGGAAAACCGCACGCAAGTGGAATCATCCGAAAACATATGCTTAGTGTCCGTTGGAACCGTTAACGCCGTTGCCGTTGAGACCGTTGGCCTTGGCTGCAGAAGTAGCCTTCTCGAGGGCCTGAAGGACATCGTTGGTGAGATCCTGAGCATCCTCGACACCGCAGCTGATGCGGACAAGGTCGTCAAAGATACCGACGGCCTCACGTTGGTCCCGAGGGATACCAGCGTGGGTCATGCTGCTGGGAACCTCAACCAAACTCTCGACACCGCCGAGACTCTCGGCGAGGGTGAAGATCTTTGTAACCTGGCAGAAGCGCTCAGCGGCAGCATGGCCACCCTGAATGCGGAAAGAGAGCATACCACCGCCGAGGGCGTCGCGGTGCTGCTTCTTGGCGATATGTCGGTGAGGGTGAGAGTCAAGGCCGGGGTAGTTGACAGCGATGACCAGAGGAGATGCCTCAAGAGCTCTGGCAACAGCGTCGGCGTTGCGGCTAGCCTCACGAGCTCGCAAGTGCAGGGTCTTGAGACCGCGGTGAGCGAGCCAGGAGTCGAAAGCGGAGGGGACAGCACCAATGGCGTTCTGGAGGAAGCTCAGGCGGGTCTTGAGCTCGTCGCTGTTGAAGGCAGCAACACCCATAACTACATCACTGTGGCCATTGATGTACTTGGTGACACTGTGGACGACGATATCGGCACCGAAGTCGAGAGGGTTCTGGACGTAGGGGGAGAGGAAAGTGTTGTCGACAACGACGAGGACACCATGCTTGTGGGCCTCAGTAACGACGGCTCGGATATCGACGAGGCGCAATGTAGGGTTGCTAGGAGTCTCAATCCAGATCAGGCGAGTATCGGGGGTGATGTGCTCGGCGATGTCGACCTCGATCTCAGGTGTGAAAGTGACCTTGACACCGTGGGCCTTTGCGACCTGGGTGAAGTAACGGTGTGTACCTCCGTAGACATCGGAGACGGAGATGACATGGCTGCCAGCAGCCAGACTCTGGAGAATGGTGGCGGTGGTGGCGGAACCGGAGGAGAAAGCAAGAGCGTACTTGGCGTGCTCGAGAGCAGCAACAGCGGTCTCGAAGTTGGTACGGTTAGGGTTGGAGGATCGAGAGTACTCGTACTCGCCGACGGGCTTGCCAACAGCGGACTGGGCAAAAGTGGTAGACAGAGAGATAGACTCGATCACGGCTCCGGTGGCGGGGTCATGTGGAGCGCCGGCGTGGACGGCGAGAGTACCGAAGTTGTGGACGGGGGACGGAGGACGAGGTGGGGTGGCCACGGGGTCCGAGTTGAGAGGAGCGGCAGACATGATTGCTGGTAGAGTGAGGTATTCGAGAGAGAGAGGAATTGAGGTTATAGAGAGGTAAAAGAAGAGTAGAAGGAAGAAAGAAAAATGTAGCGGTGGATAGATGTGGTCAAGGACCTGTTTAATATAATGAGTATAAACTCGGGCGCTCCAGTGACAAAGTAAGTGGAGGTCGAGGCGGGGCTAGAAAAAATCGAGAAAAAAAAAGCCTTTTTTTCGTTTCCCGTGCTGCCCTGGTTCGGTCTGGTATGATCTGGGTTGTACAGCACCGTACTATAATGCAGGCTAGATGGACCCTTTTTATATCAAGAGCTAGAGTAGCTTCTTATGCAATTCCGCTGCGCCAAGTCACGGAGCTTCTTCCTTCTACCTGACAAACAAAGGAATGCCTCGGTTTGACGTGATACGAGGCTCAGATGATGCGTAAAGAAAGGGCGTAGAGCGGAATTGACCTAGTCTTGTTTTTTTCCCACAAGTAGACGTGTCGTCGATACTCAATCAATAAGAAGGGCGACAGGCTTTGAAACCTTTTGACGATCACGTCACAGCAGCCTTTCCTACTATAGCAAGGAATGAGGAGTACCGACAGTTCCCGTTGAGCTTGGCTCAACAGATTAATAATAGTCAATGGTACTCTCAGAGAAAATAAACGTAAAAAGAATTGATGTGACTCGACTCGTGCCAGTGAAATGCAACTGAGACTGGGTATCTTTTTTTCTTGTTGCTTGCTTGGTCGGGTATCGGCTCTCGGTGTACAGAGTACAAGTATAGGCGTAGCTTAAGAGAATATCGTCGGGATACGGATTAGACTAGTATAGTTGAATTGATGGAGATTGTGGAATGATGGAAGGGTCCAAGGAAGAAAAAACTGGGCTTCTACAATTTATATTTGCTTCTAGCGTGCAAAGTTACACAGCGAAAAAGGAAGAATCGAGTTGATTAGAGATGTTGCACGGTTTATTCCATTCCGTTCATTTGTAAGTCGAATAAACGAGACGAGAAAAAGAACAAGACGGAAACAAGTAAAAGGAACCTCTGGTTGATTGATTACACGATCAGTCAGGACTAAGACTAATGTACCCCTGTCTACTTGCCCCTCCACAAGTTTCGCACCAAGACGTAGTGAGCACTTGATGTATTTGACCGTACCTACCTACCTACCTAGACTAGACTACTAGGCTGAGATGGGCTCATGATGAATGGTTTGCCCGAATGGCGCCGCCTCTTTTTTTCACCTTTCGTCATCCGTCAGAGTAAGGGCAAAATAAGAAGAGACAGAAAGAGAAAACGGCCGAAGAATGCTTACAGTTACAGTTACAGTTGCACCTGAAGCTACTACCCGTTTTTGTGTATCGTTACGGATATGTCCCGTAACAAATTCCGGATGACAGACTTGACCTGACTCAACATGCCTAATTTGGCCTCCATGACAAATGTGTAACCCTCGTTTTTGCTTACAGAAGCATCTTGCTCTTGGCTTTCACTCGATATAATAGGAATATGAGTCTGTTTTGATTACACGCCTGCATAGTGACTCTACATACAGTATGCGCCGCTCACTGCAGCAACAATGCTTCCCTTTCCTTGTTCCCCGATTCTTCTGTGCCGTGCCCAAGCTTACAGAGATAAGTGATTCCAAGAATCTTTGTCCTGTTGCGCAATGCGCGCGAATACAACGCCGGCTTTGTAACGGGCAGATGCGGTCTTCTCGGCGATAAGTGGAGGCCAGAGCAGGGATTCGTATCTTTGTCCATATGATCTGCAACAATCAATCCACGAGAGAAACGTGGAGGGACGAACGTGTTGAAGCGTATTGTGTAAATCGGCTAGACTACTAAGTCCTTGGTCTGGTCGGTGAGGCTCTGGCACATCATGTGCTCGATGTCGTGATAGAAGCCTTGTCTCAGCTTCGGCTCTCGCTGTAAGCGCTGTCTGACAACTCCACTCCACCAATTGCTGTATCATGACTGTCACGGCGATGCATAGATAATCAGACCTGAGGTCGCATTCATTCCCGTGGAACTCTACTCTTATCATGTCACAACAACATGAACCAAGCATTCATCTCTGGGACATCGTCAAATAGAATCCACGACCGACATCCCGTGCAAGGATGCAACTTTTGGTGTGAGCAACTTCCCGTTCCCGAGCCTTTTGGTGTGGCAGCATTCAACTGCACAGCGTAATATACCGGAATACGCATGCAATAGGTAAGCATGCAGTTTTGTGACTGTTCCCCTCCCCCGCGGCATCTCACAGCTGGCTGTTCGCGCGCCTGGAGAACAACTGCTAGAAAAGATAAGCTGTTCCTTGCATCCCGCGTAGCTAGCTATGTATATCCCGTAGCGATTGTTGTGTCGTCATGTTTTGTTCCGAAAGGGATGGAGGTCAGCAATGCAGATCTTGCGAATAAGGAAAGCCAATGTTCTACAAAGTTCCAAATTGGCTAGAATTTTGCAACAGGTGCGGTGTGTTCTTTTTGAATTGATTTTGATCTTGAGTGTCATGGAAGCCTTGAAGATATGATGTCGGTTTCATGATACTCATCAAATATTGATACCTTATCCACATCTTTCTGCCTTAGCCGAAAAGCAGCATCTTCATCTAGGTAGGTATCTTAGTAATCGTGCATCAGTGGCACTCACTATGGTCCGACCAGCCTACCTAGTAGGTAATCGTTAGAAGGGTACCTACATCTCTAGCTTAGGCTCATCTCCCAGCACTCTAACAAGGAGCAGTCCAGTGATGAGATCCCCTCATGTCTATGTCTCCGAAGCAACCCCCAAACCAAACCAGTGCTTACGGTCATCATTGCATGCATCTTGACAGAATTCACTATCGTGTCGATCTGCCGAGTTTCTCAGCTTACATGTTCCATCCCGAGTTTGCGGAATAACCAAATACCGACGGCTCGACGTTTTCAGTCTCACCGACGCGCTGCAGCCTTATTGGACTCCATCGTCCTGTTTCCCCTAAAAAGACGGTACTGTAGATCTCCGTCCCGTCATGATGATATGGACGATCGGACCACCTAAATGCCCCGACTAGAGCCCCTAAAAGTTGACTTTTCAACGTTTCCCTAGCGATGTACTGTACTCGTCATAGGGGTCTTGTATTCTATTGACACAGCCTCAGTCGATTTCATCTCATCTCATCTCAGCTGTTGGCTGATGAGGGAGATCGTGATGTCCAAACTTGGAGGACTCCATCCATATCTGACTGTTCTGCACGTACTGTAGGTTTTCTATGCCATGCCATGCAATGTAGTGTAATGCACAGGCGTGCGCATATATACTAGATAGGGGTCCATGCGTAATCTCGAGTGTGTCCGCGTGAGAGAGAGTGTGTCTCTGAGATGTCTCTCATTCCCAGGGTCTTTACCCTCATCTGTCTCTTTGTCTCTGATTTGAACCCCATTATCGCACCAAGTTGAACAGGCAAAGAATCCTGGTCCGGGCTGGTTTGATCGTTTTGATCTTGTTCTCAGTCCACTCGCCCAGACAAAAAAGAGATTAACATAAACAAAGCGTCAATCTCGCCGGCTCCACTCATGTCATGACAAGCCAAGCTCCGGCGCCGAAACCCACCGAAACTCCCCCACTGGACCACCGACTTGTCCGGCCCGCCATCCTACCTCACCTTACCTACTATGAGATGAGACAGGCACCCGACAAGAACAGCGTAGCACACGACAGCCCTGACAGGCAGTGGAGGCAGACAGGCTGCAGGGCGGGCAGGTACTCGTAGATCCCTGTTTCCTGATGTGGCAGTGCAGCCTTTCTTCTTTCCACAGCTTCCATTCGCTAAATTGGAAGCCTCCCAGGCCTCGTTAGGCCTGGACTGCTGGGGGGTTTAGCATCTCACTCCACTGCACTAGGTGTCCTGCCGACGGGACCGCCCCTCCACCTCATCCAATGCTGGTCGAGCTGCAACTAACTCCTGCCCTCATTTGCATCCATCCTACCTATCCTATCCTATCCCATCACATCACAATACGCCCGATTCCCCTTCACCGCACTTGCTTCCAAGCGAAGCAACCACCACCATCACCTCACCTCAGCTTCTTCCGTCTTTCCTATCTGAACTTTATCGCTTCTCTTCTCTGCAAGAATTAAACGTGCTCAACCACGATTCTCGCCTCTCTCGATCTTCAACACGCGTCATGGAATTCTCTTTATAATTCTCACCTCTCTCCACAATTGCATCCATTGCTTCTCCTTCTCCTTTACTCAAAAGTCAACCGCAATTGAGGACCCCTTGCCTCTGCGGCCATGCTTCGATTTTGCTCACGATTCAGGGTCCTCTCCATATATTTTCCAGGAGCTTGTTGACAGTCGACACGTGAAAAATATTCCTCTGTTTCTCTTTTCTCTTTCAACTCCTAGTCATCATGCCGCCTCGTCGCTCCCACAAAAAGTCTCGCGCGGGCTGTCGGAGGTGCAAAAACAGAAAGATAAAGGTAGGCACTGTCGATCCTCTGCGCATCGCGCCATATTACACGTCTGCTTTCTAGCCATGTTGTTTCTTGCCATGGCTTGACTCGTCTCAGACTGTCTTGCTAGCGCCTTTACTGACTTGGTTGTAGTGCGATGAAGTCCACCCACGATGCGGCAACTGTGCCAAACATGGCGTTCCTTGCGACTTCAGCAACCCCGATGTCCTAGAAGAACTGGCAATCTCTACCAACACCAGCACTGAGAGTGTCGGCGCACCTACCCCCTCACCGGCACCTACAGTCAACTTCAATTCCGCTCCAAGGACGCCGTTAACACGCCCACGTGCTCCTTCAAGTCCAGCAAGAGCGCCGAGACCAAATCCCTCTCCTCCAACTTCTGTCTACTCCCAACCTTCGATCAGCTCTTCCACACACACTATAGACCATGGCGAAAGAATGCTCGAGTTGCGCCTGATGCATCATTACACCAATGTTACCTCAAAGACACTTTTGACCAACTCGCCGGCTGCTGAGGATATCTGGCAGCGTGCTGTCCCACAGATGGCATTCTCTGGCAGTGGTAAGACGTACCTCGCCGACGCCATCTTGTCTGTGGCAGCACTCCATTTGCGTTCCATGTCTCCAAACGATAAGGCATTGGTGCGCGCTTCGCATGCCTACTCGGCCTCATCTCTTTCTGCCTTCGGTGCATCACTGGGTGCAGGTATTACCCCCGAGAACGCAGAGGCTCTCTTCCTCACTGCAACTTTGATTGCTTTCCAAGCTAGTGCGTCCAGAATCTTCGTCAAGGACGACGGAGACGCCGCTCCCGGCGACTCAACCAGTCGATATGTGCCTCCGCTCTCTTGGTTCCATGCCTTTCAAGGTGTCAAGACGGTGGTTGCAAACTCGTGGCAATGGATTCACCACAGCGATATTGTGAAAGTTGTTATTGACTCACAACCTGGTTTCCAGCTGAATCTGAACCCGCGCTCACCTGACTCTTTCTTCGGCCACATGCTTGAAGGGTTAGCTGATGAGTTGGGCAATGAAGATCCTCGCCTGGTCGCTTCAACTACTCAGGCTTATTCGCATGCTGTCAGCGTACTCAACTGGGCACACAAAAACTACCACGCAGCCGCTGCCCTCACATTCCCTGCTACTGTCTCGAAGCGATATGTTGACCTTGTTGACGCGAGAAGGCCCCGTGCTCTTGCTATCCTCGCCTGCTTCTTTGCTTTGTTGAAGCGAATGGACAATGTCTGGTGGTTGCAAGATGTTGCTCGCCGAGAGGTTATGGGCCTGGTCAGCTTATTCGAATCAGGCTCGAAATGGTGGCGTCACCTCGAGTGGCCAATAAGGATTGCCTTGCTAGACGGAAGTTCCATACCGCAAGATATTTGGGGTACGGAACTGGAAGAACAGGCGCCAGAGCAGCAGAACGTGCTCGGCTCCATGACACAACATATCGAGATGTTTGCTGAAATGCTGCATCAGCACACGCAGCCTCCCATCCCTATTGCAGACGAGGACCTCATCGTGCCCGATTCACCCGATTAAGGGGGCTTGGCAACCACGGTGGTAGGACCTTTGGGCTTGAGAGCTGGTCTCGAGGCCCTTTTCTTTTGGTTTTCAGCTTCGACATGGCGTTTGTCAGCGTGGGAACCCTTCCATCTGAGACACGATAGAGAAGTGCAGTCGACTTTATTCTACACATTTGATGATTAACGACCGTCTCCTTTTTATAACTGGACTAATGCGGTTCGAGCCGAGATGTCAAGTGGCTGAATATTACAATCTATGAACTAGGCGACAGCTTCATGTGGCCCAAGCCCACTAGTTGTTGTGGTGCATTGAGGCAAGAAAGAGAAATGAGCTCAATTTTGGGCAATCTAGTCCGATTTTGATAAGACTCATATTGTTGTATCTCTTTCCACACTGTCGAGTCTATGACCGACCATGAATCGTATGAGTTGGAGGATGATCCAGGCATGGGAAACAGTACACTTAGATGAAAAGCCTAAGCCTTTACTGTTGAGGCCAAGTTAACAGGCTTTTTGCTTTGGTCTCTGGCGTAATCTAGCGTATAATAATGTCTTTGTAGCAATAGATACATACGGTTCGGGGCCTTCCCATCCATTTTTTCTAAGTGGGAAAATAATGTCCAAGGACAAGATGCATCGCAAGACTCTGCTTAGCTTATTATTGAAGCTGGTTGGTCCTACAAATCTGCTGAACAAAAGCTGAAAGAGTGAAAGAACAAGCACGAGGTCTCGATGATACGAATACAATGGAATACGACCAAAGAACAACACAATGCCTGTCATGTTTACGGGATTCATCCCATTAAATCAATTGTTGATGTGGTCTCCCTAGGACCTTTTCCAAGACGCCCAACTCCGAGCCTGTAATGCGGTGTATCTACTACTGCTTTATCCTCTTGGTCTCCTCCTCCTCTTCATCGACAACGTCCGCCACATCCTCGGCATCCTTTCGACTTCGCTTCAGACCCTTCATCTTGCGGAGCTGCAACTCGCTAAGATCCTGCTTGCCCAAGTGCACGCGACCAATCTTGTCACCCATTGAATCAGTTGTGATGTTCTTCTTGGTGCGCTCCTCGGTGCCGCGAGGCTTCTTCAGGGCCTCCTTGAGCATTGACTCATCTGGTTCTCGGACACGACCAACACGGAAGTCCATGCGAGGACCGATCTCCTCAACTTCGACACGGGGAAGACGCTGACCAGATCGCTTAGTGCTGATGGTGTAAACTCGCAGGTGGATCGCAGGCTTCACATCACCATCACCAGTGCTATCCTCGGCGCTGATGGAAATGATGTACTGGAGACCCTCGACGTCGATCTTGTCACTGGGCTCGCCCCTGAAGAAATCGATGAGCATGCTCTTGGCAAGAGTAAATTCGTTGCTAACGGGGCTTTCGAAGGCGGTGCCAGCAAACAGAATCATAGGTCGCAGACCAATGGCGAACTTCTTGGTCTTGAACTGGGCAATGGTACGGAAGCTCTCGGGATCGAGGTAAAGCTCGAGCATGTCAAGAACCTTGTAACCAAAAGTTCGGACAAAAGTCAGAGTGTGAGGGCGCTTCTTCTGGCTGCTACCAAAGACGAGCAGACTGGCGTCGTTCTTCTCGGAGAAAAACTCGAGCGAAGCGGGATCGTCAAAAGGGTGAATGGCGTTCTTCTTGGTGAACTTCTTAGCCAAGGGCTGGCGCATTTGGTGAAGGTCGTTGAGAGCATCCTGGACAATTTGAGAGCATGATGTTCCACGAAGGAAAAGGCATGTCTTGGGGTTCTCGTTGGCCTTGGGCTCGCGCTTCTCGAGCGCACGCTTGGATCGCGCATTGCGAGGCTTACTTTGTGAACGTTAGTATATCAAAGAAATAATTGTATCCGTGAAACTAATTAAACATACACTTGTCGGAGCATCTTGCTTATTTGTGGCGGTAGATGAACCGTTTGATATTGGTGATGATGCTGATTCAATAGTACAGAGAGGTTGGCTTGAGACTTTGGAAGGACCGCAAGAAAAAAATATTCTTATCGATAAAGCATGCACTGCTCACCGGTTCACCGAGGAGAAGACAGGTCCCTTTTCGGTGAGACCCGTAGGAACCCCTGTTTCTTGACTCATCCACCCCGCAGTCACGTGTACTACTGCTACTCCCACATCGGCAAGTGGTACCGACAAAGGCAATGAGGATGGCGGAGCCTCGGTATTTTCCCCGCCATGCGCGGGCGTCTTGACGGGTTTCGCTAGGTTATGGTAGGAGTTCGACCATCTTCCACCTGTAAACTACGCCTCCTCTTGGTTATTCTGCTGTATCAATAAAGCGAATACATCATCATCATCAATCCGAAAGCTCTATCATCTCTCCCAGCGCGCCGATATATCCGAATTACTAAGAATAATCACATATACCGCTAATCATCATGTCGTTTATGGGTGGCGCTGAATGTTCGACCTCTGGGAACCCGCTCAGCCAGCTTCACAAGCATACTCAGAATGATAGAACACTTCAACAAGACCGCCTCGTCGGTCGAGGTCCTGGCGGACAACTCAATGGATTCCGTAGCCAGAGCGCCAATGCGCCCCAAGATGAGGTATGCCCTTCAGCAGGGCCGACGAACCCATTACTAATACACATGTCTTGATGTTGCAGATGATGAACGGCTTCCTCAACCAAGGCCCGAGCCTTCAGCAAGAATTTCCCATGCAGCCGGGCCAGATGGGCCCTCTCAACCCAGCCCAGTCTCACATGCGAGCTAGCTCAGCGTCACCAACATGGGCGCACGACTTCAACGGCCAACCGGCGATGGAATCAGCTTTCCAGCCGCCTTCTGCTGCGCAGACACACTTTAACGCTGACGAGTTTGCGCGATTCCAACAGCTTAACACACAAGGTTCCTCCGCGAGAGCAAGCCCAATGCAGAGCAATGTCCCAAACCAGATGAACCAACAACGACCCATGATGGGCGGCATGATGAACCGACCGATGGGCTACACTCCTATGTTCCAGCCGATGTACCAGAACCAGCAGCCCATGCATCAACACCAACCACAGCAACAAGACGCTAAAGGCAAAGGTCGACTCGTTGAACTCGACGACCACAAGTGGGAGGAGCAGTTTGCTTCCATGGAGCTCCAAGACAATGCTAAGGAACAGGAAGAGGCAAACGTTGCGGAGCGCGAGCTCAACGAGATGGACAAGGGTCTAACTTCTGAAACCAATGAGTACGGTGACTTTGAATCTATTTGGAAAGGAGTACAAGCTGAGACGGCTGCTGCTAGGCAAGACTTTGACCAATTCGACAGCGAATGGAATAACAACATGATGCCCGACTTCGAGGGTATGGGCGATTGGGGCCGGCTTGGCGACCCAGCCGTCGAGACCTACTTATTCGAACAAGACAACTTCTTCCGCGACGAAAAGAACGCTTTCGAGGAGGGTGTGCGCATTATGAGAGAGGGCGGCAACCTCTCTCTGGCTGCCCTGGCTTTCGAGTCGGCCGTTCAACAGAACCCTGACCATACCGAGGCTTGGGTTTACTTGGGAACGGCTCAAGCGCAGAACGAGAAGGAAACAGCAGCTATCCGAGCCCTTGAGCAAGCACTCAAGCAGGACCCTAATAATCTAGCAGCCTTGATGGGCTTGGCTGTTTCATATACCAACGAAGGTTACGACAGCACAGCTTATCGTACCCTTGAACGATGGCTGTCGGTCAAGTATCCCAACATTCTTGACCCTAAGGACCTGCACCCTCCTGCAGAGATGGGCTTCACAGACCGCCAACAGCTGCATGACAAGGTAACAAACCTTTTCATCAAGGCAGCGCAGCTGAGTCCTGATGGTGAGCATATGGATCCCGATGTGCAAGTCGGCCTTGGCGTTCTTTTCTATGGAGCAGAGGATTATGATAAGGCAGTTGACTGCTTCCAATCAGCCCTTCATTCATCAGAGGTAGGTACGTCGAACCAGCAAGAGCAGCTCCATCTACTCTGGAACCGCCTTGGCGCTACGCTTGCCAACAGCGGACGTTCTGAGGAAGCCATTGCGGCATACCAAGAGGCACTCGCTATGGCTCCCAACTTTGTGCGCGCTCGTTACAACTTGGGTGTCAGCTGCATCAACATTCACTGCCATCACGAAGCTGCATGCCATTTCCTGGCCGCTCTGGAGATGCACAAGGCTATCGAGAAGTCCGGACGGAGCAAAGCATACGAAATTCTGGGCGATAATGCTTCTGGTGTCGATGAGACACTTGACCGCATGTCAGCGCAGAACAGGAGTAGCACCCTATATGACACCCTCAGGCGTGTCTTCACACAGATGGGCCGAAGGGACCTGGCAGAAAAGACCGTTGCGGGCGTAGATCCAGATGTGTTCAGACCAGAGTTCGAGTTTTAAGGCTACAGGATTCTTGTTTTGAGATGAAATAAATTACATGAAGAAGCGGTCTGTGTCGTGAAAGACAAGGAGACAATTGCGATGTATGTACGGCGGGTATCTATCTGTATCCGATTTGGTTTAGATGTTGCACATGAGAGACATGCATGATCCTGGGAGAATATCATACATCACAGAGATGTAGTCCCTGGAGCAAGGATATCCTGTTATGTACAGTTGCTCCCGTACTCGTTCATACATGAATGTCTATGGATAATAACGTGGCAGTTGATGACTTCCTAGTTTGACAACATCGGGGACTGGTACACCACTTCCGTGTCAAGAAGCGGTCACTGAGGCGTGAAATTACAGTACGCTCCTATGTAGGGAGGGCGTCTGTTGATATCCTCTGAATAGACCAGCCAGTCACGTTAAGTCATTGACACCATGGATCATAATTTGTCAGCATATGCCATACTACGTAGTAGAAACTAAATGAAAAAGTACTAGAAGCCTTCAAGGCACCTTGCCTTACTCTAACCTAGGAGAAGACCGAACAAGAGGTATGCGGTCTAAACCGTGATCATCACGGAAGGGAAACTGGCGCCGAACCCTTGAGGTTTAAACTATTGACTAAATTCGCATGCAAGTTCTAATTAGTGACTGGCAGGTGTTGAAAAGAAAAGTGAAAGGGCTTTTGATTCTCAACAAAACCCACTGCGTTACAGTGCTGGCGATTCAACGAAGCTTGTTGGTCTAACATATTATGACTCGCAAACCGGGGATACTTGAGAGTCTGGGCCCTCGAACATTTGACGTTAGCTAATGGATAATGTTTTCCTTCTTGCCGGCAGCGTCAACTTGTTGTTGAACTGAGTTTCTAGGATACTAGCATTGCAGATTGTCCTGAACCACCGACGCATTTTGAGTTAGCCTTTATTTTCTGGAAAGGCTTCGCCGATGATATGGTGGTATACTAAGCTACGTAGTGACCCCATGAGCATATGCATGTCACTACCATTGAATCTCCTCGCTATTCCCAGTAAACTCTCATCTCCACCTGGACCATCCATTCCATTTTGCCCCGTCCGTTGCCACCGGCCGAGCTGCCGATGTGGTGTGGAGTTTGAGTAGGTTTCTGGCAGAGCGATCTCTCGGGTATCTCGAGATCACTGATGACTAGTTGGCCTGTTACAACCTCTAACTAGGGCCGGCCGGGCCAGGCCAGTCCGTTACGAGTAAAGTGTATCGTCGAACGCATGTCTCGCCCGAAGGAGACTCAGCCCGTGCAGCCGCTACAGAAGATACCGTGCTGTATGGATATAATACTTCAGACAGAGCGGCAGCGTGAGACTATACATAGGATTTCCCCCTCCGAGGTGGGGAGATGGGGCTCGAATATGCAAGGGGGAAGGTAAGTTGGGTTGGAAGAGAGTCAAAGCTGAATTCCAGGATATCGACAAAAGCAAAGAAGAGTGAGACATGGATTTGATGGTATTATCTTTCCAGGCACTTGTCTGACGTGATTGGGTTGGTCAAAGGACCGGCATAACGTAATACTAACTGGGGAAGCGCAGCTCGAGGCATCTTGTTCACAATCAAGGTATTTTGGTGATGTATGCGCGAGGGTGTCACTTTCTTGCTCAGATACCGTAGAGTTGTGATCCTCCCTACCTTAACCAGAAGCTTCATGCAGTGGGTGTATGGATCATGAAAGGCAGTCATCAAGTGAAAATCCCGACCCGCTTGGCCTAGGCCCCGACAAGTAGGCCCGGGGATGTCTGGCGGCTCAAGTAGGCAAAGGAGCAATCGCCGTTGCGGTCCCTCTGGAAGTCTGAATGCACATTTGTTGTAATGGTGAGAGACATGTGGCTCCTAAATATGCTAGTAGGGACGGAGGGCGTTGAACCATGGACTTAGGGACCGTGGGCTCGATGCGAGCGAGTGCTTGATCGAGGCGCACGAGAGACGATGTTGGCTGGTTGACTGATGCATGTATCTGGAGTCCTGAGACACGACCTTGTACTGTGCCGTGCCTCTTCTTAGATCCGGGCAGCAGCATGGTGGATGCGGATGACGATCCGGGTGTATATGTATGGTGACTCTCATGGTTCTTTTCGTGTTGATCGACAACATCACCGATAAAAGACCGGTGAACCAATATCATATAACGAGTCTAAACATCTACTGAGAGGTGGGTGAGATATCAATCCTAAAATCGTCGATGACGAAACAACGAGAATCCGTTCTCCGTCATTCATACTTCAATTTAAGAGCTTTGTGAGCCTGTTGGCTCGTAGCTGAGTGCATGTTTGTAGCTGGCTGCATGTGTGTGTCGAAGGCTTCCTGATATCAAGCTTAGCCGGCTGTCAGACAGGTATTGATACGAGACCGGTTCAGCTGAGATGCGAGAGGACCCTGGTTGCGCAATGCAGCTTTCTGAGAAATGTATCAGCTGAGTGATGGCATTCTGTCAATCATTGGTCACCGACCCCCGTCATTTCCCAATTGGCCGAAAGTTATCGGGTTGTTGACCGAAAACTAGCTCATGAACGAACATTTGCGAGACAGATCCAGGTCTTGACAGAACGCTGATTCCTCGGGTGGAAGGAGAATAAGTTGTTGAAAGGCGACCTCTGAAATACACTGTAGCTTAGAATTGAGTAAAACATTCATTAGTCCAACTCTGTCAGCTACCAGTACTTTGACTTTCTCGAGATCGCTGGGTTTTACCAAACGGTTGGGTCCAAGGTACTGTACCACCCTGCAAGCCTGTCCTATCCATAACTAGGAATCTACCTGCAACTAGTGAGAAGAGCAGATTTCGTTTCTGTTGACAAGGGTCTCGCGTCAATAAGAAAGAGTGTTCGGCCCAAGTAGCCGACTCCCCGCTATGAAGGAGGTACCGTCCGGGTGGTAACATGTCCGGTATTGTAAAGAGGGCTCGCCTCTCGACTCTACCCATATTGCCAAGTTTGTCCAGATGCGTCAAGCTAGGTGTATCGATATCTCGAGGCCTTCGGCCTAGGTATACAGTAGCAAATAAGTGGCTTTCTATTATCCTGTCGCTATACCACTACGTATTGCATGATACTGGTTGGAACCACCAAGACCGACAGAGCGGCAGACAGTCTGACTGTAGATGAAATCGATGAATCTTTCTTTTCAGCGTAACGACTAAATTGGTTTGGTTCGGTGATGCAGAGTGTAACGAGTAGCAAGCGAATTGGCATGATAATGCATGACTGTATCACCGCTGTCAAAGTCAAACATGTGTGGCATAACAGCCATCGCAATTACCGTGCCGGCACTTGCTGTGGTACGGTTTTCTCACGCGGGTTGTTTACCACTGCTGGAGCACCATCGAGATCCAACCTGTGGTCGTTTGAATTCTTTTCCGTGTAGCTTTGTGAACAGGCAAGGTTGGTCTTGTCAAATGCATCAAACATATGACGGTCAAATTATGATATTTTGTCAGCACTTGACCTACATATTGGCCCAATCGATATTTCAGAACGCAAGATTAACGTGCAGTATTAGGACGCCGTTTCCCTCGAGTGATTATATCCAACGGTATATGACATGTCGCACCAAGGCAATTGCCAAGTATCAGCAAACTCAGCTTGCTCTAATCGCGTAAGGGGCGAAGCGGCACTATAATGGCCATTGGCCATAATGAACTGGAGCTTTCGTGTTGGCTTCCTGTGCCTACAAACCTCAAGTTGACATGACAATGTTTGTGACTCAAATGTCAACTAGACCATATCCTCAACAACGTGTCGAAATCGCAACCGTGGAAGATATCGATCATAGAGAAACGACCCACAACAAGACGTATTGCGGGTTTGTACAGAAACATATTTTACGCCAATACCCTGTAGCCACGAGCAAGCGGGAATTAGGAGTAGCGATCGGCATTTTTTCTTAGTCGTGAGTGGAAGAACAACAACAAGGATCTTCAGGAGAAATCCCCGAAATGATAGCAAGCCGAGCATATGGTCGACCTTTTGAATTGATGAATTCGGGTTTGGCGCGAAAACCCGCAGGAAGGGATCTTTGTTTGACACTCCGGTTTATTTGAAGTGGGTAACGCCTTGCCTGTCCTGCTCCATCCTGGCCTGTCGTCGAACCACAAGTGCGACTTTGTGTTCATAACACGAGGCGTCTGAGTTTCATAGGTACAGATACAAGACGCCGGTATGGTAGGTAGGTAGGTAGGTAGGATAATGAGTAGGTACCTAGTAGTTGGTAGCTTTCCAATCAGTAGACTTGGGATTTGCGTGATAGCAATTCAAACAAAGTGCAGTTCCTGTGATCACAACAGAGTAAGTATAGGGAGAGGCACTTGAATCACGACAGGTACCCACTAACCTAGGTACCTAGGTAGGCTGACTGGCGAAAGATCAGGCTGAGGCGGCAAGGTGCATGGGCTGAATTTTTCGCGTAAAGAGGGAATGCCATCTCATCTCAAGCCGAGGCAATGTTGGATCCGTGGAACCGGACTGTCGAAACATCGAATCGATATCGTGCTTAATATGAACGGACAGGGGGCTAGGAAGCAGGTATTATAATAGGTAGGTACTTACCTAGGCAGGCACCCAGGCACCTAGGTAGGTAGGTTAGTAGGTTAGAGGCAAGGTACCAAGTTGGCAGGAACAAGATGTGGTAATAGCGGTTAAGCTTGAATACCAACCAACCAACCTACCTACCTAGGTAGGCAGGTACTGTAGGTAGTCGCGCAAGACCATGCCTTCCGTCTTTACCTAGGTATGCAGTACAGTAGGCACCTACATTGGGCTCGAAAGATAGAGGGGTAGGTAGTCGTTTGGGACGAGAACAACGGCCTTACCTACCTGCCTTAATTTGTACCAACAATTCCATCTTAGACACTTACCTACTACTGCTTATGAAGTCCCTAGTATTGTTTGGTCTTCCAGAGCGATATTGAAAAAATACGATATCCTTCTCCGTTGCACCATCTTGATTTTTATCAACACCCTTGTCAATTGGTCCGGTTAGCTCATCAAGATTAACGCCCCTAAGTCGTACCGGTCCCCCCCCAATGGCGGCTAGATCTTGGGTGCGACGTCTAGCCACACCCCACACACTCACGCACGTGTCTGTCGGCAGCTCGACTTTGCAAGAGTTTGCTAGACACAAGTAGCAAAGATTGACGAGGTTTCGCATCTGCACAATTACAACCGATTGTTTCAAGGTGGTAACGTCTGTGAAATTCAAATGACAAGTACTGTGCGCGTGTACAGTAAATCTTTGAGCAAGTATCTATCTGGGTACGTACCAGCCTGAGGATGATGCGACCAACAAACCTACTACCCCGACGGGGTCTACAAGGTTCGGCGTACCTGGACTACTTCGTCTGCCACATGGCATTGCGCAAGCTTCAGAACGCCCCAGGTGAGTATGTTCAGAAAGCTGCACGTCAGGATCACTCTTAGTAGAGTGGAAAAGCCCAAGGACATTACATATCGTTGACATGTCTCGTTCACGACATTATGTACAGACTCATTGGTGGACCAACCGATCTGCGGCACAGTTTGTTCTGAAAGATGGTTCTCACGTGGCTGCGGAAGATCGCGCATGTGGTGCTGGGATGTTGGTCGCTCCGCTCTTAGCTCACCAAACGATGGGGGGTCTAGTTTCGGGGGCGAGGCAAGCAAAGAGAGATTGAACCAGTCCCGTTGGAGCTAGAGTCCATGGATCCTCAAGATCCTAGTCAGCACAGCAGGGGCTTTGAGAACCATGATTTTTGATGGGGTCATGGATACACTAGTGACGGCGCACGAGGCGCCCTGGCTTGGTGTAAGCCCCTCACAAGATTCACTCCATGGTCCCGTCCCGTCCACAGACTGGTTGGCTGGCGAGCATCTCACAGTACATACAGTACTGCACGGCAAACCCCAGAAAACCCTCCACAACGGGCTCAGACCCAAGAGAATTCGCATTGCACACACTCTTCCTCAGTCTGGGAACATGGCTCACCAAAATTGTCAGCACTAACCCTCCGGTGGCTTAAATAATCTCGTCCCGCAACAGCAATAGGGAAGTGATGCTTCTGAGTCCTCCAAGGACTTACTTTTCTGTTCTGGTCTGTGTTCCTGACGGTAGTGGGAAACGACTGTCGCGTAAGTCGTCACGTTATGGGTTGTAACCGGCATACAAAGGTGCTGGTATATATGTCTCAATCAGGTCTACAGCGTTGTTGATAGCGGCCAAACAGCACAAGATAGTAAAACTCGATTTCGTTGCCGAGTACTACACTTCACAATATAGCTTGCTGAAGAGCAGGGACCCTTGGGGCTGGTCAGCCTGAATGCTCAAGCGGTCTAGTTACCTAGCTACTGTCTCTATATTTCACTCTACTCAACCGGCTACAGCGACCTCTTAGTAGACCCGCAGACGAATTCACGGCTCAAGTGAATTTATTTTCTACAAATCTCGATGTATGGATAAACAGAACAAAGGGCCAAGTTGATATGTCACCCGTTCATTTAGAAAAACTGACCAGTCGTCACAACTTTAGTGGGTAGCGAATGCCGCATGTACTGTACATATTGCTGCTACATGTACCCAGCCCGGCCTCGAGACTCGACAACCACATGGCATCCAATTCCAGTTACGTCTCCACGATCCCCAAGCTCTCCGCACCTCCACGAGTCTCGGACAATGGCAAAAACAAGGTTTTCAGACGGTCCAAGAAGGGAATGAAGAGAAGAGATCCTGAACTGAAGGGTGGCTTCTGACGCTGCCCGATGGACCACTCAACGATTTGCGCCCCTAAGGTACTTTACTGTAGCAAGGCTCTGTAGCACTCCCTACAATAGCGCCTACTAATACTTTTCCATTATTAGATATACTGTACTCGACCACATGGGCCGATGAGATGGTGGGGGTTACATGCTCCACAAGTAAACTATACATGGTAATGCGACTTGAACCAAGTTCTTAGCTCGAAGCCTTGAACTCTTTTAGAGACTCACGTTTTGAAGTGTAGAAAAAATGTCTGACTACTTGAATGGCTACTGAGGAGGGTTATAGGCAAGTGAAAGGGAAAAAAATATTTCGAAGATCCAGCAGTCGTATAGTGTCCTCACTGCTTCCGACGACGAGCTGTTCACAAAGGTTGCCAGCGTATAGTCCCCTTGAGCACGACACGGCCCAAGTTTGCAGTACATCCTGTATAAGTACTGGTACGTACCTCTGACTGGACGGGACAAGGATTACAGATTCGCTTTGAAGTGCCGTAAGGTAGCACTGTTTGAAAGATGCCCGCCGCCTCCAGCGCGGATAGGACATCCACCGAGGAGAGTAACCCTTAGTGGAGGCTGTAGATGCTGGCCAGACCTGACCTGAAGGAAACCTAAAGGCAAGGTCATAGCCGGCCGCTCCTTGTCTAGACCTGTCTGCTCAGACAGATGTCCGTCCCATTAGTCCCCTGCTTTGAGGGCTTACTTTAGGCAGTGCCTACTGTATGCAAGTGCAGGGGACCATTTCAGCGTGCTACTAAGATAATCCATGGGATGAGAGGTTTCGAGACATGGAGTCTACCATTTTGTGCAAGGAGAGACAAGGCTTGAAAGCAAGTCATTTCGATGTTCCTGGTTTCCGGTCGATTTGGTCCTCTTGTCTTGTCTACTTTTCCCTAGCCCAAGCCCAAGCCCGAGCCCAAGCCCAGTTCAGTTGATCTTCAAAAACAATTCGCTTGTTTTCCCTATTCATCCTTCTTCTCTCATCCGTTACCTCACTCAGTTGGATTATTGTTTGCTCGTAAATCCCCTCAAATCTGCTTTTCTGCTTAGTCCAACCTCCATCCCTTTCCACACTCGCCCCAGCGCCAGCGCCAGTGTCGGGTACCTACTGCTCAAGTCTTGACTTAAGTACCTAGTCTAGTACCTACCTACCTAACTCCACTGTATTCAGTATCTACAGTGCATACTGCTGGCTGACTGGAGTAGAGTTGCATCGGTGTGGGCAGGTTTGCTGCTGGGCTGTACTTCCCCGGGCTCTTTCCTACCTGTAGTGCCATCCCCGTCTGTCACTTTGGCCAGGGTCAGTCTCGTGTGTACTTTTCCCTCTTCAATTCCACTTTCTTTCCTTTCTTTCACAAATTTACCTCCCATCTACCAACGTATCGCATCGCTTCTCAACTTATCGTCGCTCCCTTTCGTTACCTATCTTCAGGGCTCATGCTCTGACACGCCCGTATATTCTCGACTCGAATTCGTTCGACTTCGCGTTGTCGCGTCCCTCCTGTCGGCTTCAAGCTCAATTTAACCCAGCCCAGTCCAATCCGATTCAATTGCAACCTGGATTCAGCTTGCCTCGTTGTACCGACACCTCTCTTCTGGCTCTTGCGACTGTGCTCCAATATCGGCCTCGCCGTAAGCGCAAACAATCGAGTTGTGTCATCTTCACCATTCACCGGCTTTGTTTCTTAGGGGACTTTGTGGGGGCTCACCTGTAACTTGATCGGCACGACTCGACTTGATTGTGTACGCGATATACTCGATATCAATCGACTACTCAGCAGTCATGGACACCCACAACCAGCAACGCCTACCTCCTCCCAAGGCTGGCCTCAACAACATTCTCAATAGCGACCACGGTCCAGGTCCCATTCCGAACGGCCCTCCCCATATGCGAGACTCGGGCTTCTACTCCAACGGAGACGCCTCCAGTAAGCGTACGCTGCTCATTATCACCAACCAAAACCCCTGCGTCTTGTCGCTAACCTAACTTTTCCAGACACATCCGCCGCCTCCTTCAATGTCAATGGTCTCAGCCCAAGCGGTTCGGGCTACCAATCTTCGTCGCATGAAAAGACACCCTCGCCGATTGCTTCCAATATGGTTCCCCAGGGAGCTATATCGCCGTCAGCAACCAACATGAGCGTCGCCGCTATGGTATCCCCAAACACGCCCGGCAATCTCGATCCTCGCCGTGACCGACCGATATCAATTGAATCCAGCGGCACCAGCCATACAATGGGCGAGACCTTGGCACCTGGAATGGCAGCACTAAGGCGCGAAAGTGTCGATAGCCGCATGAACCAAACCTTTAGCGACCTGCGTCTTGGTAACTCTCCATATGCATCAAACAACCACTCGACTACTTCGATTCAGAACACCCTCCATAGTCAACGCAACCCCCACCATCTCTCAGTTCATCGAATTTCCAATGGTTACCAACCCAGCGCGGAGCGGAATCCCGAGGCCAAGACTGTGAAGACAGCACCTGCCATTACTGGACCAGCGACAGGGCACATTGCGCGAGCAGCAGAACCTACCAAGGGTCAAGCATGGGCTTTTCCCGAAGAGGATATACAAAGAGTCAGCGGCGCGCCCACATTTACTGACTCAAGGCGCAGTAGTATCACCGAATCGGTTGCAAGCAGCCAATTCACAACTGAATCGCGCTTGCCAGCCGGTCAACTAAGACTAGAGAGCGAGTACTCTCGCATATCCAGTGCCTCCGACTTCCCACCTGTTCATCACCATTCTATGCAACATAAGCAATTGAGCGATCTCCAGGCCGAGGAAGGGAACGGGCCCACTGGATCACAGCCGTATAGTAGAACTCCGGAATTGAGAGTCAGCCACAAGCTCGCTGAGCGCAAGAGGAGAACTGAAATGAAGGAATTATTCGATCAGCTCCGTGATCTCATGCCTCAAGAAAGAGGATCGAAGGCTTCCAAATGGGAAATTCTGACAAAAGGTGAGTGTGTCAGCACAATGAGAAAGACGTCATTAACGTGAAATCGCAGCGATTGCCGAGCATCAGAAACAGCAAGATCATATTCGACTACTCCAATCTCATTGTAACACGGCTATGGCTGAGAACGAAATGCTTCGTCGGGAGATTCATGGACTGCGGGAACACGCCCGGATGCAGGGATCACCATCTTCAGCACCAACGCCAGCTTCAGGACCTCCATCCACTTATCAAACAGAACGTTTTTCTAGTTCGAACGGAACGGAACTGCCACCCATCCGCTCACTGGGTAACGGCATACCCAATGGACCGGATTCCATGACCGGAGTTCAGTACGATATCCCTCAACCCAACGGATACCGCCAGGAGAGGTATTAAACTTGACAAACTCACCATCTCTTCTGATTGTTGGGGCCCAGTTTACGAATGAATGACTGTAAAAAGTTATGACAAGTGAGGCAACATAGCCTCGCGGTTACAATTCTGAAGAATACAAGACTGGGCTCGACCATTGTTAGTGTCGTGCCAACGGTAGCTCACCGGAGCCTTAGATTTGCTTTATTTTGTTTGCGTTATTCCTCTTCTAGTGTATGAGTACGGCGAGCGGCCCGTGGACTCACCTTTTCTTGTGTTAACTTGTTCAATCTTGGTCCTAGTTCTATATGGGCCTCTTATGGGCTGCGGGTGGAGATATCAGGAGTTATCTTTTCCTATGCTTTTTGGGATGCAGGCCACTTAATGGTTTGGTAGGTTTAGGAAGATATAGGTACAATGGGACGGGCTGGAAGGAATGCTCTCGGGTTTTGAGCTTAAAAAAGAAGTTATGGGAACCAGAAGGATGGCGTGAGGGTGTTGGAAGGCGTATATACCCATTTTGCGAAGACAGCGGAGGCGGCTGTGCCGAAGAACGACTTGATATGTTGTATCATCATAAAGGCCGATAATGAAAGTGAGAATAAGCTTGGTTCAAATGTATATGTATGCGACTTGAGAGTAATAGTGCTGGCTGTGACTTGGTAGGTATTAAGTGCTGTTACGTTGTGTTGCATCAAGACTGTGGGTTAAGGCTGAGGGTCCATTTGTAGTACATGGTTCTGATGAAACAAGTCGATCTGATAAGATAAAGAGGGAGTGACAGCTCAATATTGAATGCTGAGTAAATCATAATTGGTACAAATACGTAATTTCTGGTACAGAGTCGGAGCCGGGTGATCAACCAATGTCCGGGATACTCAAGTGCCAAGTGTTCACGGGACCGGAAGACTGGGCGGAGTTGGAGTTGCGGAGTTGCGGAGTTTGCGGACGCCCCGCATAGGAAAAGTCCCCGATTCGGTCTGTGAGACGAGCAAGTGCTTACTGAAACGTACTGTAACTTACTTGTGAATGAGTGACTGACGGAGGTACGTAGGTATGGAGTGTAAGCCATATTTTGGATGAACATAGGGGTCTTTTCTTTTTGTTCGTGCTTATTTCAAGCTATCTAGATACGTCTGTGAAATCGAGATCACTCTCTTCCTTCTCCGACATTATCAAGCCCGTCGGAATTATTCAAGCCCCTCCGCTCCTTCCTTTCTGATTTCTCACCCCTCACGCTTCACTTGCCAATCTCCTCTCACAAACACATATATACTATGGAGTCATCCAGCCCACTGGCTGCGAGAAAGATGGACAGAGCAGCTGCTTCGAGACAAAAGAGCTGCAACGCCTGCGTGAGAGGCAAACGCAAGTGCGACAAGAAGACGCCCCGGTGCACCCGTTGTGCGGCAAAGGGTCTCGACTGCGTTTACCAGAGGCTGCCGCCAGGATCAAATTTCCACGACGACGATATATGCATCACGGATTCTTTCAACGACGTCCCTGACTTTGATATGGGCTTTGATATCAACAACTTGGGAGGATCAGGAACAGCAACAGATTCTAGCACCAGCAACACCACACCAGAAAACGTCAGCAGAGCCACTACCTCTTCGATAGAGCTCGACTCACCCCTCGACTTCTCCATCATCGACCATCTCATGGCCAACGACACGTCTGTTGGCTCTGAGATGTGGAGTCTGGGTGACTATGGCAGCAACAACAAGCTGAGCATACCGTCCATCCCATCCATGCCCATGACGCAGGTCGCCATCCGTGACTTGGCTATCTTTGAGAGAATTGAACCCTGCTTGTCCGAGTTCAACCCCCTGGAGGTGTACGATCCTCGCTCTCGCGTCGGTTACACCTTGGAGAGAATCACCAACCTCTACCGCGACTTCGCCAAGACCCGCCGGCTTCCCTTTATTCACCCTCGCCTATATGGCTCCAACCTTCCAAAAACACTATTAGCGGCCTTCTCAGCCGCATCTGCGTATTCTGCACGAACACCCGAGAACAAAGGATGGGTCTTCAAACTCATCGCCGATATGGCCAAGGATATCCACCGCGAGGGTGAGCGTGCTTCGACGCCGGCGGAGAAGCTGGCAAGGGTACAGGCCATGGTGGTACTGGATTCTATGCGCATGTTCGATGGTGATGTAACGATGAGGGCGACGAGCGAACGTGAACTGCCGCAGTTTATGGCATGGATGTGTGCACTTAAGGAAATGGAAGAAGAGCTAAAAACAGGGGATGAGCCGGTTGCTACCATGTTGAAGGGGCCGCCACCACAAAGTTGGGAGGTGAGTTATTGAACGAGGTATATCGAGGTGCGAAAGCTACTAACGCTTGACAGGCTTGGCTTCTTGCTGAGAGTATACGCCGAACTATCGTCATGTCATTTGCTTTTGTATGCATGACAAGCATTCTGAAGTCCAATGAGCGTATGTCAACCAGTATTCTCTCCATATGGTTCGGTATCCATCTAACTCTTCTGCAGCACCCTGCGACGTCATGACGTCCTTTCAGTTCACAGCCTCGAAATATCTTTGGGAGGCTGATTCCTCTATGGCCTTCTTCCGTGCGTGGCAAACAAAACCGCAGTTCCCGGTGCGAGACAATGACTTTAAGGGTATCTGGATGCATGCGCAGCCAGATGATATCGACGAGTTTACGAAGTTAATGCTTACTGCGTGAGTAACGTTGCCTTGAGGGCGTTAACTGTGGCTAACTTTCGAATAGACAAATGGGACCAGAAGCTATTGACCAATTTATGGTCGGCCAAGTGTGCTAAGTATTATGGTAATACACTGATTCATGTAATTGTTTGATATTGTTTGGGTCTTGGGTGTTCTGGCGTCAATTGCTCCGGCGTAAACAGAAGCTTTTACGATATTGCGGGAATGGGTTGGCTAAGAAACAACAGATTGACTGGAGAGCTGGTACCTGAGCGGGGATATAATGATGAAATATTCATGGTATTAATGCTACAGATGTTCGACCACAGTCGTTTGTCTTTTATATATCGTCCTCTGCGATTCTCCAGATGAGCCTTTCACCACTAACCTCCTTATTCCTTAAAGTGTCAACTGCCTTTTGAGCTCTCTCCACAGCAGACGACCCCTCCACGACACGGTACCTGTTGGGTATAATAATTCCGTCTTCAAGGAGCTTAGGTATGATCTCAGGTTGCAGCTTTTGTTTGAAAAACTCGTTCTAATATTCGTTAGACGTGTACGCACATCAAGACCACTGGGGGTGACTTACAGAAAGATAGAAGTGGGTACGGACTCCTCGAACTTCTACCCTATCAGTCCATTCTCCTACCAAAACCTTGGAAACGTCCATTTCATACTCCGGCTCCTCTTCCACGGTGGCATCCTTAAGGATGACAGGAAGCATGACTGCCACAATACTGCCAGGCTGGGCAATTTTTGTCAGGGGTCTCAAAGTACCCTCAAGTGACCCGATACAGTCGATGATATACGGCAGCTTAGGTTCTGGCTTGTCCTTGGTGGACTTGAGAATCTGATCAACAACATCATGCTTGCGGTAGTCGAAAGTCTGAGTCGCGCCGATACTTCGAAGATATCCGTGCTGCTTCTCGCTAGCTACAGCTAGGAGATTCTTGAAGCCCCAGTGCTTGAGAACCTGAAGAGCATAGATGCCCACGCTACTGGAAGCACCCCAGATAAGGATGGGAACATCGGCTTGCTTTGGAGTGTAGTTCTCTGGTACAGGCCAAGGAAGCTCCAACTTCAGATCTGCAGTTACGGCGTGGAACACGGTCGCTAGGTTCACTGAGACGGTCACAGCTTCTTGGTAGGAGATGTTGTCTGGTATCTTTGAGGCAAGATACGCAGGAATGGTGATGTACTCCTGATGATTAGCCTCTTTTCCACCATGAAAGGCAAAAGCGACAACTCGATCTCCGATTTTCAACCCCTTTAAATCACCGCCATCTCCAACAGCGATGACTTTTCCAGCGGCGCCACCGCTGCCCATTTGAGACGGGTACTCCGGGATGAGAAGACCGCCATCAGCACGGTGAAGGTCAAGAGGCGTCGAGGAAGTCCAGGCAACGCGGACTAGGACTTCTCCAGGGGAAGGATGATAAACGGGAACGGTTTGTGAAGTGAAAGGTTTGCGTTTGCCAGGGAGAACTACGGCTTGTTGAATCGAAGGGATGGAAGAAGACATAATGTGCAGTGTTGTGACTGACTGATACTATCAATGTGTTTGGATTGATGATATGTTAGCATCTGGACATTGAATACCCCTATATATACATCTCCCGGTGTTACTATTCATAGTTTTTGGCATTTGCAGAGATAATCTATTTGCTTGCATTATTAACGATTTCGATATTTGTAATCTGGAGCTCCGTGGAGCAATAGTCACGGATAGAGCCCCACTCGACTAAATATGATATCATAACCAACTTCCACAGAAGGAAGTTGTATAAATCGATGCTTCTAGTTTTCAATAAAAAAAAGGCAACAGAATACACATCCTTTGTGATTTGGAACGCCAGTTAGAGGTATAGTATTTAGGGTAGGCTATTAAGTAAGATCTAATAATAGTAGTGGGATACTTAACTTCTAGAAATTTCTAATTTTATATAGCAAAGTAGCTCGTATCTTATACTTCTTCAGAGGTCAGTAGCTTGTTTAATATGAATAGTGCTTCTACACACATCATCAGTACAATATCATAACCCAGATCAATACTAGGTAAAGACAACTACTTTTGCCAGAGTTGTATCACACACAATACGTTGAGTATTTCGAAGATGGGTTCTTATTCCACCGCTAAGGCATTTACAGAAGTTTGAGTCAATACCTTACTCTCTTTTCTCACCAATAGTTCCACGCCCTGTTTCACAGTAGTTGGGGTACATAATGAGAGACGAAAAACAAAATAACTCCCGAATCCGCTCGGAAGTTGAGGAGCCCAGAACGAGTCCTGGGCGGGCAAAGCAGCAGGCGTAGGATATCTAGTGCCTTTTTGCTAAGTATAAAATCGAGAGCTGTCAATAGCAATGCTCTTTTCAAACATCGAGCACATCTACTATATAGTATAACCTCTTCGAAAGAAGCTAAATGACGACAGTGTAATGTTTATATACCAACAAGTGGTTAGATCAGAAGGGTAATCCTGGCCATTAGTTGACTGCTGACCCGATCACTGAGCCTGGCGTCGAGAGCAGCGGATACGATCGCCCTCTATTTGAGATTAACAACAATGTTCGTGACAGGCCGTCAGTGGCAGGTAGTCCGCAGTCAATGCAGGAGGTAGTCATGGGATCTTGCTTTAAAAGTGAACGTAGTTGTTGATCGGGGTTAAGGCGTGAGTCGTAAAACAGGCTGCATGGCATATGCCGGACCAGAGAGAGTATGCATCCTTTGTAGATAATGTCTTCAAGTTGTTGGGGAGTTTGTCGACGCTCCAAGCAAAGCCATGATGCTATCCCTGGGTCAAAGAGAATCTCAAATGGATGAAAGTTCAGCGGACTTCGACTCAAGCCAGCCATATCTCGTGCGCCCAAAGACAGGATAAAAACACAAAGATTCTTGATATGATGCTGTAGTCGACGGTATTTGTGTCGGTCTGAGATCGCTAACAGGTGGTGAGGTTCACCTATCGAAGGAAACTTATCGGACGCCTGAATGTACCAATGACGACTCATACCGGTCCAGACTTCGCAGTCACAGTCGCCATCATCCCCAATGGCCATATGGTAGTGACTAAGGTCACCAAGATGCTTAATCCACGTGCCCTTAAGATTAGGTACAGTCTCATACAGAAGGGCCATGATGGAATAAGCTATGTTCATAAGCATATGCATATGCCCAAAGCAAGTGAGCAACCAATGCCGTAGAAATTCGAGGAAGGAATGGATGCCATATCTTCTTATACGAGCAGGCATAGGACCCTTAGCAGCTAAGTGTCGTGAGGCAGGGTCTTGAGAGGGGTGTTGACTTGCAGATGTAGAGGGGTGTTGACTCGCCAGGAAGAAGCCATGATGCTCATGAAGCAAAGTGTAGTGTAACGCGACAAGTGCTTGCCACCACTCATTGTTGGCATCATCAACCTCGATAGGTTTGGTCTCTACCATGTCGAAACCTGCGTATATACCCTTGACCTCTGTGACAAGCTGGTCTGGGGAAATGAGTTGCCCCTTTGATTCGTGGGTCATCGGTAACGTTTGCGAAGGTTGTGAGAGGAGATGTTTTCGTTCCGGCTTCAAAGCCTCAAGCTCACAGGGAGCAAGGCTAATATCCGATTTGCTAGAGTTAAATTCGGTGTCCTGTTGTGAAGACCGGATTCCCATCCTTCCTAGAAGGGAAGAAGGGGAGGTTCCGGTATTTCGTAGCTCTGGTTCACGATCATCGACACGGATATTGCCAGAGGAAGAAGAAGTGCAGTATCTGAGAGGGGCTGCTGTAATCCGCAGGTAAACACTCCCCATATCATCAGTGCCATGATGATCAGTTGCCTCCATTCTCTATAGTAGGACTATGTGTTAGTAGTTCAAGTGAAAAATAAAAAGTTCGAACAACTGACCTCCGGACGACATCCAGATAGAAAATAAAGGTACCAAAGAGAGTGATCTGCCAGGTCACGATGGTTCTCAGATAGTAAGCAAATGAATTGTAGTGTTGGCCAGAGGGTTTACTTACACGCATGTCGCGAGTGATGCCCAAGCCATCTTCTCTTCCTGACTGCGAAAGAGAAGGACCAGGATCGAGGTGTACAGGTTGATGTAAAAAATCCATGATCTCATACTCAGCAGAATTGTTCAATTCTGCTTTGACAGTAGCGAGACACTCCCAAGTTGTGGAAGAATATTGAAGCGTTTGCAAGGAGGTAGGTACTACCTAAGTAAGGTATGTAAGTCAGAAGCTTGGAGGAAGGTAGTGCGGTTAGTAGGTAGGAGCAAGCAAAGATATTTGGTAGGTAAGGTATGGATTAAGAAGGAACGTATCAAAAGGTCGAAGCGAGTTACATACCTCATCAATCGGGCTAATAGAAGGCAACTACCTACCTTAGTAGTGAGCAGGGTTAAACAACAAGAATCATTAGGACCTAGAATCCCAGTAGTCGGAGGCCTATCTTCGACTTCATATCGTATTCACAAAGGCGAACCAAATTATCATCAGTGGCTTAGTTGCCTTATTACATGTTCACTCGTGGTTGGCCCAAGCAGGTCTCACCCACCATCTTCATCTGACATTGCTCCTTGTTGAGGGGGAATCAGGCTCTGCTCTTTGTGATTTCCTCCGTTATTGCGGCTCTGCACGGCGTTCCAAGTCGACCTTTTATCGCCTCTCTGCTCTGTACTCTGTTCTCCTTTGCTTCTATCTATTCCTCTGAAGAAACACCCTAGATCCTTCATCCTACGGCACCTTCCTCCTAGCAAACACTCGTACTTGGCCGCGGTCAAAGACCATCTATGTCAACAGTCCAGCAGGTGAAAGCTAAAGATGCCGCAGGGTTTATACTAGCCTATAGCGACGGTTGCCATGCGGAAGGCAAGAAGCTAGCGAAACGCTGTGAGCGGCATCGTCGACCTGGTGTTCTGAGGACGACTGTACTTGCAGCTTTGGCATGTGCCTCAACTACCATCCTCCTTCGCGTACCCTTATTGTTTCCGCATACCTCCACCGCAAAGTCTTGCCTGAGCAAGTTCCCGGTATGTCATGGAGTGCTCCTGTTTCTGGTATTCATCGCTAATATTCCTCTACTACTGCAGCTATGCGATCCTGCACGTCTACAGATCCCGACTTCATCTACCCTTCTACGCTTGAATTTGGCTTGCGAGACACTCTTGTGTGTCCTTTGTATTGCCCTATTCATCCATTGGGCTTCTATATTTCTATTATTCCGATATTCCCGATGGAAAGAACGCTATCTTTCAGTGTCGCTGGTGTTTGTTGGAGGACTGACGTTGGCGTCCTCCCGAATAATTGGAGACTCTGCGGTCATATTTCTCCAAATATGTCCTGCGATGGTTGACATCGTTGTCGTTGTTTGTCTCTGCCTGGATCTGTATGATGGCTCAGGCCCAGACGACTGATCACCTATTGCCGCGGCGATTCGGACAGCTTTCGCAGCGAACTCCTTGCCAGCGAACTGCTCGCGAATACATGCCTCTGAGAACTGGATTCCTACTGAAAGAACAATTTCCTTGTTGTGTTACTACCGGGAGGTACCATTAAAAACAGATAAGAAAGATATCATGTTGTATTATTGACGCTCGTACATAACTCCAACTCCAATCCGCCCGCCTTCTTATCAAACAGTCGCTGAGCCCATCAAAACCGTACCAGAAGCAGGCCCAACATCAATATGCTTCTGCGCGACATTGCCATTCTTCAAATCGTCTCTTGTAGTCGGTGGACGTCCGAGGTCAGCGACGACGTTGCGGACTCGCTGTCGCATGCTCTTGCGCTGCTTTGAAGGGTCACTCGATGGAGCGTCGAGTTCGGCTTTTGTCGGTGAGTCTGAGATTGAGACTGAGATTTGGGCTTCTTTGGAGAAGATGGTTGAGCCTGAGAGGGTGGAGGCTGCGTCGGAGCTTGAGGAGGGACGTTCCATCGTGTCTCTCAGTCAGATAGTGCAGTATAGTGTACTTTTCTGTGATTGAAGTATGACAGTTTGAAAGTGATGGAGTAAGGATGAGAAGGATGAAAATGAAAAGAGTAGGGTGAGAGAAGTCTTTCTGCTAGGTAAGGTATCAAGTACTGTACCGTACCGTACCGTACTGTACTGGTATCTCCTCCTCGGGCATGCACCTCACTTTCAGCTCTAGCAGGCCTCTCTGGGATCTATTGGGTCTAGATCTTTGTTTAGGTCATGTTAGTGGTCACCCCGCGCTATTGCTGTAGGTGCGCCCGCTTTCTGATTAACCTTATTTAATTGATATCTTACAGTACCTTAGGTAGTACCCATGTTCCACTTATCTATCTACTGTGGGTACTATATCAAGTATCACGAGCATTCTAGGTACTACCTATTCAGACAATATCAACCACTCTATCCTAGATGATATAGTTGCTTAACCAATATTAACAAGAGAATAAACTGACTCTATTTCTATCATTAGAATCCACAGAGAAACCTACTCCTCTATTTCATTATCTGTCCTGTCAGTCCGTCAGACCCAGTGTAACCCTCCTATTCAGCCTCATACGTGATACTTTCAAGGCCATCTATCATACCCATATCCGCAACCCTCCACATCAACAGCCGAATCATCCTCGACAGTATGATACCAAATTGGTGATGAGAAATCCAAATGTAGCGGCTGAAACTCATGCAACTCGGCCTCCACCAGATTCGCAACCTTGCTCTCACCACAACCCTCACTTCTGAATGCCCCCCTCACACTGCTAATATTCCACGGCCCGCACCCAAAGTCATCATTGTACTCGTCCGGCCGATAAAACTCAACTGCCACGTTCGTATTCTCTAGGAGCTGCGAGACCTGCTCCCTACAGACCTCCATCTGGTGCGATGCACGCGGCTTGTCCCAGCTTACCCTGTACCAAATAGAGTAGTTTTCCCGGTCGCAGATTGTGCTGTGCACTGTATCGTATAACTGACCCATTGTAAGGCCCTTCAGAGGAGAGCTTGGATCTATTTGTGTAGTGAAGACCTCGTGGAACCAAACATCAACGACGTTGAATTTGAAGTATCCTAAAGAAGGCGGCGGCGGCTGAGACACGAGCATGCGTCGCCAGCTGGAATTGCTCCTAGTAAAGTTCTCGAGACGATTCGTCTTTTCCAGCATCAAACTCCTGGCCGGACCCTGCCTCGTATCTGCACCTTCAGGGGCCCAGGGTAATCGAAGGAACGAGTCTGCTCTCCGAAGGTATGTGGACTTGCGATCGACGTCAAAGAAGCACCTTCCAAATTTCTCCACCAGCAAGGGGTTGAGTGTAAAAGACTCGGGCCGTTGCGCTCCAGATGAAGAAGACACGGGCTGGAAGAACAGCGCTTGCTGAATCATGGGCGAGTCTGCTATTGTCGTGGCCCAGTAACGACACACGCGAGATGCAGAGACGAGAAGCGTCTTCACATCGAGATGCAAGAGAACCAACTCCAGCAACTCTGGGACACATAGAATTCTGTCTAAATTGGTTGCATCCTGCATTGTGACGCTGAATTCTTGGCCGTTCAGTCAATGATGAAAGCAGGTGGAGCTGAAGGATGCTGAAATTGAAATGCACTGTTGACAATAATGATGCATAGGTAAGTAGATATAGAGTACAAGCAATAAGTCAGTCTCATATGAGGGGAGTTTACTCAACGAGTCATGATACTATCATTATGGCACTTAGGTAACCAATGAATGGCGAAGATCATATGCTGACTACTCAGTCACCAATACTACCTACCTCGGCTGACCAGCCAAGTCTAGGTACTCTACCTACCTAACTATCCCAGTATTGCTTCCATCAAGTTAAGGTATCTAATACTTATTCAACCAGCCTAGGTAAGTATGCCTACCTAGTACTTATTTAAATGATTGAGATATGTGATGTGAATATTGTGCCCGTCTTAAACTTCAAATTACGCATGTCGAGCTTGAAACACCCTTTCTTCCTAAAATATTACATACTGTGCAAGGTTTATAGTGTCAGCCTGTGCATATGGAGGTATATATATATATATATATAT